>JADLZL010003636.1:0-519475 GCA_015844335.1 Chrysopogon serrulatus | reverse complement strand
TCTGCTAGCAACGACTAGCAAGTCTCATATGCTGCTTTAACAGACGAACATACATTGGGACTTAAGCACCAACTATATCACTTGCCAGCTGGTCTCACACATCGATTCAGCCGAAGAATAATATAATGACTTAATTACGACATCAATTTTAAAATCCTCTTAGAGCACTCCAGATCTGTTTATCTTTATCCGCACATCCTTGCTATATTCTAGGTGATTAGGTATGCGCTAAGCTGATTGCTCTCGCACAATCGCACTGAGGTGTGGCGACCTTTGCGTTGTCATTCTGCGTTGTCATGTGCAGTCTTTGCTTCTTCATTCTCGGGTGCTGGGATTGGAGAGCGAATCTCAGTCATGCTCATCTCTTGCACCAGCGGTGGGTTGAAGATGGTTGCTGGAGCAGCACTCTTGGCATCAAGCCGGCCTTTCCTCTCCCGATGCTCCTGGCAAATCGCGCACCAATGCAGGGTGCCATGGACTAGCCAAGGATTGCATGGGGAGTCCTATAGTGAAGGAATACAAATGAGATGTCAGTGTCGAGGTTAAATAACTGCAGGAAGCACACGCATATAAACACAACTACAACCACTTTTTTTTGGCGAACATGCATCCATGTATTTCATTAAGAGGATTAGAATAAACAAAGTAAAGTACATACGGCAGCGCAATGAACAGTAGGCCTGGAGAGCAAGACACAAACCGGCCTATATAGTACATTACCCAAGCAAAATAAAAGCTCTACGGCTGCAGATGACACACCACAGCTAAGTCACCCGAGCACTAACAACGACGCAAGGTCTGTTGTGTACCCAGCCGAGATCCAAGAATTCCCTTCATCTATACTATGGAGTGCAGAAGAGCATACAGTAGGACTGAAGCTGAATCAAAAACCCGCCTGTTCCTCTCCTGCAGGAACCAGGTGAATAGCAGCACAAGGGAGTCGAAGCCTTTATGCAGAGCAGCCGGAAGCTTACATATTTATTAAGAGAGCACTTCGTTGTTCACTTGTTTGAGAAACTCTAGCATCAGAACAAAAGCATGTAAAATTTATCTATGACAATTAGTAGTCACTGCAAGTGCATGGCAATCGAAGGAAATGCGTGAGAAGTGCACAGAATCCAAGTGACCCACGGCCAAGAAACTTTCCCCAGTTTAACAGATCCCACAGCCAAGAAACTTGCCACAGTTATTTTATTTAGCTCGTGCATGCATGCCAGACATAACACCACCAAACAGTGAAGCTTTATCAAGTGATGACACAGATATCCGGTCTGACACTTACGATCTACTTGATGCCCCAAATCACAACCCCAAATGCAAACCATGCAATGTTTTCTCCTGACAAAATCATCAGTAAATGTTTTACTAAACAGAAGACTAATAGCTGCGTCAATGAGTAATGCAAATTAAAATTATGTAAAGCCCGGGAGGAACCAAAGCCTGGGAGAAACCAAAACATTACAAACCTTGAGGTGATATTTCCTCTGAAGACCTTCACGGGGAGAAGAAAGGCAGGCAGAAGATATCATCCAACAAGATAGTAGTCCTTCACCAATCACGTACAATAAGTGTGGCCCAATTACACCATTGGACGCTCCTGTTACCGTTAGGCCAGCCAATGTAATGCCACCGCCAAGACAAAAGGCATGGCAAGCGCAAGGTGCTGTCCATTGGACTCCACTAACAGCCTCAGTGTTACGTCCAAACAGCACACAAGGGCATACTAAGCCAGTCCAACCTAGCAATGAAATAAGAAAGGGCCAATATACACTTAGAACCTCACTGATCATTAGCTTAAAACAATAATAGATGTCGTGGCATGGCATAACAGCTAGCTACGTCAGGGCAGACGATATTGTTGGTACTACTCAGTGCAGGGTTCAGTAAACTTGGCCGTGGTTCGACACTTCCTCCATATTTACTATTTCTAAGGTCTACTACTATGCATTCAGCATTCCAGATTAGTATGGCATTCCAGAAAACTCACATGGAAAAGAAAATAAAAAGTACAGTATATATGTCCAAGACTGACGCCCAACAAAATTATAGAACAATTTACTAGTGGGAAATGACTTCAGATAGATCTGAAATATGATGCAAAAGCGTACGGTGGGAGTATATATGAAATGTGATACAGAAAGCATTTTAACTAAAATTTTCAGATTCTTCCGTATCAATTTGGAAATCCCTATTTTTCTACTGGTTGCGACTTGCAACAAGCATGGGAAATGAGTGCGCTAGGCCAGAAGGAAGTAAAACAGTAACGATCCATCCGCAGTACAGTCGGAAAGAAGTCGATCGAGATGACTACAGTAAAATGAAGGGTAATGTGTGGAGAATCGGAGAGATTGCTACGTACAACTCTCGGGATCTTCAGTGCACCCGAAGATCCCGGTGGTCCAGGGCTCATCGGCCGGCACCTGGTAGCCCGGCGGGAGCTCCTGCCAGCACAGTTCGCACCTCCTCACCCTGAGCTGCATTAGAATTAAGCAAACCACACGAGCACCGTAACCCCATTCATCAGTCATATCGTCAAAGAGAATGAAGGACGCTAGAATCAGGGCAGAAGGACCGGCGATCGGCCGGGAGTGAGAGACAGACAGAGACCTGGACGGCCTGATTAAGCTCGCCGGGGAGGATGTCCTCGGTGCCAGCAGCGGGCGCGTCCCCGTGGTCCGTATCCTCCTTGCGCAGCTTCACGTAGGGCCGTCGGCCGTGGCTCGACTCCGCATCGGCCGCCGCCATCGTGCCGCGTCGCGGGCCGGCGAGCAGATCGAGGCTGGTCCTTGCTTTCCTTCCGACCTTCCCCCTCTCGGCTGCGCTTGTTGGCGCCTCAGTTGGAGCCTTGGAGGCGATGGGGAATGGAATGGGGTTTTCAGTTTCTGCGGGCTGGTGGGGACGGACTAGAGGTGTGAGACGGTGGTGTGGGTGTGGACCCTACGAAAGCCTAGTTGTGTCACCCGGTGGGAAACGATTTTGAGTTTTAACCTAAAAACCCGATTTTAGGTTCTTAAACCAAACTTTTTAAACTTTAAATAAATTTCTAGAAAAACACTAGGATATATGATATCAAATTTGTACCATTAGATTTATCATTAAATGTATTTTCATAACATTCACATTTTATATCATAGATATTGATGTTTTTTTTCTACAAAGTTGGTCAAAGTTAATTTGACTGGCATGAATTCTAGGAGTTTGCAGCTTTCAGAGACAGAGGAAGTACAACGTGATGTTGATGGAAAAGTTGGCTCGCTTGACCCCGACTTCATCGATCATTAATATGTACACTCCATCTATTTTTCACATAGATGTGCTAAATTTCTAAATTTCATGTGTCAAGATCAAGATATCTTGAGTATCTCAAGGCACCCAATAAAAAGCTGCACAAACAATCTAGCCAAACAGGGCTCTGCAATCCTAGCCCACGAAGGCCGCACGGGCCTGAAGTTGAATGCTGGACAAACTGTCTACCACGATCTTCTCTTCCTTCAATAGCATGCTGCACGGACACAAGTCTGACCTCTCCCTCGGCTCAATCCTGAAAAAAGACAAGGGGAGGTTGGGCACCAACAAGCACATCCATCCTAACAAAGGCAGGCACGCTCATCTACTATGACATAACAGGAAGGACAAGTGACTTGGGGTAGACACCACCCCCGCACATCACTGCACGGACAATGCAATGTTGTAGGACGTCAGACCTGCCCTACCATGTGCTATCCATATCAGGCCTGACAAGATAGGCGTATGACTTCATGTGCCACAGAATGGGTCACGTGATCCCAACTGTGACTCTCAAAGCCGTCCCAGATGACAAGGACCTCGACCAAATGGACTGGGGTCAAGAAGGGCAACCCACAATCAATGGGCGGCTACCAACTCCCAAATGCCACGATGCTGTCAGAAGACTGGAACATCATGATGAAGGCCACGGTAGAATCATGACGTACATGACAATTGGTGAACAACCATCATGCCTACAGCGCGGACATGACTAGCACTGTGGCACTACGTCACGGCACGCCACAACATGGAGCACGATCACGATGGCCATTCCTCGACATAAGATGACATCAAGACATGACATAGAGACTTACCAGCCAAGTCAATTGGCTTCTCTCTGCCTGAGCTCACGACCACTCCTAGGTCAGGAGAACCCATTCCTTTATATGTAACCTAGCTCCTAGACTTTGTATGAGGGCAGCCAGACTTCTCTTCCAGGATTCCCCAGATTTCATTAGGGTATTCGTTCTTCTCCTACTCGTGGTTCTTTCATATCCCATTGCAACACATCAATCACTTCATCCACGAACTCGACATCACCTCTAACACTTGACGTAGGACTTTGGCCTGAACCAGTATAATTTCTTGTGTCTTTCAAGTGCTATTATCATTTTCTTGCTAGAGCAACATGTGTACACGACATGTAATTCACTGGTCAGTTTACAAAACACCAATAATATGCCTAAAATAATGTTTTTTATGTGATGGTTTCTAGCCATTGATCTAGATCCTAGGTCTGATACACCGTCTTCAACCTTTGTCTCTTTGTGGAAATCACTGGCCAAAGGGTATATAACTCCCCATACTCTAACGTCCTAGCCCTCATAGCTGAGTTTGCAAATAAACTCAATCCAACACCTCATGAGGAGAGGTACAAGGTCATATTGCAATCTATAGCCATGTAGCTCAATGGGAGGAACCTAGCATCCATTGCTAATCTAGAACTATCCCAGTCAGGTCAAAGGCATCCAGTCCATCAGCGACTTGAGAACCTAGGGGATGCCAATTAGCCATGTGCCAATGAGCATCTTCGGAGAAGTGACTTACAATATCGACTTAGTCAGCGAGAAGGAGGTGCCAAGCCTGCTGACAGAGCAATCATCCTTAGAGGGACCAATTTTAATTACTGATTCCCCTGTTTTTTTACTGACTCAAGGCAATCTCCATCCCACCTAAGTTCAAGCCGTCCAACTATATAAAGTATGATAAAAAGATAGAGCCCAAGCAATGGCTACTAGACTAGCTTATCAGACAAAGCTTGAAGACATGGAGATCCCAAAAAAAAAATCAAGAACCATCAAAGCCCCTAAAGGCACTTTTATTGGGAATATCAATTTGGGTACTAATGATCCTACCAAGACATCTACTATCACTAGCCAGCTCTCTCAACAATAGGAATTCGTGCTCGACAAGTTTTCTAGGACAACAAAGATATCTTAGCTTGGAAGCCAGCTAACATGCCAGTTTCTGAGAAACTTGGTTGACCACAAACTAGAGTTAAAACCCAATTCTAAGTCGGTCATGCAGAGGTCATGACCCTTTGCGTCAGATAAGAAAGAAGCTATCAAGAAAGAACTTACTAAATTATTAGCAATTGGGTTCATTAGGGAGATCCTCTACCTTGAGTGGCTAGCTAACCCAGTGCTCATCAACAACCCGACTAAGTAGTGTATGTACGTTGATTACACTAACGTCAACAAACATTGCCCAAAGGATCCATTCAGGCTTCCTTGTATTCACTAGATCGTTGATGCCATGGCTAGGTCCCCCTACTCTCCTTCCTCAATAATTGCTACTCAGGCTATCACTAGATTGCTCTCAAGGAAGAATATCAACCCAAAACCTCCTTTATTACACCATTTGGCACCTATTGCTACACAACTATGTCATTTGGGACACAAGAACAACATATTAGCATGCCATCTAGGCATGCCTAGGCGAGCAGGTCGAGAGAAACGCTGAAGAAGCTTACCGTCCTGTTTGTTTGTCTTATCAGTCGGGCTTATTAGCCGTTCAAACAATATTTTTTCTCTCACGGCAAATCAGTTGTCTTGTCTTCCACTAGTACAGAGAAACGCTAGTAGAAATAGGTTTGGAACCGCTAGTATCGGAGGCCAATAGAAATGGGTCATTTCTACTGGTGGTTCTCTTAGTGAACCACTAGTAGAAATAGCTCCCTAGAAAATGCAAAAAAATCAAAATAATTATTAAAAAATAGGAAAAAAAATTGTAAGCATCGGCGAGGCCTCGCCCACCCCCGTCTCAAGTCGCTTGTATTTTTTGCGATGTTTCATGCACTTCGTGGCCAGTGGGATTCAAACCCACGACTTCGCCCTCGCGTGATCCCTCCACTATCATTGCACCACACACTCACATTTGTCCACATTCCTTTTTCTTTCCCCATATATTATCCAAAATTGAGCATAAATTAAGTGTTTGAGACCCTAAACAAATTCAAATAAAAAGTTATTGTTGATGGTGGATAACGTCAATTTTTAATAGTCAATAGACATAAGAAACACATGAATATCTAGAAGGCTAGGGATTTATTTGACAATTTCTATGAGTTTTTGTAATTTATCAATTTCTAGGAGCTAATCCAGAAAACAGCGAAAAAGGGCCTTAATTATCAAAATACATCTCGAAATTATCTACAACTCAAGAATACTCCACGGAACTCCAGAAGGATCCAGAAGACACCAGAGCGAACAGAAGGCAAGGCCGCCGATAGGTGGGGCCGGTCAGGTGGGGCCGTTCGGCCCCACCTGTCAGGCCGACTGGCACCCCCAGTAGGCCCCACCTGTCAAGCCGGCCGGTACCCCCTAGAAGGATGGGATAACTATCCTGGAGAAGCCTCAAGGTACAAGGATCAATTCAAAGATCTATGCAGAATTAAGAAGAATGAACAAGGAACTGTGAAAGAACCTCGCTGGAACGAGTGGGACAAAGAAGTGAAAGAATGGAGCAGATTGCAAAACGAGAAGCACAAGAAATAAGAGAACAAAATCGGAGGTGGTTGGAGAAGAACAAAGAGACACCACTGCAAGACGGAGAATTGACTGAGGTTTCCTCAGACGATGATCCGACAAGTAAGTATTCCTTCCTATCCAGTCCTATCGGTAGACTTTAGATTCCGCACCTTTGCCATAAGGTAATTATGGTAGTTATCCATGAAGCACTTTTCCTATTAGCATATTTATCCTTTTGCATTCTGAAAAGAAATAAAAATCCCCATTGCTTTACTTACTACATCATAAAATTTAAAAAGCTCTATGTGAATAGACTTATGGTAACCTTGTAAGGATGTTTACTATGGTGGCACAAAAATAAATTAGTTTATACTTATTCCCTTGCATGATAAAAATATAAAAGCCTAAAAAGAAAAGAACAAGAATTCTGCTATAATCTAAAAGTTTATATTTACTCATAAAGATAATAAACTACTCATTTTGCTGACTGCTAACCTCTTATCATGAATTTGAGTCTCGAGTTTTGGTTTTCTTGTTGGATTATCATTTTGCAGGATAACACCATGACTAAGGAGTGAGAACAATCAGTGGGCTACCACTTGTAAGCTTTCTTTATAGATCATTCATCAACCAATCATAGCAAACATCTAGCTTAGGGGAGGAGCATCCCTAGTTATTAGGTAACTATGCCTAAGTGATTTATCGAGTCTGTTTATAGTCATAAAATACCAAAAATATGTGGGCACATGAAGGTCTATGTCTATAGAGTCTTTTATGAGTCCACAAAATTTGAAAACTAACAAAAAGAAGTTTTAGTTATTTCTTAGTTATAGAGTGTGTCTAGAGTCAACTATGAACAATAAAATCCTGTCTCAGAAATGAGGAATAGTTGCTCTGCTAGAATTCTTTTCAAGTACCTAGTTTTTAATCTTAAGTTCTCCTGAGTTTTGGATACGACTGCTTTGATATAAGAATTTACTTTAAACCTAAACTTATGAAGGCACATGCTTGAGCTAAGTCTAGGTGATCGAGGGAAATGATATAAGAAAGTCTGAGCTGCTATTTATCTTATTCCTAGCGATACTAAGTTCTAGAGATTTATCTTTTGAAAACTCAAACCCTTACATGATGAGCTCTTGTATGACAAGTTGAATTCCTACCAAAGCCATATGTGATATATTTAGAATAGGAAGACTTTTTCTCATTCATGCTGCTTGCTTTGTAGTGAGTTCAGTTAACCTTTGTTGTATACCTTATGAGAGTCTTGTCATGCTTTTAAAATCAAGATCACACAAACTCCACCTATATATGCATTACTCTTATACTGGGAGTAAGTGCAACCATTTTCCATTTTCATCCAGATCCACCTTAAAATTATTTTTCTCCTACACTAGGAGTAAACACCCAAAAATAAACCCAAAGGACAGCCCCTATTTTTTGCTCAAAGTTCTTATTGTTATCTCTCCTATTAATATTGTATTCAAAGGATGCATGTGGCTATGCAAAAGTATTGAAAAAAGGGAGTAAAAGAAAAGGACAAGTGTCCAAATATAAAACAATAGGTACTCAGATGCCCGCCTCCCTGAAAAAAGAAGAGAAAAGAAGAAAAAGAAAATAAAAATAGCCCATGTTTTCCTATAAAAGTTTTAAAGTCTAAGGAAGAAGAGACATTCATTTCTATGTAGCAAAAGTAGAATTAGTATTAGCCACTATATATACACATATCCACCACATAACCATACACATACACATCTTGATTTGATTGTATGACATGATTCTCTATGGATCCATTGTTTGACTTTACAATATATGAATTGGAAGTATGCTCATTCTTGTGCATGCCACTCCTATCAACTCCACTATAATTCTTAGTTGTAGGATGGCATGACATCATTAATGCCTCAAGAGAGATCCATAAATACCATATATACAGAGAGACATGAGTGTGTCATACAATTAAGCTCTGAGTTTTATTTTAAAAACTTAAAAAACTCTACAATATTAGTTGAGAAAAAAATTTAAGACCTAGTGCTTGACTTGATTGTTCTATCTTTCAATTACTCAAGACCCAAATATGGATAAGTTTGTAAGTTAGAACAGTTTTGTCTAATCCAGAGGAGAATTTCTATTTGGAAGCATGTGTACTTTTAAAGTGTAAAAGCATTGTAGAAACTCCTAATCTGAGTTTGTCACTAGGTTTTGCTAAGGGACTAGCAAAAGGTAAGCTTAGGGGAGTTGTTGACGGTGGATAACGTCAATTTTTAATAGGTCAATAGTCACGAGAAACACATGAATATCTAGAAGGTGTTGACGGTCGTTAATGTATGAATTCAACCGTCAACTTCTATGGAAAAGGATGCAATTGCGACCACCAAAGTAGATATAGGGTTTGCACTAATAGAATTCTATGAGTTTTGGTGTTTCACTGTTTCTGCAGGTGTAAACTAGAAAAGATACAATCCTAGGAGTTTATCGGAACATAGAACAGGAAATCGGGCGTGACGGCAACGCAGGAAGGTTCCAGAAGAGACTAGAAGACACCACGCCGAAGCGGAGGGTCAAAGGCCACCAGGCCAGACCGACCGGTCTGGCCCTGGACCGACCTGTCTGACCTTGGGCCCACTAACGGCCGGCTTCACCCAGGTTGCTCCACCGCCTTAGGGTTTCAATCTTAGCCGCACGTCAAAGTCAGTTTGATCCGATGGCTCACGATCATCGCCTAGGGCTATAAAAGAAGGGTAGGACCCCCCGGAAGGGAGGCACATTCATTCATTCTCATTCAAAGTCCAATCATTAGCCAGAAACCCTAATCAGAGCTCTTTAGCTAGGGCCTAGATAGCTAGTTAGAACTAGAGGGAGGCAAGCGAAGGCTTGGATTCCAGAGCCATCAAGAGCTTGGATTTGGTATAGTTCTTACCTCCTCTCACCTTTGTTCTCTTTCATTGTATAGATTATATGATTGCTACAATTAAATTGATGAATACTTATCTTTAATTATTATATTCTTTGTCTATTGTGGTTATATGCTTAGTATAGCTAGATTGACATTATACTTATTCATAGGTTTGTATAGCGCTCATCTAATTGATTGTTAGGTGAGTGATCAACATTGTGTAAGCGTGGTGCTTATATGTTGTTTACCTGTGAATGCACCCTATAAGCCGGGATTGGTAGATCACAGGTGTGACAATCCTGTTGAGTCCTATATAGTCCAACCCCTGTTCATAGGCACAGTAGGACTTGTATATGAAGGAAGGGCGTGCTATGTTCTCAAACTTCCCTAGTATATCCACTATGAGTAGATATAATACTAACCTTAGCGATAACTACTAGGTGTAATTGCACTAACCATAGTATGCATGCATTGACATGTAGCTAGGAATAACATAGGAATATATCTTGATGTTCTGCTAGTAACCCTAATGATATAGCTTGGAGTCTCTATCTATTTACGCTGATGATTTATACTTATCTTTATCATTTATCTTGTGACTTACCCCTGCATTGAGTAGCGAGGACATGGTTATGCCTACTCATTACACTCTAGGTTATCCAGCTACCTTACACGTATACCCTATAGACCTTCCCCTGGGAAAATATAAATATCAACCTAGTAATACTTTGGGTAAAATGCTACAATGGTATTTGATTTGTGCACTTGCGGATACTATTTCTATATTCTAAATGGTGGGATCATTTAATACCGCACTCCTGATGTCATAGCTGGGGATGACAACTTGGCGCTTTAGTGGCGATGCTATGATATGCTCACCTGTATTTCTGGCACCGTTACTGGGGAGTAGATTTTATATCTATTTTCGTAGTGACATTAAGGAGTGTCAACAGAAGGCTAGGTATTTATCTAACAATTTTCACGAGTTTTGGTGATTTCTAGAGACTAATCCAGAAAACAGCGAAAAAGGGGCTTAATTATCAAAATACATCTTAGAATTATCCGCAACTTAAGAATACTCCATCGAACTCCAAAAGGATCCAGAAGACAGCAGAGCGAATGGGAGGGGGGCCACCGCCTGGCCCCACCTGTCAGGCTGGCCGGCACCCCCTAGTGGACCCCACCTGTCATCCTCCACGAGCACCTTCCACCGCCATTAAGGATCAATCTTAGCCCTACGTAACGGTTTGATCCAACAGATGACGTGCATCCCACTGGGCTATAAATACAGGGCTAGACCCCCCTCAAAAACCCTAATTCATTCAATACCTCATTCTAGTCATTTGGTGATCAAGTCATCCAGAGCCAAGAAGCCCTAATTCATCCAAAGCCTTTCTAGTTTATAGTTTAGCCTAGTTAGATCTAGATTAGAGAGAATCAAGTTCTTCATCATTCTTGGATTTCTGAAGTTGTTAGAAAGAGAAGAGTTTGATATAGTTCTTAAGCTCTCTTCTTTTTTATTGTAATATCTGTGTTTGTACGATTATTACTAGCAACATTATTCTTCATTATTCTGTTTTAGATTACATTGTTCATTGTCTACTTTAATATATCTAGTATAGTTAGTTTGCTATTATATTCATGCCCTAGTTCGTATAGCGCTCATCTATTCAATTGTATGGTGAGTGGTAGGTTGTATGTACACATGGTGTATAGATGCATTACCTATCTGCGGATATCGTCAGTTGTGCTGGGTCGTGAGGTAGATCATGGATGTGATATATCCATTGTGTCCCTTGTAGGCCTCCCCCCATACGGTGGTTTGATAGAGTGGGATTGTCAGGTTAAGAGTATATTCATATACATAAGATTCATATACTCATCTTTTCCTGTTCATGGCTCCGTGGTGTTTGTGAATTATATTATTATTACTAAACAATGATTGTTAGACATACTTGTACTAAATGGAGTAGCCTTGACTATAGCTAGAATACATAGGAGTTATTTTTCTATATTTGGGTTAGACAACGTTAACATGCTAGATTGCTCTGAGTGAATTAGTAATAGTTTATGGGTGATGACTTATCATATTTATTATTTATATCTTTTATATTGTGACATATTCCTGTTCTGAGGAGAGTTTAACATTGGCTACATCTCTTATTCACTGCATATAAGTACTATCAATACTATAGATTATTTATTTAGCCATACCTTTCCAGTGGTAAAATATAAACGACAACCTGGTAATACTTTAGATAAAATGCTACATTGGTATAGTTATCTGTCCACTTGCAAAATTATTCTTAGTTTATATTCATCTTTATTATTTCTGCCTAGTCACATAAAATGATAAAATGATAAGATTGAGTACCATCATTTATTCCTAGCTATATAATTAGAGATGACAATATAGTTCCATGCTCAGGAGTAAAGGTAAGAGATAGGTGGCTAGTTGCTAAAGATAAGTTATAATCAGTACCATATATCTTATAGCGTTGTTATTCTAATGACGCTATAAGATGTCAACAGTTGTCAACTACAAAGCTTCATAACTTTTCAAAATCTACAACTTTTATTTTGGGAGTTTCTCCATCCGAAGTTGTTTGGAAAATTTAAATTTCAAATTTGATATATTTAGACATAGTTTTCTATGAAAAGATGATTTTAAATGAAAAAGTTATCAACTACAAAGTTTCATAACTTTTGAGATGTACAACTTTTATTTTAGGAGTTTCTCCATCCGAGAAATTTTAAAAAACTAAAAAAATCATTTTCAAACTATTTCTAGTGGCAGATTTCATAAGAAACCGCTAGACTGATGGTTCCTTAAGAAATCCGCCAATAGAAATGTATGATTTCTAGTGGTGAATTTCTGAACGAACTGCCAGTAGAAATCATATTTTTACTTGCAGTTTTTTAAGAAATCTGCCACTAGAAATAGGGTCAATTTCTACTAGCTGTTCTCAAGAAAAACCGTCAAAAAAAAGAAACGCTAATGTCAAGAGAAATAATCTCTATACTAGTGTATTATCAGCCGGCTTACATCAATGATGCTGCAGTCTGCATTTGCATCTATAAGATTCTAATATTACACGTAAATCCTTTTATGTGATATACACTTTTAGTTCCTATATGTCTTTGAATAGCAGCATGCACCGTGGAGTCCCTGTGTAATCTGCTTCATGCAGCTTGTATGTGTACGTTATTTTTGCTTGAGAATTGAGATGTGCACTTTTATACTTACTCATAAATTATTTGCAACCTGAGCCTCTAAACTTGAAGCGACTACTCCTTTGGTCCCAAAATAAATGTCATTTCAGGTTCAGTGAAAATCAAAATTTCTTAAATTTGTTTAGATGTTTAAATAATATTAACAATATTTATATATTCAAAAAGTTTATTATAAAAATATATTTCACAATTTATCTAATGATACTTATTATAATATATCATAAGTATTAATATTTTTGCTATATATTTAGTCAAAAGTTAAAAATATTTAACTTATATTAAAAAAAAGATTGACACTTGTTATAAAATCCTCAAATGCCTATGGAAGCTGATCACAGGGCCAACCTTCTGTCAGTAGGACGATTCAATCTTGCCAGTCTAAAGTTCAGTTTCTATCCCATCGAATATTTATTTACTAATTAGAAGTATTAAATATAATTATAAAACAAATTACACAAATAAAGACTGATCTGTGAAACGAATCTACTGAGCTTAAATAATCTATGATTAAATAATATGGTGCTATAGTATGTATGTGCTAATATTGATTAATTAGCGTTAATATATAAATTTGTCTTGTGAGTTAACGTTCACTTGTATAATTAGTTTTGTAGTTAGCATATGTCCAGTTAAAAAAATAGCATCTCATATCTAGTGTGACAAGAAATAAAACCTTGAGGATCCGAACACCCCCGAAGGAGAAGACCTGTCGGCTGTCCATATGCATGTGCCATCACTTGTCAGCAGTTAATTGCCGAATGCCAATAAGACTTGGTCGTCGGATGGCCAATTAGTTTTCTATCGGCTGTCCAACTGATGGAGGTCTCCGATGCCACGCCCAACTTGCGGATGGAAGCCGATAGCAGTCCAGAACTCAACTGCCGCATTACAATGCAGAAAAATATGTGACACCGTGAAAGATGCTGAACTCTTGTTTTGCACTCTAACATTCTATTCTACACTACACGTACTACATAAGTAGATGACTTGAGTAGAAACAAAACATTGTAATCGTCAGGCGGCCGCTGGTCGATACTCGATAATCCTCTCCAAAACCGATCACCAAACTGCGCACCACCGGCATGGCCACCACCACGGTGGGCACGGAACGCCGGACGCACGTCGTTCTCTTCCCGTTCATGGCGCAGGGCCACGTCGCGCCGTTCCTCTTCCTCGCGCAGCTGGTCAGCCGTACCAGACCAGACGCCGGTGTCACCATGGTCGCCACTCCCAAGATCGCCGAGTCGCTTCGAGCCGGTCTCGCCACGGACGTCGGCCTCGACGACGTGGCGCGTGGTGGCGTTCGTGTCCACGCGCTGCCTTTCGACCCGGCCGGACATGGCCTCCCTGCCGGGTCCGACACTACAGCCAGCATCAGCTTCCATCAGATCATCGCCCTCTTCGTCGCCTCCGAGTCCCTCCGCCCGGCGTTCCAGAGCCTCGTCGCCGACCTCAAGGCCGCCGACCCCGGCGCCGACTTCCACATCATGGCAGACATGTTCCTGGGCTGGACGGTGGACGTCGCCCGCGACGCCGGCGTGTCCCATTCCACCGTCGTCACCAGCGGTGCCTACGCCTCGGCAGTTTACTTCTCGCTGTGGAACAGCGTGCCGCTCCCGGCGACCGTCTCCACCGGCGACGCATTCGCGCTTCCGCTGTTCCCGAACATCAGCGTGCATCGCTCTCAGATCACCGACCACCTCGCGGCGGCCGACGGGAAGGACGCGTGGTCTACTTTCATGAACAAGCAGATCGCCGCCTTCCCCCGCACCGATGCGCTGCTTGTCAACACAGCGGACAACCTGGAGCCGAAGGGCCTAAGCATGCTCTGGCAATGGCTCAAAGTCCCGATATATCCAGTTGGGCCGCTGCTCCGTGCCACGGCGCCGGCGACGAGGGGAGGGAAGCACGGCTGTGCCATATTGGCCTGGCTTGACAAGCATCTTCCGGGCTCTGTGTTGTACATATCGTTCGGGTCACAGTACACCATCACCGCGTCACAGATGATGGAGATGGCGATGGGACTCGAACAGAGCGGGCACAAGTTCGTGTGGGTAGTACGGCCGCCGGCGGGCTTCGACGTCAACGGTGAGTTCAGGCCGGAGTGGCTGCCGGAGGGGTTCAGGGAGAGGGTGGAGGCAGGAGGGCAAGGCCTGGTGGTGCGGTGCTGGGCACCGCAGGTGGAGATCCTAGCTCACGCGGCGACCGGCGCATTCCTGACGCACTGCGGATGGAACTCGGTGCTGGAGAGCCTCGGCAACGGCGTGCCGCTGCTCGGCTGGCCGCTCTCGGCGGAGCAGTTCTACAACGCCAAGATGCTGGCAGAGGACATGGGAGTGTGCGTGGAGGTGGCGCGCGGGATGGGCGCCGTGCTGACAAGGGAGAAACTCGTCGCAGCGGTGGAGACGGTTCTCGGCGAGACCGCGGAGCGCGCCACGATGAGGCGGAAGGCCGGGAAGATGAAGGAGGTGATTAACGCCGCGAGTCAGAACGGAGGCGACGGATCCGTGAGAGTCATGGAAAGGTTCTTCGCAGACACGCATGGCACACGACTGACGGTGGTTGCTGATGACGAGTGATGAGAGAAGAGTTTTACTATATCTTTGCGTTTACTTTTGGTTTTGGAACATGTTGGATTAACAGATGTAGATTCTTGTTTGTGTGAAGTCCAAGTTATCGACTTACGTAACTTCTTTGAATTTTTATACTAGGGCCTTCTTTAGTTACATGCAAGTTTTTCCACTCTCTTTCCTCACATCAATTGTTTCCCACATATAAATAGTATTAAATATAAATAAAAAAAATAACTAATTACACAGTTGGGTTGTAAATCACGTAATCTTTTGAGCTTAGTTGGGCCACGATTGGACAATATTTACCACAAACAAACGAACTTTTTCCTCTCACAAATTGTTTCCCCCACATGTAAATAGGTAATTACATAGTTGGGTTGTAAATCACCCTTTTGAGCCTAGTTGGGCCATTTTTTTACTTCAGCTTTACCAACCTCCATCTAAACAAGCCTAGGTTTTTTTTCTTCAGCTCCAGAACTTATTAAGCCATTACCATCCCGTTTGAAAAAACAGCTCTTTATCACACATAAAAAATATAAAAAGTTCATAATTTTTCTTGTTGCCGCCTGTTCACTTCTTCCTTTCCGGTGGCTCGTGTGAACACTCAAGCCAGACACGCGACTCCAGACACGCAACTCCGACACCCATCACGCCTGCTCTACCTTCGCGCTCGGCAGTCTGCGCACTCTCCGCCCCTGCATGCCCAGTGCTCGGCAGCCTCGTGCTCCCCAGCCCCGTATCCATGCACTCCCTGCTGCCTCCCTAACAGCAACTTCAGTGGACCTCCTAAACAGGCCTCTATTCTAATTTTTAGGAGCTCAAATAAAAAAACAATTCTAATAGATCTCCTATTTAGACTCCTATTTTAGAAGAACTCGTAAAATATAGTTTCAGGCCCCTAGGAATAGGAGGACCCTATCCCTCCCCCATAATAGGGTCTTGGGCTAGAGTTGAAAGTAAATTTAGATCTCTATTTTTTGCAAATCAACATGCAAATAGAAAAACTAGAGGCCCAATTTACATATTGGGCTGAAGTTGCTCTAACCCCACGTCTGGCAGCCCGCGCGCCCGTCACTCCCAGGGTCACTCCCCAGCCCTATACTCGCGTACTCTCCAGACAGCCATTGGATACTTGACTGTCACACCCTTCTTAACGGACGCACGTCATCTTGATGAGGTAGAACAAGCCTTTGTTCTTCTGTTGTCCACATCTAAAGTATGAGGCCGCGCCGTCTAGGCGGCCTCCCGGCATATCCACGTAGTCTTTATTTCCGTGGCCGTAGGATGAATGCAGATCGATCTTCGCGTTTTCATAGCCGTTGGATGAATTCACAATTAGACATCCTGCCTGCATGCATACAACGAACGCATTCAATGAAGTGAGTGGATGGAAAATTGAATGAGCATGCATACAACGACAATGTAAACATTGCAGCTGTCCTTAGCATGCAAGAAAGTAAATTGCAGCTGTCCTTTGCATGCAGAAAAGTAAATTACGTGCATGCATGTAACCGAGTAGGTGAATAGATAAATGAATAGCAGTTTACTACATGCAAGGGAAATAACCCGAGAGTCAAGATCCTGGTGTCTTTGCATGCATTTAGATTAAGTGGATGCATTGAATGAAGTAGGTAAATAGGTAAATAAACAGCATGCATTCAGATCAAGTGGACACATTGAATGAAGTGGCCGTAGGATGAATGCAGATCGATCTTCGCGTTTTCATAGCCGTTGGATGAATATTTGCTACATTCGTGTTCCCTCTCTTTTTTAGATTAATTGTTCTTTTCGGATTTTATCTCCCAAGATTTTGCTTATAAATTAGTTTAAAAGCTAAATTAAAAGATTTCGTGCCCTAAGGGTTTTCACATAAATTAGTTAAAAAACCAAATTTAAAGACCTTTCTAGTTATAATAATTTCATTCTGCAGCTATTAATATTTCTAAATATATTTAGTCACAGCCTCCCGATACATTCATGTTGTCTTTATTTTCATATCCGTAGGATGAATATAGATCAATCTTCGCATTTTCAGTGCCATTGGATCAATGCTGATGAATTATTTGTCCGCGTCTTGTCCTACTGTTAGCCTTCTCAGCCTTCGTGCGCTTGCATACATGGACCTAGAGCTGACATAACAAACCGTGTGAGCTTATCTTCATTTAATCCACTTCATTTGATGCATGCTCTGTACACCCATGTCGTCCAGTTGTTCATGCACGTGGTGCATCAATGGAGCAGCACCACCAGTCACTTGTCCATGCAATATTTATTTGCTCTCCTTCGTTCCACCAGTCCCGAAATACATTTATTTGCTTGCACTACCAGGTCGGTCTTGTGCTCTTCGAAGTTAGGAACGAGTAGTCAGCACTTTTATTACTACTGGCTACGGCTAGGTGCTTTGGAAAGGACCAGGGCTGCTGCTGCTTTTGGTGCTTTGCCTGCACCTGGAACAGCGTACTACTAGTAGACGAGATGAACCGTAGTAAAGCCACTATTTTTGACTCACTCAATCTTCAAACTCTGCGAGAGTAGATTTACCTTCATTAATGAAGTCATTTCATTTTACCCTGTTTAGTAGGAAACGGCTCCAAACTACTCCTAAAACCGGTAAAGAAATCCTACCAAATAAGGCCTTATATATATATATACAGTAGTATATCGAGTACTACCTCCACGTCTTTAAAAGAAGTTATTTTATTTTAGACATCGAAACAAAATCTAAAAAATTTGACCACTATTTTTTATTATTCAATTTAAATCGCTTTTAATTTAGGGAACGTATCTAGTGCAAACTAACTTTCTATGAAAACTCGTGCAAACTACGATAAAAAGTTCTCTAAATTCACCAAAAAAAATTCACACATGTAAACGATATAATGATACACAATACTGCAAAATATCTTGTCGAAACTCGACTTTGTTTATGAGATATAAAAATAACAAATTTCAAGCCAGAAAGCTGTCCAGATGATTTGGTAGAAATTTGTTATTTTTATATCTCACAAACGAAATCGAGTTTAGAGAAGATATTTTGCAAGGTTATGTATCATTATATCATCTACATGTGTGATTTTTTTAGTGAATTTAGATGACTTTTTATCATGGTTTGCATGGGTTTTCATAGAAAGTTAGTTTGTACTAGATAATGCCCCTTTAATTTATTGGTTCTCAAAGTTTAAAATATTTAGTTTAAAATAACGTGAAAACGACTTCGTCTATGGACGTTGAGGGATATATAAGCTACGATAAATGATGCGCGCATGAATTCGCTGGCTGGCGCTGTTTGGCATCGTATTCCACTAATCCATCACTGTTATTGTGAATGTTTCGTTGTACATGTACTTATTATCATCTAGCGGCCTTCATTTGTGTAGGAATTCGGTGGCTTGCATCGCTGTTATTGCAACAGTTTGGCATAATAAATAAAGTAATAACTAAACCTTGGTTCGTATAAAAATTCACTACTCTCTACATCTCAAATTATAAAACATTCTAAGAATCTTAGAGAGTCAAACATGTTTAAGTTTGACTAAATTTATATAATAAAATAATAGTACTTATGGCACCAACTAAGTATTATTAGATTCTTTATTAGTTATATTTTTATCATATACCTATTTGATGTCATCAAAATTTTGTGATTTGTTCTATAATTTTGGTCAAACTTAAAAAAAATTGACTCTCCAAAATTCTTCAAATGCCTTATAATTTAGGATGGAGGGAATGTCTTCTAATTTGGGATAGACGGAGTAGCTCTCAAACATCAGCTTTAGATGTTCAGACTAATGAATGAAACAATCTCTCTTAATATATAAGTTTAGTTCACGGTTTTCTAAGCGAACCACATCATTGAAGTGTTGCATAGCCTGGTGATCAAATATGCCATATGACACTTATCATATGACACTTATGAGTTATGATTTAGAACCAATGCATAGTCAAAATCGATTTGGACCAGACAAGTTTCCTTTGGTCACAGCAAAAGCTCTGTATTATTCTGTAAGCATGCTGGCATTCTATCTTAGGCAATCGAAACATGTACAAGCACTAGAAAAATCCAAACAGAAAGGACAAATGTACACTGGAATTCATACCGTACTTCCTTAATAATCGCTTTAGATATGTGTGCCACAAAGTTTGACTTAATTTATAGAAAATATATATAATATTTATATCTTAAAATAATTTTATTAACAGACTACATACAAAGATTTTTTCATAATACTAATTATGATACTAGTCAATGATACTTACTATTTATACAAAATTACTGGTAGTTTTTTCTAAGAAAGCAAAAGCAATAAAAATTCTGAACGGAGGGAGTACACCCGAATAACTAGAGTCCAATGACCGACCTGCAGGTGCTAGTGGAGTCAGGAGATGAGGAGAGATGGCCGGGGAGAAAGGGAGACCACATGTAGTGTGATAGGCGTAGGCAACCGCAGAGGATCAAGAAAAAGAGACGAGGATGAAACTACAGTGTCTCAGCGCGGATTTCACATGGTTTCTTAGACCTAGAAAATGGTGTGCGGTCATTTCGTGGCCATGAAACGAGTATCATCTCTCCTCTTTTATTTCATTCTATTTTTATTAATGTGTCACTTTATTTAATAAGAAAAATTTGCCACTGGACACTGTAAGTGACCGCTCTTTGCTACTGGACACTGAAAAATTTAAAATTTACTGGAGGACACCTTGATTCTTGTTGAATTTACTGCTGGACACCACACCCAATCAAATATTTTTATAAAATAGATATAAAATCATATAAGTGCCATAAAATTTGTTAGACTCTACATGATGAGAACTACACTGCAAAATACTGTTGTTCACTAAAAATGACTATTTTGCCTCTCTTCATAAATCAACAAATTTGAACATGGTTAACTATGTTTATTTTTAAAGAGAGACAAAATAGTCATTTTTAGTATAAAATAATATTTTACTATATAGTTCTCATCATGTAGAGTCTAACAGATTTTATGGTATAATTTTTTACACTTATATGATTTTATATCTATTTTATACATAGATATAAAATTATATAAGTGCCACAAAATGATACCATAAAATACGTTAGACTCTACATGATGAGAACTACACAGTAAAATATTGTTTTGGACTGAAAATAACTATTTTGCCTCTCTTTATAAATAAACAAAGTTAACCATGGTCAAATTTATTTATTTATGAAGAGAGATAAAATAGTTATTTTCAGTGTAAAACATTATTTTACTGTGTAGTTCTCATCATGTAGACTCTAATAGAGTTTATATAATTTTGTGGCATTTATATGATTTTATATCTATTTTATAAAATATATTTGGTTGGGTGATATCCACCAACAAATTCAACAAGAATCAAGGTGTCCTCCAAGAAATTTTAACTTTTTCAAATGTCAAGCAAAGAAAGAGCCAATCACTTGCGTGTCCAAAGGGCAAATTTCTCCTATTTAATATACATAAAATCTCTATAAAATATTTTTTTGAGATTGATCTAAGGGCCTCTATCGTCGTTTTATTGCAACTATTTCACATAAATAAAATTTATACAATACTTATCAGCTAGCGAACAAGACGACCTGATGCTTCAAAAATATGTGTTTAAAC
This sequence comes from Chrysopogon serrulatus, assembly GCA_015844335.1. NCBI lineage: Eukaryota > Viridiplantae > Streptophyta > Magnoliopsida > Poales > Poaceae > Chrysopogon > Chrysopogon serrulatus. The sequence continues at coordinate 498,408 of JADLZL010003636.1, read as the reverse complement.
GTATGGTCAGGAATCATGAACCATGGACCAAGAAAAATCTAGGTGTATCATTTCAAGGTGTTATGGTGTGGCTTAGGCTTGTGTGGTCATAATAATCATATCTGTCACAAACCCTACCTGTAGAAATGTTTGGATATGCATGAGTATCGGTGTTTTCTTAAATATGTAGTTTTATATGAAAAATAAGGATACAGTTTTGCGAAGTAGTAAATATTGTTATTTATTTAAAAGGTGAATAATGTTGTTTAGATAATGGAATAAGTTCCAGTCATAAATGGTGAATAAATGCCGTAGCATATTTGATTACCCCATCGGCTTGGCTCGAAAAAAATTGGTTGTGTCCGGCTGGCTTGTTTACTAGCCAAAATTTGCAGAAGCAGTCAGCCAACTAACAGCTCTCACAGTAGAAGCAACTAGACAAATCTATGGAACCAGTTGAACTCTGGATAGCCAAACACAGCCCTTGGGTCACGGTGATACCACGCTTGGCTCTTTCAATTCAGAAAGGGTACCCAAAATCAATTACTAACTAACCCTTCATCATCATAAGTTTATCTCTCGAACCATCGGCTCATAAAAAACGTAACACTCGAAGATTCTGGTTTGGACTGAATCAGCGATGCACACACCCGTCACATGCGAGGCGAATAGAAACTGCTAGATTTGACAACAGGTAGGCTGAGTTAGCATCTCGAACAATGGGTTTGTTTTGGTACAGCTCAGTTTCATAACTGAGGCCTTGTTTAGTTTCATGTGAGTTTTTTGGACGGTTCCTGTAGCACTTCGTTTTTATTTGGTAAATATTGTCCAATTGACCCAACTAGGTTCAAAAAGATTCGTCTCGTGATTTACAACAAAACTATGTAATTATTTATTTTTTTATTTATATTTAATACTCTTTATATGCGGCAACAAATTTGTAAGAGGAGAGAGATTGTAAAGTCCTGTAGCACTTCGTTTGTTTGTGGTAAATATTGTCCAATCGTAGCCCAACTAGGCTCAAAAGATTCGTCTCGTGATTTACAACAAAACTATGTAATTAGTTATTTTTTTTATTTATATTTAATACTCTTTACATGCGGGTACAAATTGATGTGATGGAGAGAGAGTGAAAAAAAAACTGGAAGTTGGAGGGTAATCTAAACAAGGCCTGAATCGATTTTTGTTGGTTTTTGCTCCTACTTTCTCAAATCATATTTGAGAATAGCGGTCACGGTTGTAGTGAATCTTCTATGTTGCAGTGATGGTCGAGCCATTGACGAACATCATATCACCACAACTCACATATAAAACCTACGAGATGATATTTTTAATTACTACTCTACTCATCTTACTTTACAAGATGTTTAGCTTTTTTACACCAAATTTAACCACTTGTCATATTCAAAAAATGTTGCAAATATCATTTCTTTTGTCATAGTTTGCTTTATCACTAAAAGTTCCAAGAATAATTTAAATTTAAGTATTTTTGTACAAATTCTTGAATAAGACAAGTGGTTAAACTTGGAATAGAAAAAATCAAACATCTTATAATTTAGAATGAAGTATCTCTCAAAGCTCTTAGATCTAAAAAATAGTGGCAGAAGATCTAATTCTAACAAACCTCCAAACTATGAATCTATGATAGTAGGAGATGACCAGAAAAGCCAATAAAAAAGACAAAGCCACCAACAACGATAGGAAGTATCAGTTCTCCATATATCTTTGCGCATGGATGCCCTTGCTTTTCTTCTTTGTGCGTGGATGCCTTTGCTTTTCTTCTTTGCACATATATGCCCCCTTGCTTTTCTTCTTTGCGCGTGGATGTCCTTGCTTTTCTAAGCATAAATAGATCGAGAGTTAAGATAACTAATCGTTGGAATGGGTTTTGTTTCCCACAATGAAATGATGAGATTGGAAGCGAGTTTACTTTTGATTTTTGAAGGTGCTCTTAGTAGAGAAGAAAACACATGACAAATATTTCCTAATATTCCTCTAGCACGAAAGGGTATAAACCCTATTTATTTAGTGCGTATATGAATCTAGACATTTAATATCCATAATGAATCCAGATACTCAAATTTAGATTTTAATACATTTATAGCATAGGTGTCAATATCAAACGCATATGACACCATACATATTTAACTCCGAATATAGAAATAAATGACTACCCATATTTGGTATTACCCATATTCAGTATCCATAATATCCATGTGTATTGAATTCAGTTTCGTACCTAGCTATTAGACACACACGGGAAGACCAAATTGTTGTTTCTTCTATGGAGAACATGGTAGGTAAAGAAATGCAATATCGATGCATAATACTCTTACTCTCTCAGTTATAAATTAGTCATTTTGGCTTTTCTAGATACATAGTGTTTACCATAAATCTCGGTATAACATGTATTTAGGTGCATAACAACATCTATGTACCTAGAAAATGCAAAACGACGTATAATTTGGAATGGGGGAGTGCAAGCTATCAATGACCAATTCAGCCAATTCATCAAAAGATATTAGCATCCGACAACAAAAGGAGAGCAACGTGTTTGCAACTCTTTTGTTGGGGAAGCAGAAGCCCAAGAAGGATATGAGCTAGGCCTCCCTAAAAGAAACACGAAAAGTGTTTGGGTCGCCTTATGCAAAATACTCCACCAAAGGTTTGCACATAAATAACCATCTCTATAAAAGTGTCTAAGGGCATGAGAGAAGGGGAATTTGACTCTCGATCTCTAAAACTCTAGTGTTGATCTGTCTTTACCACCATACTTTCCTCTCTCTCACCTAGTTGGGACTGATAGTTCCAACATCTTTGATTGTTGGGATCCAAAAGGCCAAGAAAAGGACCAAAGCCACTGCCTCAACCGGTATGGTGGAACAAGGTCAACATGGACGGTGCATCTTTAGTTGTTGGGGAAAGGACCGGAAAAGGACTAAGAAGCAAGCTAACCTCGTCTGGTATGGTGGAAAACAGTCAATATGAACAGTGCTTTTCAAATTTTGTCAAGGCTCTAGGAGAGAACCTCAAATTGGCATGATCATCATCATGAAGAAGGAATGCCTAGATATAAATCACATGAAAATATGTGAGCAGGGCCAGTTAGAATAGTATTTTTCTATCAGAACAAATCAGTTGGTTTGTCTTATGAGCCATCTTTTAAGTCCAGCTGAACAGCCCGATCTTCAATGTTGGCGATGTGGAAGGAATTAGAATAGTAGAAGCTAGCTCTGGCATGCATGGATCAGCCAAATCTAGTTGCGTACACGTGTAGACAACACATGATCCTTAAGACTAGGGCGGCTAGGCTTAATTAATCAAAATTGGAAAACAAACTGAATCGGAATTGCAGCTGAAATAATCAGAACTAGAAAATTGGTTCCCTGTTCGATGCAAACAACAAGAAACTAAAAATATTGGTTCCTTACTCGATCTAAATAGTATGAAACCAAACTTTCTATGGTTATTTTGGTTCGTACTCTTGATTAACTGAATTAATGGAAAGAAGTGTAAGAATGCTCATACCTATTTAAGAAGGATCATAGCATGGTGGTAGACAGCAAAACAATGTGGCCTATAAGCACAAGCAACTGGAAAAGAGAAGGCACTTGGGGGTTTGACGATTCAATGTGTTAGAATGTATTGAGTATATCAGTGCTAAAAAACATAATTTTCTGAGACACTAGAAGCATACCCTCTGCATTGCATGTGCTAGTAGGTTTAAGTGCATATGATAGAGCATTGCTAAGGTGGACAACTCCCATGTTGAGATACGTTGCTAGTGGAGTTTAAGATTAATATAAGAGATATAGATATGTAAAGCCCTCTTCCTCTTGGAAAGAAAAAGACACTCTCAAATCCATTCACTCATACAGACTTTGAAGCTACTACTGTAGCTAGAAGGTCACTAATAGGGAATAACCTGCTGGAATGGAATAATCTGGTTTATTGCCTTGTTGATGTTGAATTACATTATGTAAATGACAATATCATGTGATCTTAAGTCAGGGTGGTTCTTTCACAGTTAGGTCAATGTATTGTTACCTTTTTTGAATTGAATCCGTGGGGATAAACCCTTGGGCGCTATTGTTACCTGATTAACAATGGCATCAAGGTGTTACAAGAAATTTGGAAGATGAAACTTGCTTTGAACATAAAAATCTTTATGTGGTTCTTCAAAAAGGGGTGATTTTAATAAAGGATAACTTACTTGAACGAATTGGTATGGGAGTACTCAATGTTGTTTTTGTAGTAACATGGAGACTATTCAACATTTCTTTTTTTTAGTGTTGCTACGATAAATTTCTTTGGCAGGCTTTGCATATTGTGTTTGGGATTGTTCTCCACCTTTAAATGCGTAGAACTTATTTGGGGATTGGTGTAAATAGGGTGGAAAGAAAAATAAGCTTCTGATTCCTCTATTTTGAGGATGAAGCCAGTTTTTTCTATTATCTAAAAATCAATAGCTAACATAGATGTCGTGGTAAAAGAGAAGCAGCTAATATAGATAGTGGTACATTTGCTCTAGAGTACCCCATATAGACTTGAGAATGATTTGGGTCTTTGGGCCCTATTTATTTTGCCATGGTTGGAATTAGAGGCAGCTTTTATGTGGGCCCAACACAACACAATCTAGCCATTTATGCCTGGGACCAAAAGCCCTCCAACTGTTCAAGAGAGCACAAACCCTAGCTAGATATGTCCATTTCCCTCAACTGCATATTATAAATAGAATTTCACGGCCCTTAAACTTGTGGTGTTGTGCCACTTACGTCCACAATCTTTTAAAATCGAAATCTAACCCCCTAAACTTGTGAAGTGGTGTCACTTGGGTCCACAAACTTTTAAAATTAAAATCTAACCCTCTTAGCTTGTTAAGTGGTGCCACTTAAGTCCATACCACTTTGATAGACGCTAACTAGAATATTTTTTTTTTAAAAAACTGCCATACACATGTTCTAGCTCAATCGCCCTCACGCGAGGGGCGTTCATAGCCATCCATGGACAAGCCCACCATGCTCACCAACACTAGTGGAGTGCGCTGCCAGAACCCATCAAGTACTGTTGTGTGGCATCGTCCTTGCTCATTCGCAGCAGCACGGATTGCCAGAAGCTCTCATGAGGGGTCAGTGGCGGATCCAGGACAAAAAATGACCTATGGCGAACTTTGGACCGCTAGATTTGATTTTCCTTTGCGAAGCAATTTTATACAATACAAAAGATAATTAGCATGAAAAAATAACGATATACTTATATATATCACTTAAATATAGACTATATGCCAAACATTTTTAGTGAATCAATAAAAAATTCACAGTAACGCTCAACTATATGTCAATCAAATTCGCAATACATTGAATCAATTTAACTTACCTTTTTCCTTTTCCCCTCTGTATTGCTGCTGCATCAGAATTTTCTATCATTGGGGCCTGAAAGCCTGAGCTTAGCAGGCAGCACCACCACCATATCAGAACTAGCAGGTAGCAGCGGATTAACAGACCAGCAGTGACAGTGCAACGCAGCAGCGACCGCCGGCGAGCAGGCAGCAGTGAGATGTTGATGTGCCATCGGGCGTCGGCCGTCATTGTGTGGAAAATCGATGGAGCTACAGCTATAAACTGAAACGACGCACGCAGAGGCTTTTTACATTCTACATGGGCTTTATGCGGAAGGAGTACACAGCCCAATTAACAGCCCTGCACAGTCCAGTAAAATAACGCTTTGTCGTCTTCGTCTGCCCACACCAGTTCGTGATTCTTCCATCGCTACCGGCCATGGATAAGGGAGGGAGGGGAGCGGGGGGTCGCAGGAAGGGAGGGGTGAGGGTGTTCTTGCCGGCGGGGAGGTCTGGCGGCCGCCAGGCCTCGCCAGATTGGTGGATCCGCTCCTGTGAGGGGTGTTAGATACTCCTTGTGTGCAGGATAGATAGCATTGCATGTTTATCATTCCGTTTTGTTTTCAGTTAGTGCATGCACGCGCGAGCGCCGGTCTGTGGCTGCCGCGCGCTTGTAGGAGGCGTGGGGATGGACGCGCTACTCTCCCGCGACGTGCAGTGCATGATCGGGATCTCTTAGTTGCTTTCAGTTTCCAATAAAAGGGAAGAAGCTAATACAGAAAAGCTGCGCTTTCAGGCAGCACCAAACTTCGCTTTGTCTCTCTGCGTTCGCGTCTCATCTTTGTGCTCGCGCGCACGCCGCCCGCTCGTACACTCACCGCCGGCGCTCACCGCCGTTCGGTTCCTGACAAGTGGCATCAGAGCCTGGTGATCGACTCCGTCGCGATCATGTCTTCACCGCCGCCGAAGGACAGCAAGACGGAGAAGGGGGACGGCTCCGGCAAGACGCCGCCGCGCTCCCACTCCCACGGCGCCGCTCCCGCCGCGGTGATCGCAGCCGCTCACACACCTGCGGCGCCGCCGTCCGCGGGAGATCGTCGTCGGCGCATCGTCCCGCGAGGAAGCGGCGTTGGCAATCGGCGCGGCTTAACGCGGACCAACTACCATGAGTGGTCACTCCACATGAAGTTGAAGCTGCAGGTGCGCCACCTGCGGGGCGCCCGTCGAGTTCGGCGGCGTGGAGTTCGGCGAACCGCGGCGCCCTCGGCGCCATCTGCGGCGCCGTCCCCGCCGAGATGGTGCCCACGCTGGCCACCAAGGAAAGCGCCAAGGAGGCTTGGGAGGTCATCAAGACCCTCCGCATCGGCGACGAGCGCGTACGTACGGCTACGGCGCAAACTCTCCGCGCCGAGTACGAGAACATCGCCCTTCGAGACGGAGAATCCATCGAGGACTTCTCTCTTCGTCTCACTGGGATCGTGCAGCGCCTTGCGACTCTCGGCGATCCTGAGCCCGAGTCGAAAGTCGTGGCCAAGTACCTCCGCGTCGCGCGCTCACGCTACAAGCAGTTGGTAATCTCCATTGAGACTCTTCTTGATATTTCAAAGCTATCCATTGAAGAGGTCACAGGGAGGTTGAAGGCGGCCGACGACGCCGAGGCACCCGCACAGCAAACCTCCGATGGCAAACTGCTGCTCACTGAGGAGCAGTGGGTCGAGAGGTACAAGAAGAAGAGCTCGGAATCCAGCCGGGGCGGTGCCGGCGCTGGCAGCCGTGGCAACCGCCGTGGCAGAGGCCGTGGACGCGGCGCCGGGCGGCAAGCGGGCGACTCGAGCGGCTCCGCCCACGCCCTCCACCGGACGAGCCCTGCCCACGCCGCGGCAAGAAAGGCCATTGGGCCCGTGGATGCCGTAGTAAGAAGAAGGAGGAGCCAGCCCAGCAGGCCCATGTGGCCCAGGAGGAGGAGGCCACACTCATGATGGCCGTCACATCGTTCCCCTCCGACGCGCCGTCCTCACCTCCGCCGCCGCCGCAGCATCCGGGCTCGACATCAACAGCGCCCCATGCCCTCCACCTCGTCGAGCGGAAGGTGTTCGCCGCCCTCGGGTCCGACGCTGATCCGGATCCGAAGCAATGGATCCTGGACACCGGCGCCTCCAACCATATGTCCGGGTCCAGGGCCGCCTTCGCTCACCTCGACACCGGCGTCCACGGCTCCGTCAGGTTCGGCGACGGCTCCATCGCGCAGATCGAAGGCAGCGGCACCGTTCTCTTCACTTGCAAGAATGGGGAGTACCAATCACTCCCCAATGTCTACTACCTGCCGCGCCTCACCGCCAACATCATCTCCGTCGGCCAGCTCGACGAAGGCGGGTACCAGGTGCTCGTGGAGGAGGGCGTGATGCGCATCCGCGACGAGGAACGCCGCCTGCTAGCTAGGATCCCGCGGAGTCCAGGCCGGCTGTACGTGCTCGACGTCACCATAGCACGTCCAGTGTGCCTGGCCGCGCGCTCCGACGATGCCGCCTGGACGTGGCACGCGCGCTTTGGCCACGCCAACTTCACCGCGCTACGGAAGATGGAGCGCGAAAGAGGCTGGTTAAGATGGGCTTCCCCCGCTCAGCCAGGTGGAGCAGCTATGTGAGGCATGCCTCGCCGGCAAGCAGCGACGGGCGCCGTTCCCGCAGAAGGCGCTTGGGCGTTCGACTGAGGCGCTGCAGCTTCTCCACGGCGACATCTGCGGCCCCATCACGCCGGCAACACCCAGTGGCAACCGGTACTTTCTTCTGCTTGTCGATGATTACTCTCGATACATGTGGATTGCCCTGTTGCCAAGCAAAGACGCTGCTGCTGCCGCCATCAAGAACGTCCAGGCTGCAGCCGAACGCAAGACGGGGAAGAAGCTACTCGCCCTGCGTACCGATCGCGGGGGCGAGTTCACCGCAGCGGACTTCGTCAACTACTGGGCCCACCTCGGCGTCCGGCGTGAACTCACGGCACCGTACACGCCCCAACAAAACGGTGTCGTGGAGCGACGCAACCAAACCGTCGTGGGCACGGCGCGCAGCATGTTGAAGGCCAAGTCTCTCCCCGGTGTGTTCTGGGGAGAAGCTGTCTCGACGGCGGTGTACCTTCTGAACCGTACGTCCTGCAAGGCCATCGGGGGGAAGACACCGTACGAGCTGTGGACCGAGAGCACGCCAGCAGTGCACCATCTCCGCACGTTCGGGTGCATCGCCCATGTCAAGGCCACTGCACCGAACCAGAAGAAGCTGGATGACCGCAGCCGGCGCATGATCTTCGTCGGCTACGAACCAGGCTCCAAGGCGTACCGCGTCTACGACCCGACGACCAGGCGCGTCCACATCAGCCGCGACGTAGTCTTTGATGAGGCTGCACAGCGGACGTGGTCCAATGAGCACGGCGTCGACCCCGACGGCTTCGTCATTGAGGAGTCCGAGCCCCTGGAGCCATCGGTGATCACCACCAGTACCACGACACGTGCTCCAGCTGCAGCACCGGCCTCACCTGCTCCATCAACATCGTCACAGCCACCACCTGCTGGCACGCCCACGGGGACTCCCACAGCAGGCATTCCCGCACCCACGGCGTCGAGCCATGCACCACACCAGCACGTCGACTTCGCATCGCCGCCTGGCTCTGGCACAGGGGATCTGCTGGATGCGGACCACGACGACGACGCTCCTCTCCGATTCCGGCACATCGACAACGTGATCGGACCGGCCTCACCACCGGGGCTGGCTCAACGTGAGCTGGAGGAGCGCCTACTGCTGGCAAGCGACGCCGAGCCGACGTCGTTGGAGGAGGCCATGAAGCATGAACACTGGCGCCACGCGATGCTGGACGAGATGACGTCCATCGAGGCGAGTGGCACCTGGGAGCTGGTCGAGCCGCCACCGCGCACGAGGCCAATCGGCCTCAAGTCGGTCTACAAGACCAAAAAGGACGCAGCTGGGGTCATCACCAAGCACAAAGCCCGCCTCGTCGCGAAGGGGTACGTGCAGCGTCAAGGGATCGACTTCGACGAGGTCTTCGCCCCGGTAGCGCGACTTGAGTCCGTGCGGTTGCTGCTTGCCCACGCTGCCTGTGAAGGCTGGGCAGTGCACCACATGGACGTTAAGTCTGCGTTCCTGAACGGCGTCCTCCAGGAGCAAGTCTTCGTCGAGCAGCCACCTGGGTTCGTGCTTCGAGGACATGAGCACAAGGTGCTCCACCTCGTCAAGGCCCTGTACGGGCTGCGTCAAGCCCCACGTGCCTGGTACTCCAAGCTCGACGAGTCGCTGCTCAAGCTTGGCTTCCAGAGGAGCACCTCCGAGCACGCCGTCTACCTGCGAGGCACGGGCGACCGTCGTCTGGTCGTGGGTGTGTATGTGGATGATCTGGTGATCACTGGCGCCAACAGCGTCGACATCGACATGTTCAAGACGGAGATGCAGGCAACGTTCAAGATGAGTGACTTGGGGCTGCTCCACTACTACCTTGGTCTGGAGGTGTCACAGACTGAGGCCGGGATCACTGTCAGCCAAAGTGCATATGCAGCCAAGATTCTGGAGAACGCAGGGCTGACTGGATGCAATCCAAGCCATACTCCAATGGAGCCACGACTGAAGCTCAGTAAGTTGAGTTCTGCTCCTGCAGTTGACCCAACTCTGTACCGCAGCATCGTGGGCTCCCTGCGCTATCTGGTGAACTCGAGACCGGATTTGACGTACTCAGTGGGGTACATCAGCAGGTTCATGGAGAAACCCACCACCGAGCACTTGGCAGCCGTGAAGAGAGTGTTGAGGTATGTTGCTGGTACCTTGCATTTCGGCTGTCACTACAAGAGGAAGAAGGAGGCCCAGCTGGCCGGCTACAGCGACAGCGATCTGGCCGGTGACATCGATACACGCAAAAGCACCACCGGTGTCCTCTTCTTCCTCGGCAGCAACATCATCACCTGGCAGTCCCAGAAGCAACGAGTTGTGGCCCTGTCCTCCTGTGAAGCGGAGTACATAGCCGCAGCCACAGCAGCTTGCCAGGGTGTCTGGTTGGCGCGCCTTCTTGCAGAGCTCAAGGGAGAGAAGGCTGGCGCCATCACATTGAAGATTGACAACCAGTCCGCCATCGCGCTCAGTCGGAATCCCCTCTTCCACGACCGCAGTAAGCATATTGATGTCAGATTTCACTACATTCGTGAATGCGTTGAGGAGAACAGGGTTCATCTTCAGTCCATCGGGACGACGGAGCAGCTGGCGGACATACTCACCAAAGCACTGGGGCGTGAACAGTTCTGCAGTTTGCATTCCAGAATTGGAGTCATTGATGTACAGCATGCACACAAGGATTAGGAGGAGATTTGTTAGATACTCCTTGTGTGCAGGATAGATAGCATTGCATGTTTATCATTCCGTTTTGTTTTCAGTTAGTGCATGCACGCGCGAGCGCCGGTCTGTGGCTGCCGCGCGCTTGTAGGAGGCCGTGGCGGAATCGCCGCCCACGAGCCTGAGGACTCGGCATGAGCGACGTTGCGGAGGCGTGGGGATGGACGCGCTATTCTCCCGCGACGTGCAGTGCATGATCGGGATCTCTTAGTTGCTTTCAGTTTCCAATAAAAGGGAAGAAGCTAATACGGAAAAGCTGCGCTTTCAGGCAGCACCAAACTCGCTTTGTCTCTCTGCGTTCGCGTCTCATCTTTGTGCTCGCGCACGCCGCCGCTCGTACATTCACCGCCGGCGCTCACCACCGTTCGGTTCCTGACAAGGGGTGCATTCAGGTTATGCAGAACGAGTGACTCTGGCAAATCGTGCAGGCGTTGTTCGTGCAATAGTTGCATGCGCCCCACGCCAAGCAGCCATTTTCAACCTATCATGGCTAGTGGCCGCGCTCGCCCTTGACCGGTGCTACATCATCCCACTAGTCGACGTCGCCGTGAGCTCGCCATGCAAGCTTACGTGTACTTCACCTGTAACGCTGCTGCGACACTCTCATTCTTCATGCACCTACCGTCACTGTGTGAGGAGGTGGACAACGATTATGGGCAGTTGGGTATGCAATGAGGGAAGCGCACAGGTTGGGGACCACACAGTTGGACGGCCGCCCGTGAAGGAAGCAGCTGTGAGGGAACCGCACGACTGGACAGATGGACGCATGCTGCCACGTGCGAGGGGTTGGAAGTAGAATATATATAGCAGGGTGTTTTTTGTTAAAAAATTATAGTCAACATCTATGGAAGGAGTATGAACGGAAGTATTACCACTTAGCAAATTTAGAGGATCATATTTTGATTTTCAAATCTCATGCATATAAAGACCATCAGCGTATTTAATCTTTTTCTGTAATACTTAAAAGGCAAAATTTGTACTATAAAATTTTGGTCCAACCAAATTATCTACATGGTTTTGGTCTAAAACTGCTCGGACTCACATCAGGCCTAATTATTCTCGGTGTCGTATTGAGGCCATGAGTTGACTTCCCTACCTCTCCCTCTGCTCCGTTATTCTAGAGGTTTTTTTCCTATCCCGTTCAAGTCTGAGGCCCCCTTTGGAACACTGGGATAGGGAAAGGATAGGATAGAAAAACCATAGGATTGGAGGTGGTATGTCCCGTCATCCCATAGGATTCAATCCCATGGGATAATACGCAAGCGTGCCTTTGGCAGTCCACAGGCAAAGCTGCGCTTCTTTCCTTTTTTTTATAACTTCGTGTCTCAGCTCAATCCCACACCTCTCTCCGTCACTCTCTGCGTAAAGCGCAAGGGCGGACTTGGCGGCCCCCCCCCCCACATCCGCCCGGACGGCCCCGCCCCATGCCCCCACCCCATCACCTCCTCCCTCCCCGGGGGACGGCGGCGCTCCCCCTCGGGGGGCGACGGCGCCCATCTCCGGCGCGCCCGCCCTCCCAAACCACCCACACCGGCTCCAACGGTGGCGCCCCACCTCCGGCCACTCCCGCTCCCTCGCGGTGGCGCCCCCTACACCCGGCAGCGGCGACGACGCGCGCCTCTCCCCGGGGGCTCTCTCTCTCTCTCTCTCTCTCTCTCCGTCGGCGCCCCATCTCCCCCCCCCCCTCCGCGGAGCGAAGCTCTCCGTCGGCGCCCGCGCGAAAGCCATGGCGGATGGCGGATCCGCCGGATCCGGCACCGCATGGCGCCACGGATCCGCCCGGATCCGTCACCGCCCGCCACGGCGAAGTTGGCGACACCGCCATGGCCGGCTCCTCCCGATGCGCGGTACCGGCGGCACCCACTCCTCCTGATGCGCGGCACCGGCGGCGCTCCTCTCCTCTCGGCATGTGCGAGGCCTCCTGCAGGGTGACCTGCTTCTTCTGGATTTTTTTTGTGGGGTGGGGGGGGACCTGCATCTTCAGGATGGCCTGCGCGCGCGAGCGACTGCTTCTCGTGCTTTTCGCGCCAGGAAGTTTCCATGAGGTCGGACCTCATTCTTCGTTTCCTCTGGAATGGAGCGTAGGAACGCCAATCCTCCGGAACATTTCCTTCGCTCGTCGTGCGATCCAAAGGACAGGAAAGGAATGATGACGTCAGCGTTCCTATAGGGTCGATTCCTGTGTTTCACCTGTGTTTCCCCCGCCAACCAAAGGGGCCCTGAATTCTGTATTCATTTTTCCTGTTCAATCTGCCACCGCGGTATCCATATGCTCAATCAAGTCCGACAAGCTGAGTCCGGCCCAAACACACCAGTCCGCACATGGCGTTAAAGTTGCAAGGGACCAGAGCCTGGGTGGCTTGCCCAAAAAATGACCTATATTATATTATATATAGAGGACAAAAAGAAAATTTAAATTATACTCTATACTAATTAAAGAGTTTATATAGGAGTATGGTCCTTGTCCAAATATCAGAACTATATATAACTTTATACCAATTACAGATTTCGTATAGTACTACATCTATCTATATTGAACATTAAAAAACTAAAAAATGTCCCTTGTTCTTTTTGTTTGGCCATTTCTTAGTAATAATTCAGGGTAGAAGCCTAATACAATCTTAATATGTGGTCATATTTCATACTCATCAACAAAAAAAATCAATTCCTGACATAACGGTGATTAACCCCTTGTTGACTTTTTTATGGATCCTCATGAGAAGACACAGAACTTCATATCATGAATACTATGAAACTAAAGTTATGATATATTTACAAGTAAATATTTTTGAGCTTTACATCAAAAGAAAACATATAAAAAACATTATATTTTAATTTAATACATAATTAATAAGATGTTGTCATATTATTGCTAATATTTATTTATATTATGGATGTCATAGTCATCATAAAATAAGGTACAACTCTTAAATTTTTTAGAAGGATAAAAGGTGAATAGATATGTAACATTGTTATCCTTCATCCACTCTATGATTGGTACAACAACCACTCAAACACATCAAAATAGCACCTAATAAGAATTTAAGTGGCTACAGTCACCGTAGGCCTGCGGCTATGTAGCCAGCTGGAGTAAATAAGTTAACATTTTTCTTTTTAAAAATTAAACAAGTTAACATTTAATTTTATAATTTTTTCTTCCGTTGCATTGAACAGACAATTTGCTAGTTCTTATTAAATAACTCCCGCGCCGCAGCTTCCCACTCCTCAGTCCGCCAGTCTTCGCCTCCGACCAGTCGGACGGAAGCCACGCTCCGACCCCCCCCCCCCCCCAAGACGCCAGCGTATTCTTCCTCACCGACGACGTGATAGACCGAGCAGCCCACACCTGCAAGAGCACGGCCCATCCGCAGGAGCGAGCTCGGCCCAGGGTTGGATCGACGAGTCGCTCGGTTCCGACTCTGACGGTAGCATCCTAGTGACGTATGTTTCATTCCTTCTTTTTTTCTTATATATTTCTTTCTCTACGTTTCACCTTTTTGGATTCTGACACCATCACGGCATCAGGTACGTTTGTTTTTTTTTTTTTTCTTCTATTTTGTTTGTTGTCACTTACGTATGGTTTTTTATTCTTTTTATCTTTTTATAATCTTTCCTTCCTTCCTTTTTCTAGTTATGTTTCTTATTTTTTTCATGTTTAACTTTTCATAATTTCTTTATTTCATAAAATGCATAAGATGTTTTTAGGTATAAGATATAGGATTTTAAGTTTTTACTATGTACTTTTGTTTATTGTTGAAATTTCTAACGTCACTGCAATAAATCCCAAATCTCTATCCCACGCAATAACACTAGAAATGTTAGTACTAATTAACTTGCCTTTAGCAACTAGCCACTAGCCTCTTTACCCTTACTCCTAACTATAAAACTAGGTTGTCATCCCCAATTGTAAAGCTAGGAATAAACTCTGGTACTAAATCTTATCATTTTGTGTGACTAGGCAGAAATAAATAAAGATGAATATAAACTAAGAATAATTCTGCAAGTGGACAGATAATTATACCATTGTAGCATTTTACCTAGAGTATTACCAGTTGTCATTTATATTCTACCACTGGGAAGGCATTGCTAAGAAGCTACTCATAGTATTGATAACATGTATATGTATATGCATTGAATAGATGATGTAACCAATGTCATACACTCTACTCATAACAGGGGTAAGGTCCAATTTTTTCACAGTTCTGCTTCTCTCCCCAGATAACTTTAGTTGGACAAAGGAGTTCCTTCAGTCCAGGGCCCTTCAGTACATGGATGGTAAGTGGGGCCACATCGACTTCTTCATTCCCCCTAACTGTCCAACTGAAGGATATTCCCTGTGTTCTTTTGCTGCCTCCACCGAAACAGAAACAGAAAACTTCGACTCGATAATGGAGGAGACCACAACCGAGGCAAAGGGATGGGAATGGGACCGAACTCAAGAAAGGCCGAGTCAGTCGGGAGGAAGAGAGCACCCCTATCTGATAGTGAGGTAAGAAGGAGTCCTAGACTAAGAGAAATCAACAAAGGCCTGAAACCCTCTAGCTGTGGAAAGAAAAAAATGCCTTGCTTGTTCTCCTTCTCCTCCTACCTTATCAGCTAATGTCATCAGAAACTTGGGTGTGCAGCTTTGTGAGATGAACCCAGAGCTTTTGGAGGATGAAGTCCTGAAGAAGAAGAGACGTGTTCCCCCAGTCTCCAGGAAAAAGAAGCTAGACAGAGGACCTAATGACCAAGAAGAGAATGAGCAGGACAAGCCAGATGACAAGGATGGACCTGGGCTGGATAGCGGGGGGGGCTCCTTCCTCCTAAGTCATTTGTACTGACTGATTTGGGCTAGGCCTACTTTTGTAGAGAGTTTTACACCTAGTTCTACTATGGTTGTTGACAGTCTATCTACTTCTTGTAATGATGAATCCAAACCTTAGCAGATGTTGGAATATCCTTACCTGGAATGTAAGGGGGGTTAATGCTAGATGGAAGTGGGATGCAATTAAAAACAAAGTTCTTCAGTCTGGCTGTGACATTATATGTTTGCAGGAAACTAAGAAAGAAGCCTTTGATAATCAGTTCCTAAAAAATATCTGCCCTATGGGCTTTGATTCGTTTGATTACTTGCCCTCAGTTGGGGCGTCAGGTGGCATTCTGGTAGCCTGGAAGGGCGCTAATTTTAAAGGGGAAAAAATTTTCAGCAATGAGTTTGGCATCTCTTTTGAGTTTTCGTCCTTGCTTAATGGTGCTCAGTGGTTTCTAACCTGTGTCTATGGGCCCTGTGTCTCAGAAGGCAAGCTTGCTTTTCTTAATTGGCTCAAGCACATTCAAATGCCTGTTGATGTGGATTGGATAATTCTGGGTGATTTTAATTTGATTAGAAAACAGGAAGACAGAAACAAACCTGGAGGGAATGTCTCTGAAATGATGCTCTTCAATGAGGCCATCAGTATGCTGGGGCTCAATGAGGTTGTTCTTCAAGGCCGAAAGTACACCTGGTCCAACATGCAACCTTCCCCTCTCTTGGAGAAGCTTGACTGGTTCTTTACCTCTGCGAGTTGGAATATTTCCTACCCTAACACCAGTGCAAAGGCACTGGACATGACTCCCTCTGACCACACTCCTTGCCTCATTTCCATATCTACCAACATTCCAAAAAGTAAGGTCTTCAGGTTTGAAAATTACTGGTTATGCTGTGATGGGATTGTTGATGTTGTCAGTGGTAGTTGGCTTCCTCCAACTAATCATAATGATAAAGGAATGGCTCTTACTGCCAAGTTCAAACACCTGAGAAAGCACTTAAAAGAATGGCAAGCTGGCAAGACTAGTCTCAGAACTCTTATTGCAAATACCAGGGCCATCTTACAGCTTTTGGAAGTCATATCTGACTTCAGAGATTTGAGTGTTGAAGAATGGAATTTTAAATGCAGTCTTGGCAGTCACCTTCTTCAGCTTCTTGAGAAACAAAGAGTTTACTGGAAGCAAAGGGGAGCAATCAAGTGGGTTCAACTTGGAGATGCTGGTACAAAGTTTTTTCATGCCAATGCTACTGCCAGATTTCAATGTAACAGAATTGCTGAGCTCTTAAATAACAGTGGTTTGGTTGTTACTGACCATAAAGAAAAAGAAAACTTGATTTGGGAAGATTTCAAGACCAGGCTGGGTGTCTCAGAGTTTGACAGGTTTGCTATTGACACCTCTATTTTATTCACAGGCTGGATAATTTACTTTTTCTTGAAGAGCCCTTCACTCATGAAGAAATTGACACTGTCATAAGATCTCTGCCCAATAACAAGTCCCCGGGGCCTGATGGCTTTAGCAATGAGTTCATGAAAAAGTGTTGGCCCATCATCAAGCAGGATTTTTATGACTTGTGCAATGATTTCTATGATGGGTCAGTCTGCCTCAGAAGTATCAACTCCTCCTACATCACCCTTATTCCTAAGGTTGATGGTGCAAGAACTGTGTCTGAATTTAGACCAATTTCTTTACTCAATTCCTCAGTGAAGCTCATCACAAAGATTCTTGCCAATAGATTACAACCTGTTATCACAAGCATGGTATACAGAAATCAGTATGGATTTATCAGAACAAGAACTATCCAAGATTGCCTGGCTTGGGCTTATGAGTATCTACACCTCTGCCATCACTCTAAAAAAGAATTGGTTATTATCAAGCTGGATTTCGAGAAAGCCTTTGACAGAATTGAACATCAAGCAATGTTGACTCTAATGGAAGCCAAGGGGTTTGGGCAAAGGTGGCTCAATTGGATGCAATCTATCTTCTCTTCGGGGACCTCTGCTGTCCTTCTTAACGGGGTGCCTGGGAAAACTGTCCATTGCAGGAGAGGTGTTAGACAAGGGGACCCACTGTCCCCTTTGCTCTTTGTTCTTGCTGCTGATTTTCTTCAGTCCATGATCAACCGGGCCAAGGACTTGGGTTTGTTAAACCTGCCACTTCCTACAAACTCCACAGACTTCCCAATTATTCAGTATGCGGATGACACACTCATTATACTTGAAGGGGACAGTAAGCAGCTCTTCTTTCTGAAATCTCTGTTAAACAGTTTTTACCTCTCAACTGGTCTCAAAGTTAACTACAACAAGTCTATGATGACACCTATCAACATTGCTGAGGAAAATTTGATCAACTTGCTAAAACCTTTGGCTGCTCTAAAGGTGAACTTCCCTTTATTTACCTTGGTCTCCTCCTTGGAACATCAAGACCAAGAATGCAAGATTTTTTACCTCTGGTGAACAAATGTGAGAGAAGACTGGTTGGTTTCTCCTCTTTTCTCAATCTTGCTGGCAGATTACAACTCACAAATACTGTGTTATCGGCCTTGCCTACCTTTTATATGTGCTCCTTGGCTCTCCCCAAAGGCATCATCAAACAGATTGATAAATATAGGAAACATTGCCTTTGGAGGGGATCTGATATTAATGCCAAAACTCCACCAAAGGCTGCTTGGGAAATGGTTTGTGTCCCAAAGATTGAGGGTGGACTTGGGGTCATTGATATTGAAAAACAAAACAAAGCTCTACTAATTAAGCATCTATACAAGTTCTTCAACAAATATGATCTGCCTTGGGTCAATTTGGTTTGGGAAAAGCATTACAGAATGGTAAACTTCCCAACCACACAAAGAAGGGTTCATTTTGGTGGAGGGACATCCTCAAGTTACTCCCTGAGTTTAAGAGCCTGATTATCCCAAAAGTTCAAAATGGGGCGACCATTTTGTTTTGGACTGATGCTTGGATAACTCCACCTTTGATTGAGTCGGTCCCTGAGCTCTTCTCTTTTGCCACCAACAAAGCAGTTACAGTTCAACAAGCTTTCTCACTTGAGGACAGGTCCGACCTCCTCCAACTCCCTCTTTCCCACATTGCCCTCTCACGGTTTCGCACAATGCAAAGAAACAATGAATGAGCAAAGCATCTCTGTGATGAGAAAGATAGGTGGACCTTTGGTTGTAGGTCCAGTTTCTTCAGCTCTGCTAAAGTCTATAAATCTCTAGTTGGGCATCATAATGCACATATCTCTTTTAAGTGGCTTTGGAAGAACAACTGTCAGCCCAAACATAAAGTTTTCTTCCGGCTACTCCTAAAGGACAAAGTTAAGTACCGTGAATATCTTGAGAAGGAAAAACATTGTGTTGGATTCATACAACTGTACCCTATGCAACCGCATTGTTGAAGAAACAAAGAATCACCTCTTCCCCGACTGTGCCTTTGCCGAGAATGCTTTGAACTTGATCGGAGTCGAAATACCCTTAAATTCAGACTTTCCTGAATTGGCTTGTCGATAAGAGATTAGATTAACTCACGTTCTTCATGGAGGCGATCATTATTGCTTGCTTTGGACCATTTGGATGGCGAGAAATGATCTAATTTTCAAAGGTTTGCAGCCCTGTGTGCCAAATTGCGTAAGAAGTTTCTCAAAAGAGATCAACCTTCTCTCTTACAGAGTGAAGCCCAAGAAAAGCAATTTGTTTTCCCAATGGATACAAAATCTTTTGTAATTAGCGCTTTGTCTCTCATTTTCTTCATTTCCTTTTTTTGTATTTTGAATGTCTGTATCTTGTTACCTGTTACTTTGTTTTTTAAAAGTTTAATAATATTACTGTAGGGACCACCTGGTCCCTCCAGATTTGTCCAAAAAAAAGTCACAAGATAAATAAGATAATGATAATAATAACGATAACGAGCCATTAATCAGTTATCTCCTAATGATACTAATCCATCACAGCACTCTAATCATGTCAGCGTTGTCTAATCAGATAATAGAGAAATAACTCCTATGTATTTAACTACATGTCAAAGCTACATCAGCTAGTGCAAGTACATCTAGAAATCATTGCCAAGTTATATTACTATAGTTCCCAAACACATCAGAGCAATGTACAGGAAAAGATGAGTACAGAAACCTCCTCTCAACCTGACAATCCCACTCTACCAATCCACCGTACGGGGGAAGGCCTACAAAGGATTCAATGGGTCTGTCACACCCATGATCTACCTCACTACCCGGCACAACTGGGGATATCCGCAGATAAGCAAAACATCTAGACACCATGTCTACATATTGCCTACCACTCACCATATGATCAACTAGATGAGCGCTATACGAACCAGTGCATAAATATAATAGCAAACCTACTAAACTAGATGTATTGAAGTAGACAATGAACATAATAATTAAACTAAGATGAAGAACAATGTTGCTAGTAAATATCATATGAACGCAGATAATACAATAAGAAAGAAAAGCTTAAGAACTGTACCAGACTCGTCTCTTCTTGACAACTTCTGGAATCCAAGACTAATTAACACGCCTTGACTTCCTCTAATCTAGATCTAAATATGCTAAACTATGAACTAGAAGGCTATGAGGAACTAGAACTTGAAGCTCTAGATGACGATCTTTAACTGGCTCAACCTTGAATGACTTGAATGAGGTATTGAATGAATTGGAATGAAATCTAGGGGGAGGTTTGGCTCCGCTTATATAGCCCGGTAGGATGCACGACAGCCGTTTGATCAAACCGACTTCACGTAGGGCTGAGATTGATCTTTAAAGGTGGTGGAGGAACATTCCAGAAAGGGGGAGAGGGTTCCCCTCATGGGAGGCCGGCCGGCCTGGCAGGTGGGGCCGACCGGCCCCACCTGGAGGTGGCTTCGTCTCTCCTTCGCTCTAGTGTCTTCTGGATCCTTCTAGAGTAGTTTGGCGTATTCCTGAGTTTCAGATAATTCCGTGGTGTAGATTTGTAGTTATGCCCCTTTTTCGATGTTTTCTGGTTCAGTCCCTGAAAATTGATAAATAACCAAAACTCGTGGAAATTGTTAGATAAACCCCTAGCCTTCTAGATATTGATGTGTGTTTCATGCCTTTCGATATATAAAATGTTGACGCTATCCACCGTCAACAACTCTTCCAAGCTTACCTTTTGCTAGTCCCTTAGCAAAACCTAGAGTTGGATCAAGAGTTGCTACTATGCTTTCATTCTAACAGATACATATGTTTTTAAAAATTTCCTCTGGATTAGACAAAACTGCTCTAACTTTTAAACTCACCCATATTACCTTTAACTGTAGAGTTTTTAACCTTCACGTGGGTCTTGAGTAATTGAAAGACAGAACAATCAAGTCAAGCACTATGTCTCAAATTCTTCACTCAACTAGTATTCTAGAGTTTTGCAAGTTTTTGCAATAAAAACTCAGAGCTTAATTGTATGACACCCTCAGTCTCTCAAAGTATGTGGTATTTGTAGATCTCACTGAGGCATTCATGATGTTATGCCTTCCTAAATCTAGGGATTATAGTGAAGTTTGTAGGAGTGGCATTAAACAAGGATTAGCATACTTGCAATTCATATATTGTAAAGTCAAACAATGGATCTATAGAGAATCGAGTCATACAATCAAACCAGGATGTGCATGTGTGTGGAATATGGTGGATAGGTGTATATGTGGTGGCTAATTCTAATTTTACTTTTGCTCTTCAGAATGAATCTCTCTTTTTCTTAGATTTTCAAAACTTCTCAGGAAAACATGGGCTATCTTTATTCTCTCTCTTTTTTTTTTTCATTGGGAGATGGGCATCTAAGTACCCATTATTTTAATGCTGGGACACTTGTCCATCTTTTACTCCCTTCTTATTTTTGCATAGCGACATGCATCCTTGGATACAATAATTGATTAAAGAGATAACAATAAAGAACTTAGAGCAAATAAATAAAGGCTGTCCTATGGGTTTATATATATTTTTGGGTGTTCTCTCCCAATGTAGGAGAAACATTTTGAGATGGAAATGGATAAAAGTGGAAAATGGTTGTGCTTACTCTCAAGGTAAGAGTAATGCATATGTGAATGGAGTGTGTTAGTGATCTTGATTTTAAAAGCATGACAAGACTCTCTTAAGTATACGACAAAGGCTGACTAAACTCAATGCAAAGCAAGTAGCATAAATGAGCAAAGGTTTCCTAATCTAAATATGTATCATATGGCCTTGGTAGGAATTCAACTTTGTCATACAAGAGCTCATCATGTAAGGGTTTGAAATTTTCAAAAGTCCAGAATTTAGCATCGTTAGGAATAAGATAAATAGCAGCTCGGACTCTCTTATATCATATCCTTCAATCACCTAGACTTAGCTCAAGCATATTACTCCACAAGTTTTAGGTTCAGAGTAAATTATCAAGTTAAAGCAATCATTGTCTAAAACTTAGAAGAACTCAAGGTTGAAAACTAGGTATTGGAAATAATTCTAACAAAGCAACTATTCATCATCTCTAAGACAAAATTTCTAGTTCATAGTTGACTCTAGACACACTCTAATTAACTAAGACTTCTTTTTATTGCTTTTTAGATTTTATTTAACTAAAGACTCTTAAAAGACTCAACAGACGTGGACCTTCATGTGCTCACATATTTTTGGTATTTTATAACTATAAGACGGACTTGATAAATTGCATAGGTATAGTTACCTGATAACTAGGGGATGCTCCTCCCCCAAGCTAGATGTTTGCCATGTTTCGCTTGAATGATCTTTTAGAGTAAGCTTCCCGTCTCACTCCTTAATAGTATAATCCTGTAAAGGTGTACTCCAAAAAGAAAACCAAAACTTGAGGCTCGAATATGATAATGGGTTAGCGGTCAGCCAGATGAGTAATTGATTATCCTTATAAGCAGATATGAATGTGTAGCATGATTATTATATTTTTGTGCTTTTCTATTTATAATGCAAAGAAAAAAAATTTATTTTTGTGCGACCATTGTGACTATTCTTACGGGGTAAACCATAAGCCTAATCCTTTGGAGCATTTTAAAGTTTTATAATAAAGCAGTAAAGAATTTTTATTTTCTTTTCTAAACATGCAAAAGAGTAAAGGTACTTAGATAACTACCATTATTACCTTATGGTAAGGGTGCGGAGTTTAAAGTCATCCAAACAAGACTTCTTGTGGTCATCATGTTGAGGGTTCTTCAATGGATCCTGATAGGGACCCAGATGTTGCCTCTTCTAATGTTGATGATTCGGTTGAGGGGATCTCCTTCTTCTTCCATACTTTTATTGGTTGTGGATATTCTTCAGGTGTAGTTGATTTTTCTTTTGCTTTCTCCTCCTCAACTTTTCTTCTCAAGGCGTGGCGCTGGCTTCTCTTCTTGGTCCTGGTGAAAGCTGGTAATCCAGGAGAGCAGCGTACGTTTTCTCCTGGAAAGTGGAAGTGGACTTGGCCTATTCCATTGTAGATGATAGCTTTGGTGGTGCTGAGGAATGGCCTTCCAAGTATGATAGGTGTCTTATCTTCTTTCCCCATGTCTAAGATCATAAAGTTGGTAGGGACAGAGTGGGTATGGATCTTAACCGTGATGTTTCATGCTAGTTCCTCCGGGATTCATGTTGTGTTGTCTGCCAGCTGCAAAAGATATGTAGGATCGATAGGTTCATTAAATAGTGTATTGTATACATCTTTTGACATTATGTTGACTGCTAATCCGGTGTCGCAAACGGCTGAGTAGAAAGAGCTCTGTCCAATGGTGCACTCTATCGATGGCAGACTAGGATCTTTAGCTAAGACTGGCAAAGCTGAATGATGACCCTGTCTGTATTCTATTACTTTGACTATCTGCGTCTTCTTTCCTTCTTGCTTCTTGTTCTTCTTCTTTTCTTTTGGACAGGTCTTCCGTACTTCTTCTTTTTTGTACATAGGCTTCTCTGGGTAGTAGGTGTTGATAGGATCTTCAAGGGTCCTGTCTTTGAAACTGAATTTCTCTTCATTGTCCTTAATGGTAAAACATATTGTTGCACTGTCTATATAGATGGTTGCTTTTGTAGTACTCAAGAATGGTCGGCCTAGGATGATAGGACTCTTCAGATCTTTGCCGGTATCCAGAACCACAAAGTCTACTGGAACATATGATTGTCCCACTCGTATGCATACGTCATGTAGGATTCCTTCGGGGTGTTTAACTGTCTGATCTGCAAGCTACAAGCACATATTCGTGTACAACAAAGTTGTCCATAGAAAAATACAATCAAAGATTACCTTTGGCATGATGTTGACACTAGCACCAAGGTCATAGATGACTTCAGAGAAATCGTGTTGTCCAATAGAGATGGGAATCACAGGTCTTCCTGGATCTCCTCTCTTGAGTGGCATGGATTTATCCTTCCATCCTTCTGACATTCCTTCTATGTAGTAACCTGCACGGACATCAACAAGATTTACGGTTTTGGGCTCTAGAGGTTGCCCAGGAATCTTACCTTCATGGATCGATGGAACAGCGGCCGCCAGCTGAGCTAATTGTGATTCTAATATTTTATTAAAGCTAAGCTGGTTCTTAATAGCAGAGGTTAGACTATCTATTTTAGTATTTATATTTTCTAGTACTTTATCATTGGATGCTACCCTCTTAGATAAATTTTCTACAGCTTTATTCTGATTAGAAATCACTTCTCTTAAAGGTGGTTGATTGCTATTGAAATTGTTGTTACCTTGGTAGTTGGGCCTTTGCTGGTTCCATCCTTGATTGGGTTGATTCCACCGTTGATTCGATTGATTCCATACTTGATTTTGCTGAGGACGATAGTTGGTGTTATTGTTGATGAAGTTCACATCCTCTTAGAGTGTAGGGCAGTTGCTTCCTGAGTGTTCTATATTTCCACATTCTTCACAAGTTATGCAGGAGTCATCAATGTGTATGACTTCTCTATTCTCATTGCTTTTGCTGTTGAGCTTCTTCATTATGAGATCTAGCTTTGCAGTGACCATATCAATCTCCTTAATATGATGTATGCCTCCTCCTCTCTTATGGGGTTGCACACGTTCTTCATTCCAGCTCTGATTTGAGGCCATCTTCTCCACAAGTGCTATTGCATCGGCGAGCTTAAGTGACAAGAAAGCTCCTCCAGCTGCAGCATCCATGGATTTACGGGTACTAGAGACTAGCCCATGATAGAAGGTTTGCACAAGTAGCCAATCCTCCATCCCATGATGAGGACATTCTGTAATATAATCTTAAAAACGTTTCCATGCCTCAGCGAACGATTCATCATGTTGTTGATGAAAGCTTAAAATTTTCCCACGTAGAGCATTAGTCTTGCCTGTAGGAAAGAACTTCGCTAGGAAAGCAGTAGAGCATTTGTCCCATGTAGTGTTGGTTTCTTTGTTGTTGTAGAACCACTGTTTTACTTTTCCTAGAAGTGAAAATGGGAAAAGGCGGAGTAGAATAGCATCTCTTGATACTCCTCTGATAGTGAAGGTGCTGCAAATCTCTAGAAAATGTTGTAAATGTGCACTTGCATCTTCATGAGCCTTTCCACAAAATTGACTAGCTTGAACTATAGTGATAAGAGCAGGCTTGAGTTCAAATCCATTGTCACCAATATTGACATTTGGTCCAGTGCGGATGTTGGCGGTTGTTGGAGCAGAGAACTCGCGTAGCGTCTTCTCAGCCATAACTTTAAAGGCTGGTGCTAAGTTTCCTGATTCTTCTGATTCTTCTCCTTCAGATGTTAGAGCTTGATTCCTTAAAGATTGAGCTTCGGTGGAGGGTGTTCTTGATGGTGATTCAAAGATGTCCCTCGTATCAGCAAACTTCCTTCTTCGTAAGAGTCTCTCTGGATCTTCAAGAGTCTCTCTGGGTCTTCAACGTAATTATCTGGGAGAGCAAATCCGTTCATTCATTCATTCATTACCCTGCATAAGATATATAAATAAAATAGAACAAGGGTAAGCCTGTTTGAGTTAGAGGTCAATTGGGTGATCAGTCTTATTCATTATGCATATATGTTATCAATACTTTTCCTAAGTTTATTAGCCTTCCCCGGCAACGGCGCCAAAAATGCTTGTTGGCATTTTTAACATCACTGCAATAAATTCCAAATCTCTATCCCACGCAATGACACTAGAAATGTTGGTACTAATTAACTTGCCTTTAGCAACTAGCCACTAGCCTCTTTACTCTTACTCCTAACTATGAAACTAGGTTGTCATCCCCAATTGTAAAGCTAAGAATAAACTCTGGTACTAAATCTTATCATTTTATGTGACTAGGCAGAAATAAATAAAGATGAATATAAACTAAGAACAATTCTGCAAGCGGACAGATAATTATACCATTGTAGCATTTTACCTAGACTATTACCAGGTTGTCATTTATATTCTACCACTGGGAAGGCATTGCTAAGAAACTACTCATAGTATTGATAACATGTATATGCATTGAATAGACGATGTAACCAATATCATACACTCTACTCATAACAGGGGTAAGTCACAAGATAAATAAGATAATGATAATAATAACGATAACGAGCCATTAATCAGTCATCTCCTAATGATACTAATCCATCACAGCTCTAGATGACTTGATCTTCAACTGGCTCAACCTTGAATGACTTGAATGAGGTATTAAATGAATTGGAATGAAATCTAGGGGGAGGTCTGGCTCCGCTTATATAGCCCGGTGGGATGCACGACAGCCGTTTGATCAAACCGACTTCACGTAGGGTTGAGATTGATCTTCAAAGGCGGTGGATGAACATTCCAGAAGGGGGGAGAGGTTTCCCCTCATGGGAGGCCGGCCGGCCTGGCAGGTGGGGCCGACCACCTAGAGGTGGCTTCGCCTCTCCTTCGCTCTGGTGTCTTCTGGATCCTTCTAGAGTAGTTTGGCGTATTCCTGAGTTTCGGATAATTTTGTGGTGTAGATTTGTAGTTATGCCCCTTTTTTGATGTTTTATGGTTCAGTCTCTGAAAATTGATAAATAACCAAAACTCATGGAAATTGTTAGATAAACCCCTAGCCTTCTAGATATTGATGTGTGTTTCATGCCTTTCGATATATAAAATATTGACGCTATCCACCGTCAACATTTATTTACACTATAATTTTTGGCTTTTCTTCTATTCTTTATTCTTTCTCTTTTCTTTTTTTATTATTTTTATTTTTAATCCTAATTATTTATTTTATTTTATTTTTTATTTTCATGCTTTACTTCTATATTTTTTTTTTTTTATAAATAAATATGGTGTTTGTGTATGTTATTTTTTAACTTAAGAACAATCATATTTTTTATTTCTTTTAGTGGGTTTTGCTTTCTATATTCATTAAATTGTTATTGTTTTTATTGTCCTTATTCTCTTTATTTTTCTATTTTTCTATTTATTTAACTACAACTTTTTATTTTTTATGGTTTTTTATTTTTTATATACATGAGATACATATGATATTCATGTAGGATATGTGTAATATTCTATGATATATCCTCAGATATTTACATAGTAATATAGTATTATTTTTTATTTTTTATTTACTTATAATTTAATTATTATTATCCTTTCATGTTTTGATTTTTATTTCCTATACTTAAATGAAATACATATGATGTTCATGTAGCATCTGTGTGATGTTCTATGCTATGTTTTTTAATGTTCACATAGTACAAACAAGATGTTCCGTGATTATCTCTAGGTATTCAGATAGTATATTCTTGAGCTGATCCGAGATATATGTAAAGTTTTTTTTTGCAATATATATGTGATGTTCTTTTCAATTTTCATCTATTACATGTTTATTAATTCATTTTACATATTTAAGTTATTCATGTAGTATTAATGTGATGTTCTACTATATATTTTGCAATGTTCGTTAGTATGTGTTGATGTTTAGTAGCTTTTTTGTTTTTATTTGATTCAAATTAATTACTTCACTAACTTTATTATTTTATTTTATATTTTATGATATTATTATGATATTCATATAGTATATATATTATGTTCAATGCTATATTTTTATGGTGTTTGTGTAGTATTAATATGATGTTCTACCATATATTTATGATGTTTGGTAGTATACATTGAATTTTTATTTTTTGGGTTTTTTCCATTTTCTTTGGTATTTTTTTGCTTCTCTTTTCTTTAGATTATTTTTTTATAATTTATTTTATCCTTTTTAATTTTTAATTTTTCATGTTCGGTATTTTATTGTGATTATTATTTGTTTCTTTCATGATCAATTTTTCTATATTTTCTTGAGATCATACATGTTGTATTATGTGCTTTCTGATATTAATTTATATTTTTTCTTTATTTTTCTATAAAAATTATATTCATGAGGTGTTCTCTATATAATTGTTTATTGTTTATATATATAATATTGATATGGTGCGATATGTTTTCTAGCAAACATATATTAGGTTCTTACAACTATTATCATATGATATTCTTTTTATTTTTCTCTAGTTGTTTCTTATTCATTATCTTATTTTAATTAATTAACTTTACTTTACTTTTTTACTCTTCATATTTTGTTTGTTTTATGAGACATATGTCATGTTCATATAGTACACATGTGATATTATGCATGTATTTTGTGATGTTCATAGAATGTTTACGTTATATACATTTATAATGTTATATGATGTATTTTTGTAATAATCGAGATAGTATAGTTTAGATGTTCTATAATTATCTTTGTTCCATATTATATTTTATTTTCAGTTCCACTTATTTACATTTATGAGATATATGTCATATTCTTATAGTATATATATGATATTCGGATGTATTTTTATGTTTTATAGAATATACTTGTGATGTTCATGTTATGTACATGCGATGTTCTATGATGTATTTTTAGGATGTTCAGATAGTATAGTTTAGATGTTCTACAATTATTTTTGTTGCATATTATATTTATTTTATTTTTAGATCCACTTATTTATATTTATACGATATATATGCCATGTTCATATGGTATACATATGATATTTAAGATATATTTTTTTGTGATATTTGTATAATATACATAAATGTGATGTTCTGTTATATACATGTGATTATATAGTATATTTTGAGATGTTTAAATAATATAATCGATGTGTTTTATGATTATCTTTGTTCTATATTATATATTATTTTTAGTTTCACTTATATTAATTATTGTTTATTTCTTCAATCAATCTTTTGATTTTTCATATTTATCTTTTTCTTTTTCCTTTTTTTTTTTTCTATTACACGTAGTTGTTTTCATTTTCTATGAGATATCCCATCACATAGTCTAGAATATTATTTAAGGTAAAGTATGTTTTCTCAAATGTAAATACATTTTATGTAGTTTTTTTCTATTTTTTATCTTCTTCTATTACTTATCTTTTCTATTTTATGTAGTTTTTTTGTGTTGGTTTTTATTTTCTATTTACTCTAATTATTTTAAATTCTAATTTAGGCTTTAGTTTTTATTTTCTTTTTTCATTCATATGTTATATTATGGATGAAAATGGTACGGATATTTATCCGACCGTCCGCTTCGACCAGAATTCGTTTAGAGGGGTTTTTATCCGTCCGTATCTAAGTCCGGACATTCAACATCCGCATCCGTATCCGTATTCGAATACTCAAATCGTATATTTATGATGTCGATATTCAATCGCATTATCCTATCCCAGATGGTTGACACTATCCGTATTCGAATCCGAATCCGGACGTAAATATGAAAACAAATATGGTATCGATGATATTCGTCCGTATCCGATCCATTTTCATCCATATGTTACATGATGTGTAGATACATGTGGTCTTTTTTTAAAAAATGTTTTCTTTTTCTTATTTAATTTATTTATATTTTCTATATATTTAGCTCTGTTATTTATGTTTTTATTATAATTTTATAATTCTCGCTCTATTTATTTACTAATATTTTTCTCTTTTTCTCTTGTATTTTCATATATAGATGATGGCCATGTAGTATAAATGAGATGTTCTATGATTTACTATGTACTTTGTGATATTCATGCAGTATTCATGTGATGTCTTATTATGTATTTTGTGATGTTCATGTAGTATATACATGATGTTCTATGATTATCTTTGAGTATTCGCGTAGTAATTTTGAAATATTCTTTATTTTAGGTTCAAGTAATATCCATTTGACGTCCTTTTTAATTTTCCTTTATTGTGTTTTATTAATCATCTACAAACTTTTTCTTCTATTTTACCTAGCCGTTTGTTTTAGTTTTAATATACTACACAAAGCATTTGCATTACACTGCCCCCTTTTATTATTGCTATTTTACTCTCGTTATTTATTTCATGTTTTTCAAAAATTTCATGTCTATGTTTTATTTCTATTTTTTTAATATTATATGAGATACATTTAATTTTCGTGTAGTATATATACAATGTTCTATAATGTGTTTTTGAATACCCGTGTAGTATCTATGTGATGTTCTTTTGTATTTGTTTTTTGTCAATTTTTTCTTTTTAATTTCCCCTTATGTTTTGTATATTTTCATTAAATAGGGCGATGTATTTAAGATAAAAAAATCATAGCTATCACAAACCAGCTGCTATTATAGTGGTGTGACTACTATAGTTAAAATTAAAATTAAAAATCAATAGCTCTCGCTATGGAGTCCTTTCATGCACTACTCTTGGTTATTATTATATGATATTATATTATATTAGTTTTCTTTTTCTATGTATTGATGATGTGCTTTTGTCCTCTCGTCACTCACGTGGCAGGAGCGGGAACAGCGGGGCGAGTGGAAGGCAGGCAGCGCGCTGGGCAAGCGAAAGCACGGGAGCCTTCAGCGCTGCGTGAAGGACACTAGCAGGACCGCTGGCCCAATAAGCAAACGAAACCGGCCCAGCGGCATGCTGCGCGCGACTGGAAAAAAACAAATCGAGGTGGTCAGCGGACGGCTCGCTGCCACCAGGGTCGCCGTATAGTCGTCCCCCTCCTCGGTCTCGCTTCTTCGTACCCATCGACAGGTTTTTTTGTCGGCCCAACAATAGCCCAATCCAGCCATTTGGGCCCGCATCAAAAGGCCTCCGACGTTTCACGAGAGTACAAACCCTAGCTAGATGTGTCCATCCATCTCCTTCGTCTACATATACAACACCAGCGCCACGCCGCACCTTCCCCTCCTCGGTTCCTCGCCTCTTTTATACCCATGGGCAGCGCCGCAGCTTGTGCGAGGCACGGAGGCAGACAGCAAGGCGCTCCTCCGTCTCCGAAACCGGGTGACGGACGCTGCTCGGTTCCGTACCCCGCCTCCTTGTCTCTCAGTCCTTATTCGTTGTTTCAACTTTTGAGGTCGATCTGTGTCCGTCGTTCTTCCATTTTTTTTTGGTTGCTGCTGTTTTTCTGCTTTGTTGAGCCGGTCAGGTGAGCAGGTGTTGTGTTGTTCCACTGCTTGGCGGCGGCGCGGTGCCTGTTGATGGCGTGGTTGGTGATTCGCTGGTTCAGCGGCGCGGAGCCGAGCTTGTTAGCGTGGCCGAGCGCCTCCTGAGGCCAGCTACATGGATCCCTCGGGAGTCGATCAACTGACCGAGCGTCTCCTTGCCTCTACGGATTCGCTCTTGTCAAGATCTGACACATTCATTCCCCATTTTCCAACCCGCTAGATCGATCCCAGCCTCCTTGCTCGAGCTGGTGATGTGGCGCCGGCGACGCCACGGTTTGCCGGCCGCCTCCCATACCCAGCCACAGTGACGGAGGTCGGAGGTCGCCGTTTCCTGGCAGCCATCGTCCCAACCACGGGCTGCCATCGTCTGAACCTCGGCCTCCCATGCAGCTTACCAATTCGTTGCTGTGACTGTACCAGCCTCTCTTCCCCTGTTTCTCTGGTCCCTCTCTGTTTCTCTTGGATGGAAACTGAATCGCGTGATGGCATTTTCTTCTTTGGATTGGAAAGAAATTTGGGTCGTTCTTACTTTGGCGATTTTTGT
This sequence comes from Chrysopogon serrulatus, assembly GCA_015844335.1. Classification (NCBI taxonomy): domain Eukaryota; kingdom Viridiplantae; phylum Streptophyta; class Magnoliopsida; order Poales; family Poaceae; genus Chrysopogon; species Chrysopogon serrulatus. Next base: position 466,985 of record JADLZL010003636.1, on the reverse strand, counting down.
AGCTTTGAGATCAATCGCAGGTGTAAGTCAGGTGGCAGCGTGAAACCCTTCCCCTCTGGGATGGATGAGCTGACACAGTTACACGCTTGCGAGACCAACCCAATCTCAACGGGGGTACCCTTTCGTTACGCGCGCCGTGCAAAATTTCCAATTGCGGCTCGCGTACATGAGGGTGCCACATATCTTTCGCATGTCGATCTATTACTCATTAGAATACACCTCTCTTGCTATTTACGGTTTGATCGCTTCAGCTAGCAACCATTTCAAACTTATCGACCAGCAGTATTTTTTCTAATAAAAAATTAGTTATTTTAACTATATTTTAGTTTATTAGCTGACTTATAAGTCCTATAAATAGTATCTTAATTTTTTAAAGTTTGAGTAAATATATAACAATATGCTCATTTATGAAGTACAATAAAAGCATAAAATATATTTTATAATAAACTTATTTAAGACAAAATATTAATATTATTATTTTTATGTTTTAATCAAAATTTTTAAAAAAATGTTTAATAATGGATCGAATATATGTCATTATATTTTCATATTTCTAGCTAAACTTTAAAAAAAACATTTATTTTGAGATGAAAAAAGTATACCTCATTACATGTCACATTAGTTTTGTCATTAAACATTATTACCTTGACCATCTATATTTTGAAAAAATCTTATAATTTATGAAACAAATTATATATCATGAAAATATCTTATAAAATACAAACCTTATGTCATGAGACTATAATTTTTATAACTAATGATTGAAGATAAAAAAATAACTAAAGATAAATCTAATGTGACATGTAAATGAAAATTGAAAAAAAGTATGTATCAGATTTAATTAAGTTGAAATCAATAGAAGAATCATTTGCCCATTGCTTGGAAATTGAAGATGTTATCATGTTTTTTTTTTTTTTTTGATGCATGAGATTATGCTTTAGTACAATGGACCCTAGATAATTCTTGTATAAACTAAAATGATGATGGTTGAGATTATTATGCTTTAGTAGAATGTGGTATGAAATAATTCATGTATAGAATAAAATGGAAAGCAAATTCATTAGTGGTCATAAAATTGTCTTGAATTCTCGTCTAGGTTATGATACTTGTAAATGCAAGTTTGACTCTTTAATACGACTTGGTTTCTGAGATGAAGTAACGACTCTTGTTCGCTTCAGTTTATTAGTCGTTGGAAATATTTTTCTCTAAAAAATAAGTTGTTCTAGCTTATTAACTGGCTTATAAGAACATGCACAATAGTAAATATATTAGCATCTCTAAGTGACTCTTCGTATCTTTCATAGTTTATAGAAATAAAGATCTTAGTCTCAATAGAGGTATTTATGGTGGTTTCTATCTCCGGTTTATCATTTTACTCATGTGTCCAAACAACTATGTGGAGCACAAAATGAAGAAATGATTTCTTGTTCACGGAACGGAGACTCATACAAACTGCCCAAACCATGTCGGAAGGATGCTCCATTGCTCTACTCCGCTGCCGTGTCGCAAATTCCTGGTGCATGCCTAACTGCTCGCTCTGCCTCTACTATTCTTCCGCGGGCACTCGTATCTCACCCTCGTATGCATGGCCGTTGGGGAGGATCTAGTTGGTGGCATAACACCGGTTGGTGTCAAGTGTGTCCTGCTTCTTAGACCGGTCACAACTCTTGTCGGCAGTGGCATGGTCCCCACTGCAGACGGGAAGAGTGCACACGGCCATCTGATAAGCCAGCAGAACTTGCATACTCCCTCTATCCCTAAATGTTTGTCTTTCTCGCTTTCTAACAAACAACTGTTAATATTTTTTATAAATAATAAGTGTCATCAATTAGTATCATATAATTAGTATCATCGGAAAGATCTTTAAATTTAGGTTTAACAAATTTATTTGGAGATATAAATATTACACTTATTTTCTACAAATCAACTTAAACTTGTGGTACGCACACCAACGACGACACACATTTAGGGACAGAGGGAGTACCGATTTTGATTTTACAAATAGCATGCTACCGAGCTTCTTTCTAGCTTACGTATGTGTTGTTTGGTTCGGGGACAAAGTTGGATACAATATAATGATCCATGGATATTAGGATAAATACATCCATGCATGTTTGGTTGGATGAATGGCATATATAGGTCATTTTTGTGTTTGGTAGAATGGATGAAGGTGGATGGAGTAAGAATAACGAACACTAATAAATATGCATTAATACTAATTTTGTCATGATAACCACTAATTTAAAATAAAATACGTTAATTATCAAATTGACATATATAACATGCACGGATCAAAGACTTACCAACCAATTCCACCACCATAATTACTAATTAATAATATATCATACTAATAATACTTAATTTTATTTACCAATGACAAAGATTAGAAGATGTGGATCAATAGGTCTGCAAATCCAACATCTCCATGGAATATTCCGTTTTCAATCCAATCCAATCTTTCAACCAAACACTATAAATCCATGGATAATCCTATCCCATCAACTAAACACATCCATGGACAAACTGTTTGCTAGCTTTTTATCCTTGAAACGTGCTTGCACGTAAAGAATTGTGCAAATACTAGTTTCCTATATCCTATTTTATATTCCTAATGTTGTTCTTTGCTGCAAGATGTTCGATCTGATCCGCAGAAAGCAATCAGGCTATATGCTTGCTTGCCACAGTTGATCTATTTCTTTGTTGAGTTACATTTATCTCTTATATAGAAACAACTGTACAACTATAGATCGGAACTATTCGTTCAAAAAAAACTATAGATCGGAACTGCACATTAATTGCTTTGTTTTCTCTTGGAAATTATCTTAAGAAACTATCTATTTAGACTGCCCTTAATGAAAAAAAAATATCCCAACAAACTTTGCAATTGGATACCTAAATATACACTCTCTATTCTGGATTTTTTGCTAGCCAAAGATGGAGAGCAAGAATGACTTTGCGGACTACGCACAAGATATAGAAATCCCTTGGAGAATACAAAGATATAGACGGTGGCTAAGCGTGGTGAAGTGCTGGTGGGCCCGAGAGTGGGGGAGGCAAGCAAACCGGGTGTGGACAATTGTCCTGAATGTTTTAGTGGTAAAGATGTGCTAGTCTCTTGGATCTTGGAGGTACTACTATCGACATTTGGAGCAGCAAGAAAGTGCTTGAAGATAGTTGCAAGGCTAACCTAACTTAATGTGTTATCTCGTTGGTTTCATCGTTTTTGCTTTGTCTAAAACCATGCCCGAGAAAATAACCTACAAAATAGTGTTCGGGTTACGCTTTATAGGTATGCTGTGTACGATTACATTTGTCTGGACGACCAAGAGTTTAGCTTCCCAGTTTTCAGGTACAAAGAAACTGAGATGTTAATCATCTGCATTGTGCAAGAAAAACCAAAACTCGAGGCTCGAATGTGATAAGGGTTAGCGGTCAGCCATAATGAGTAATTGATTATTTCTTTATGAGCAGATATAACTTTTTTATTTTAACAGGATTCTCATTTCTCTTGTTTTTTTGGATTTTCTATTTTCATTATGCAAAGGAATAAATAACAATTTTTTGTGTCATCATAATAAACAACTTAATGGGTTTACCGCAAGTTTGTTCATTTGAAGTTTTATAGTTTTATGATAAAGAAGATAAATATATGATACTAATATATATTTATTTTGTTTTTATCTATATATACTGTAAATGCTAAGAAAAGAATTACTATAAAGATAACTACCATAGTGCCTTATGGTGAAGGGTACGGAATTTTAAAGTCTACCGACGGGACTAGGCAGGAAAAAGTACTTATTTATCGGATTCATTGTCTGAGGAAGCCTCAGTCAATTCTCCATCTTGCCATGATATTTCTTTATTCTCTTCCAAGCATCTCTAATTTTGTTCTTGTATTCTCTTGCTTCATGCTTAGCGATTTATTCTATTCTTTCAGCTTCTTTGTCTCACTCGCTCCAGTGAGATTTTGTTGCTTCTTGTTCATTGAATTGATCCATGTACCTTGTGGGTTCACCAGGATAGTCCTCTTCTTCTTTTCTTGAGAGCAAATTTGCTCTACGATGGGATCGGAATCTCCTGTTTTACATCTTCTAGGATGAATTACTGTTAGTGTAACTATTGAAGTCACAGCGTACCTTTCCAGTAGGTAGATGGAAGTGGACGTGTCCAGATCTAATATAGAGAATTGCATTGGCGGTACTAAAGAATGGTCTCCCCAGGATGATAGGTGTATCGTCGTATTCCTGCATGTCAAGAACCAAGAAATCTACCGGTATGTAATAGTCTTTAATCTTTACCGCGATATTTTTTACTATGCCTTCTGGGAATCTTGTTGATAGGTCCGCCATCTGTAGCTGTATATAGGTTAGGTATAATGGTTCATCAACAAATAGATAATTGTACGCTACCTTTGACATGATGTTGACCTCTGATCTAGTGTCACAAAAAGCATTGGAAAAAATTATTTGCTTGATGGTGCACTCAATGGTCAGGACTCCCGGGTCTTCTCTCTTGATAATGTATGGTGGAGCTAATAGGTGGTCATGTTCGGTGTTGACAGAGTTGATCAGTTGAACCGTCTCTTCTGGAATCTGGCTGAGCTCGTTCTTCCTCCCTCTTCTGTTGTTGTTGTTGTTCTTCTTCTTGGGTTCGGCTAATTGTTGAGTTTGTTCGTATGGCTTCTGTGGGAACGCGGGGGTTGTGAGGATGCGGTTCTTGAATGAGAACTTCTCCTTATTCTTGATGGAAAACACAATCTTGGCGTGCTCCGCATATATGATGGCTTTAGTTGTGCATAGGAATGGTCGGCTCAGTATGATGGGTGCTCTTTCATCTCCTTTAGTCTCCATGACTACAAAGTCAATCGAGACAGAGGATTGTCCCACTCGAATAATAGCTTCTTCCAAAACTCCTTCGGGGTAGCAGATAGAATGATCTGTAAGCTGCAAACGCATAGTTGTGTACAACAAAGGATCTTCTAGAATCTTTTCATAAATTACCTTGGGCACGATGTTGACACTCACGCTGAAATCACAGATAGCCTCTGAAAAGGTGTGACATCCTATTGAGATAGGAATGACAGGCCTTTCAGGGTCACCTTTCTTCTCAGGGAGTGAGTGGTCAATCCACTGCACATCAGCTGGTTGAGTGTAGTAATGCCTGCATTATGAATATCGACAAGATTTATAGTTTCTAAATCTTTCGGTTGACCCGGGACCTCAACTTTTCCATTGGAGGAACAACGGCTACCAGTTGAGCTAATTGTGATTCTAATATTTTATTGAAGCTATGTTGGTTTTTAATAGCAGGAGCAAAGGTATCCATTCTAGTGTTTATGTTCTATAAAGCTTTATCATTTGAGGTTACTTTTTTAAATATTTGGTCCAGTAATTTAGATTGACCAACAACTAGATCTCTTAAAGGTGGTAAATTATAATTGCTGTAGTTGTTGTTACCGTTGAAATTACCTTGTTGTGGTTGCTGATTCCATCCTTGACTTTGTTGATTCCATTCTTGACCTTGTTGAGGATGATAGTTGGTATTGTTATTGATGTAGTTCACAACCTCTTGGAGTTCAGGGCAGTTGACTGCTGAATGCCCCATGTTTCCACATTCTTCACGTCATGCAAGAATCATTAATGTGTATGGCTTCTCTTTTCTCAATGTCTTTGCTTTCGAGTTTCTTCATGATGAGGTCTAGCTTTTTAGTGAATGTATTGATTTCCTTGAGATGTGAATGCCTCCTCCTCTCTTATGAGGTTGAGTACGTTCTTCATTCCAGTTTTGATTTGAGGCCATCTTCTTAACGAGTGCTGTTGCATTGGCGAGCTTAAGTGACAAGAAAGCTCCTCCAGCTGCAGCATCCATGGACTCACAAGTACTAGAAACTAGTCCATGGTAGAAAGTCTACATTAGTAGCCAATCCACCATCCCATGATGAGGACATTCTGCAATGTAATCTTGAAAATGTTCCAATGCCTCGGTGAATGATTCATCATGTTGCTGTTGAAAACTTAAAATCTTCCCATGCAGTGCATTGGTCTTGCTTGTTGGAAAGAATCTAGCTAGAAAAGCAGTAGAGCAACGGTCCCAAGTAGTATTGGTAGCCTTATTAGCATAGAACCACTGTTTTGCTTTTCCCAAAAGTGAAAATGGGAATAGACGAAGTAAGATAGCATCTTTTGGTACATTTATGATTGTGAAGGTGCTGCATATCTCTAGAAAGTGTTGTAAATGTGCACTTGCATCTTCATGTGCCTTTTCACAAAACTGATTGGCTTGCATCATAGTGATGAGCGCAGGCTTGAGGTCAAATCCGTTATCTCCGATGTCGACATTAGGCCTAGTACAGATGTTGGTAGTTGTTGGTGCAGAAAACTCACGTAGTGTCTTCTCAGCCATAGCTTCAAACATTGATGTCAAGTTCACTTCTAATTCTTCTCCTACGGATGACGGAGCTTGCTCTTGTGAAGAACAAGTTTCAGTGGAGGGTGTTCTTGATGGAGATTCAAAAATATTTCTTGTTCTTGCAAACTTCCTTCTCCTTGAGAGTCTCCAGATCTTTGATATAATTATCCGGGAGTTCAAAACCATTCATTCATTACCCTACATAAGATACACAAGTAGACAAAACAAGGGTAAGCCTGTTTGAGTCAGAGGTAGACTTGGTGATCGATCTTATTGTGGTGCATATGGTTATCAATACTTTCCTAAGTTTATTAGCCTTCCCCAGCAACGGTGCCAAAAATGCTTGTTGACATTTCATAGCGTCATTATATTAACAACGCTATAAAATGCATGGTACTGATTAACTTGTCTTTAGCAATTAGCCACCTATCCCTTACCTTTACTCTTAAGTAATGGAACTAGGTTATCATCCCTAATTATATAGCTATAAATAATTATTGGTATTAATCTAATCTATAATTTTATGTGACAAGGCAGAAATAAATAAAGAACATATAAACTAAGAATAATTCTGCAAGCGGACAGATAATTATACCATTGCAGCACTAGATGGACAACAGGGTAGACACACTTCAATAATCCCAGGATCAGGGGCAGGAGGCCCTAGCATACTTGATTCAGAGTCTAGGATTCGAACCACCACCACCACCAGAGCAATGAGATAGCCTGGGGGACGACCCCCGCAAGGTGAGCACACCTCACCTTTGTTCATATTTACCTTTTTATTTTCTTTTTAGTAATGTCTTTATTGTTTTCTTTAAATTTCTGTAATTTAATTTATGCATGATAAAAATAAAAACCCAAAAATAGAGTGTGTAAAAAGGTTTGCTTTAATTTCCAGTTGTTAGTAGTGTCGGGGGCCAAACAACCGGCCTGTTGGACCCCCGGCTAAACAGAATTGAGTAAGCTGCCATTAAGAGCTCACATCCGGCCCAACAAAGGCCGGATCTTGTGGGCCGGCATTCCGATGGGCCATGGAGGGACCAGCAGGACCGCGACAAAGGCCCGTAGGTGAACCGCGCCATGCGGCCCCTGGAGCGAGGGCACGATGAAAGGTCTTTGTTTGGTTTTGGTAATTGAGTGACAACCTAGGTGGACTAATTATGCTTATGTGAGATTTGCAGAGATTTAGTCCACAGGTGCATGTTTGTGAGCAACTATGCCATGGAGGTGGTGTGATGTGTTGCAAGGCTCACACATGTGATGATGAAGGAACTTAACGCATAAAACATGACATGGAGTCATGTGGCTAGAGGTGAAGATCAAGACAAGACTTGGCTTGATGGACCGGTCGCGAAGGTGAAGGGCAAGTTGGAGGCTTTGAAGCCGTTGGTACCGAGTGTCGGGAGGCTTGAGCAAAGACTTGGCGGCGAAGGACCGAAGCGATGGTGAAGAGCAAGTGAGGTCAAGATCGATGGACCAAAGGCCATGTGATGATATGAAGTGGATCATATCATTCATGTGGAGTGATCGGTGCATGTGTTGCATCGACATCGGAGGTGATGGAGTGGAAAGCGCAAGGCAAAGGTATAACCTAGGGCGTTTCCATTTCACCGGTCATAGGTGACTAGAGAAGATGATGACCGGGTTTAGGATAGATGACTTGTTTGCATATCGGTCATCTAGTGCCACTTGAGCGATCTAACAGTGCATCGTGTTGCTAGGATCGAGTGGCGATGTGAGAAGGAGTGAAAACCCTTTGAAAAATGTTTGAGAAAATACTAACACATATGCACATGGTGATGTACACTTGGTGGTGTTGGCACATTTGCAGAGGGGATGGTGTTTGTTGGGTTGAGAGGGGTTTGGGATCCTCTCCCTCCCGCCGAGCTTGCGAGGCGGGATTCGGCACTTTCGTGGAAGTGAAGTGCTCATTTTCCATTGCGCCGAAGGCCAAAAATGGAGGCGAAGTCGTCGGAGTGTTTCTCGCTGAGAAACACTCGACCGGACGCGTCCGGTGAAGTGTGCGCGTCCGGGCATTTTCGGTGGTGACCGGACGCCGCGGGACCGGACGCTCCGGTGCCGCGGCCCCGGCCGGGCGTGCACAAAGCGAGGCGTTGGCAAAGCCGAGGAGGACCGGACGCCGGGAGTCCGGCCGCTGCTGATCGGATGCGCCCGTTCAGGATTTTGGCTCTCGGAGAGCTCTGCGGTGCGTGACCGACGCCGGGCGCCGCGCGTCCGGTCGGTGGACAGGACGCGTCCGGTCAAGGTGGCGTGGCGCGCGCGCGAGTTAGCCGTTGCGCACCAATGACTAGTTTGAAAGGCAAGGACACGTGGCGTCGTGGGAGCGACCGACGCTGCGACCGGACGTGTCCGGTCGTCACTTGGTGAGCATCTGGTCAGCTCTGCTGACGGTTTTGTGGCAACGGGTCTTTAGCCCTTGGGGCTATAAGTAGTTGCCTTGACCGGCTTTGGCTGGCTGCTGAGCACATTGGGGACTTTGTGTCCTTGCTTAGTGGTGCTTGAGAGCCCTCTAACTCGTATATGCTTGTAGTGATTACATCCGATCACGAGTGAGTGATTCTAGTGCGTTGCATTGAGAGATTGCAAGGTGTGGCACTAGGTGATCGAGTTGTAAGCCGGTGGTGCTTATTACTCTTGGAGGTTGCCACCTCCTAGACGGCTTGGTGGCTTGTGGGTATCGTGTAGCACGCTCGGAGATTGAGTGGTGCTCCAATTGCTAGTCACGTGGAGTGACATTGTGAGGGGGATTGTGCTCACCCCGCGGGAGATCACGAAGAACAACTCTAGTAAAAATGGAGACACGAAGAGCGACAAGTGGTTCAACGCGGTCAAGTGCTAGAGCTCATGGAGAGCACTCCGGTGGGAGAGCGTGACTTGAGGGTCACCGCTAGCAAGAGGACCAGCGACAACCTTAGAGCTTGTCTCAACAAGGACTAGCTTGGTGGCAACCAAGTGAACCTCGTAAAAAATCGACGTTGTCTACTCTTCTCGTCGTTTTGCAAAGACTCCGATCAATAGCTTGTCTTTACTTGATTCATTACCTATGCTAGTGAGTAGTGTTGGTCTTGTATAGCTAGTTTGCTTGTGTAGCTTCCTAGTTACCTTCTTAGCTTGTGTAGCTTAGAAGTAGCGATTGCGTGGCTAGTTGGCTTGTGTAGCCTTGCTAGTCACTTTGCTTGGTTTGTAGCTAAGCAAGTGAGCTCACTAGTTAGGCTTGTGTAGCCGTGCTAGTGAGAACTACTAGCGTGCTTAGGCTTTGTGCACTTTGCTCACTAGTATGTGTAGGTGCTCCCCGGTTTGATTGAGTACTAGTTGCTTAGGTTTGTGTGACCTTGCAACCTAGTATTGGATAGGCGAGCACTACCTAGCCTTGCACCTTAGTGGCTCAACCTAGGATTATTTTGTAAGGTGCATGATCATAGATAGAGGGGTGAAGTCTTGATTAGACCGATAGTTTTAATTCCGCATTTATTTTTGTCATCCACTGTGATTAGATTTTAGAAAGGACTATTCACCCCCCTCTAGTCTGCCATCTCGACCCTTCAAGTGGTATCAAAGCCCGGTCTCTCATTTGTGGTCTTCACCGACCCGAGAGGATGGCGACTTATGGGCTAGATGTTGAGTGTCCACACATTTTTGACGGCACACACTTTGCACCGTGAAAATCTTGGATGATGCATAATTTCAAATTTATTTGCCCTCAAATGTGGTGGATCGTATATGTAGGCTTTTCTCATATGTTGGATGAAAACAATCTAACTCAAGCACAAGAGAAATGCCTAGATCTCGAGAACCAAGCTACAACCTTCTCTATAGATCTTTGCATGATAGCATCTTTGGAGAGATCATGGACATGGAGACCGCCCATGAGATTTGGACATATCTCAATGAGAAGTATGGGAGGGACTCCGACAATGATGATGATCTCAAGGAGGAGGTACATGAGGGTGTTGAGCTCATTCATAACTCGGTGGCTGTGAAAGATTGCTCCACCTCATGGTCAAGTGATGATGATGATGATTCTACCTCAAGTTCACTTGACAAGGATAATGATGCCACAAGTGATGCATTTGATGATTCTACTCCAAGCACACTTGATGGTGATGATGGCTATGAGAGTGATGTCTCCACAAGCTCACCGACAACACCACATTGCTTTATGTCACATGGTGACATAAAGGTATCAATTACTAATGTGGTAGTTGATTGTGATGATCCAACTTTTGAGCTTGTATATAGACTCACCAAGGCTTTAGAAAATGAGATGGCTAAAACAAAGAAATTGAAAAATGAAAACTCATTTCTAAAGGCCACATGTGAACAACAAAAGCATCTACTTTATGCTACTACTTGTTCACATGAGGAGTTTAAATTGCATCATAAGGAGCTTAATGTTGCTCATGATAATTTGGTACAAGACTATGTTTTTCTCACTAATAAGCTTTCTAATGAAAAAAATCAAAACTAGTGAGAGCTCATCATTTGGGTCAAATGATCAATCACATATTGTTGCTAACCCTTGTGATATAGACAAGAAGAGTGTATCCACCTCTTGTGATGATTTACTTGCTATGCCTTGTTCTTCACATATAGATTCTTGTTCTACTTCTGTCTTGTGGGACTAACCTTTTGAAGGAGAACATGAGCTTAATGATCAAGTGAAGAAGTTAAGCAACAAGCTAGAGAGGTGTTACAACTCTCAAGTCACCTTTGAGCATATGTTGAAGACTCAAAGAAGCTATGGTGACATGAGTGGTCTCGGTTTCAATAAAAAGAATATCAATAAACCGAGATTCCAAGATGACAAGAGTGGCATTCACTTCAACAAGAGCAAGATCAAAGGCAAGAAATGGGGCAAGAGAAAGTTTGAAAGAGAGATGAAGAAGCTAGAAGAATTGAAGCTCTCTCATTTCTTGTGCTTCATATGCCAAGAAGTGGGACACTTAGCAAATGCTTGCCTAAACAAAGAAAAGCTCAAGTTGAAGAAGGAAGAAGAGAGGCTCAAGCATGTCAAGTATTTCAAGTGCCGCACTTAGGGTCATCTCACCTCAATGTGCCCAACCAAGCAATTGGTGAAGCAACAAGAGAAGCCTCAACCAAAGCTACAAGTTGAGAAGCCCCAAGCTCATGTCAAGATCAACCAAGAAGGTGGTAACTTAAAGATGAAGAAAAGAACAAGAAGGGGTGGACAAGCAAAAGGCATCTAACTCCAACTCAAGATACCAAGATGATGAGCAAGAATCAAGAGAAGAAAGATTATGCTCACATCAAGTGCTTTGAATGCAAGGATATGGGTCACTTTGCCTCGAAGTGTCCCAACAAGCTTGAGAAGAAGGCTCAAGCAACTCATGAGAGGCAAGGCAATGAGAAGCACAACATGAGCAAAGAAGAAAAGGCTCTAGCAAAGAAGAAGTGCTACTTATGCCGAGAAAGGGGACACATGGCTTATTCATGTCCCCTAGGTGAGAAATCTAAGCCTATTTCAATTGTTGATACTAATATGCTTAGGAAGGATGACAATGGTACCTCATTGGTTACTATTGCAAAACATCTCTCTACCCATACTAAGGCATTGCCTAAGTATGTTGCTCCTAACTTGAGAGGACCTAAACAAGTTTGGGTACCATCAAAAGATGGATGATTGATTGTAGGTACCATTGGCATTGGAGGCTTAATTCAATTGGTATTCATGATGATCATTGATTGATTGAGTCAAGTATTGAGGCCTAGTGCTATTCTATCCCAATGCTAAGTTAAATCAAGTGAAGTCCTAGTGCTACAACATACAAGTGTCACATTCAAGTTGTGGTGATTAATTGGAAACTATTTGATGGCTTGCAAATAATTGAGTTGAAGGTTGCAAATGGATGATCATGATCTATCAAGGTATATCTCTTGTTGATCATATTTATTTGGGTGCATATGAGTTGATTGAATTAGATATATATGCATATGTTGCTTGCTATAAGATGATTGAATGGATTTCATGCTTAGTAATCAAGTTTGGATTGGTTTGGTTGAATATAATTATAAGACTTCATTTAATAAGTGGTTTGAATGGATATATGTCTTATGAGGGTGTTCAAATAAGTTGATTTTAAGTTTGATTCATATTTGTTGAAGAATAGCTCAATGTGTCAAATCTGTCCTAAGTTAAAAATCTGAGCTAGCTTTGATCAAGCCTAAGTTTGAAGGAACAAATCTATTTGGATTGGCTTGAAAATTTGTGTTCATGCTCTACACTTGTTGTAGTTATTGCTGTTCAAATTTCATGAGAATTGGACAAGAAATGCTTTAGTTTTGGAGTGGATCTTGTCAACTATAGTGCAACAGTTTTCAGCATATACCCTCTGAGAGAGATATGAAATCTGGTAGCAATCTAGTAGTCCAATGAAGCTTAAATTTTTATGGGTGCTAGATAACTTATTGAAGAACATCTTCACCAATTTTCATGGTCATTAGAGTTGTACATTGAGAGATATGATTTATTCTTTAAAGAGTACAGAATCTGCCAGAAAAGTGACAAACATTGGATTGATCAAGAGCCACTTCAATTGAAATGCCCTCAAGTTGGAATCATGTTCATAAGTGGTTGAGGGACCTATGTTTGGTTTTGAATTGATCTTAAAGCATGACAAGAATGGGTACAAGATATAAGGTTGAGAAGTGTGTTTGGCACATAATTTGGTACTTAAATTGAAAGATCAAGACCAAGTTCAAGTTGAAGATAAAGTTTAAGTTCTAGTGATGATTGAAGATCATTTGATAGAAAGAAAAGGACTTAAAGAAGGTTTCAAGGTTATTCATCATGGAAAGTCCTTGGATCAATCAATCAAAGGCAATTCAAGTGGATATCAAGATTGTTCTTTGAAGAGAGGTCACTTCTCCCTTGAGTAGGGGGTTACCGTCTTTTGTAGGTTAACCAAGCATGGCTTAGAAGGCTAACATGGAAGTGGTGATCTAAAGGACATTTGAGATGCTTAGTTGAAGCAAATCAAAAGAGTTGATCATGAAATGCAAGCAACACCCAAATAGAGAGCAACACATAGAAAATTCAAGTGGTATTCACGTTTGGCATCATGATCTTACATACAAGTGGATATCAATCTTAGTTATCTTATGCAAGCAAAGATCAAAGAAGAAGCAAGCCAACCACAATATGAGGAATGCACTTGATCATTAGTGGTTCTAAATTCATATGGATGAAGAATAATTTCTATCATTGATGGTTGGTCTTCACCAAGCATAGAAATAGACTTCACATGACCTTTGTGGAGCTTATTTAGAATCTAATTGACTATCCTCTACTACAAGAAAGCAAAGGTGAAATTGGTTGTTATATGTATTCATCATTGCCAAGGACATGATTAGTGCATATAGACATATCTAGTGAGCATTCATGAAAAATTAAATGATTTTGAGTTCATATCATGCCACTATTGCTTCTATGCTTTGTATGATCTAGTGGCTAAGCATGACTTGTTCATGAGTATATGAACCCAAATGTTTGATCTAGCTAAATGAGCAAGAAAGGATCTAATTCAACATTGACAAGATAACCATTGAAAGATGTGTGAAGAAGCTTGTCATTGGTTCAAACCGAGTTAGATCACTTATACAAGCTTGCTAGTTTAAACTAAAAGAGAAAGAAGCTCATGGAGAGAATCAAGTTCAAGAAGTAGAAGACAACAATATAAATGGATATCAAGTTCAACTTACAAGTGGTATCTAGACTCATTCATTCTTACAAGTGGTATACACATGGTGTCACACTCCTACACATGTGCTATATCAAATGATTACAAGTGGTGTCTAGATCAAGCATTCAAGTGATATCCTACACTTCAAGTGATCCTTAACTTTAAGTGATCAAAGTCAAGAAAAGCTACCCTCAAGAAATCAAGTCAATAAATTGGTCAAAGAGATCATATCCAATTCTAAGTGATATCATTTCAACATCAAGACAAGGTGTCCATCAAAAATTACAAGACTCAAGTGTCAACCATCTACACTCTAAGTGCAACCCTTTATGGAAATTGATGATAAAGGGGGAGAGATTTGGAGCACAAAGATATGAAATATGTTTGTATGAAGAGAAATGCATAACATATGGGGAGAAGTTTGAGGACAAAGACTGGACATGGATATGACCAAGAGAGAGCAAGATTAAAGAATGCAAGGGGATCAAAATTCTTGGACAAGAGAAGCACACATGTAGGGGAGCAACCTCATGAATACATGCTTGATGCATTTGATTGTGCATTACACTTGCTTGCTTGCATTGCATTTGTTTTACATTCCTACATGCTTGTGTGCAATTGTTTGCTAGAACTAAGACTTGGATGATGTTTTATGTCTTGTGGTATCTAGAGCCTAGTCTTAGTATAGCAAGTGTTAACTAGAACCTTGATTATAATGTTGATCTCACATGGTATCTAGTTTCACTTGTTTCTAGCAAGGATTGATGCTAAGGATGTTGAAAAAAAAGGTGGTATACATGCTACAAAGGTTTATTCTCTATCTTGCATACCTTAGCATCACTTAGTAGTGGTAACGCTCCCACAAATTTCATATTTATGCATGTGTGCAAGCTTGAAACCATACCATTTGAGCACATATATAGGGGGAGTTATCACTACCAAGTTGATTTTATGGTGCCTATCCAAATCATAGACATAGATCTTAAATGTTGGATAAGTGGCATAAAATCCTAAAAAGCTTAATTTTCATATCTTTGTAGAGTTGTCATCAATTACCAAAAAGGGGAGATTGAAAGGTCCTTGTTAGGTTTTGGTAATTGAGTGACAACCTAGGTGGACTAATTATGTTTATGTGAGATTTGCAGAGATTTAGTCCACAGGTACATGTGTGTGAGCAACTATGCCATGGAGGTGGTGTGATTACATCCGATCACGAGTGAGTGATTCTAGTGCATTGCATTGAGAGATTGCAAGGTGTCGCACTAGGTGATCGAGTTGCAAGCCGGCGGTGCTTATGACTCTTGGAGGTTGCCACCTCCTAGACGGCTTGGTGGCTTGTGGGCATCGTGTAGCACGTTCAGAGATTGAGTAGTGCTCCGATTGCTAGTCACGTGGAGTGACATTATGAGGGGGATTGTGCTCACCCCGCGGGAGATCGCGAAGAGCAACTCTAGTAAAAAGGGAGACACGAAGAGCGACAAGTGGTTTGACGCGGTCAACTGCTAGAGCTCGTGGAGAGCACTCCGATGGGAGAGCGTGACTTGAGGGTCACTGCTAGCAAGAGGACCGGTGTTGACGGTTGCAAATGACCAAATTTACCCATCAACTAACTCCTAAAGAGGCACATTGGCGATCACCAACATAGACTTAGGGTTTACACTAACGGAATTCCACGAGTTTTGGTGAATCCTTGTTTCTGCAGGTGCACATCAGAAAAGCTATTAAAAAGGACCAACATGACAGATTACAAGCACCTCAAATGATGAATTGGAATGCACCATTGCGAAGAGCTCGTCGAGACGATCGAAACGGACATATCATTTGCCATTTTCGGAGTTCCGGATGATCAGATATGAATGCCACCGCGAGGGCTACACTAGAAGACTCCAGAAGGCGCGAGAAGACACCACGGCGAAGCGGACCGCGAACGGGCCCGGAGTGGGACTGGCCGGTCCCACCCCAGACCGGCCGGTCTGCTACAGGGGCCAATCAGGCCCAGCTTTGGCCCACATGCTCCACCGCCTTAGGGTTTTAATCTCAGCCGTCCGCCAAAGTCGGTTTGATCCAAGGGCTCACGTTCATCCCACCGGGCTATAAAAGAAGGGCAGGACTCCCCCAGGGCATGACACATTCATTTGCAATTCTCTCAAACCCTAATTGAGAGGTGTCCCTCGAATGGATAATCTCTCTAGGGCTAGAGATCAAGAGAAGATTAGTCCTCTCTAGGATCTAGTCTTTAGATAATAGTGAGATGGAGAGTGAGGGAAGAGTTAGGAGGAGGTGCAGGCCTGTCGGTGCCCTCTCTACGGCTTGTACCTTGGCGGGATCAAGCTCTACTTGAGCTTGCTCCTAGGATGTCTCTGGTGATCAACTTCTAATGCGAGTAAGTTCTATGCCTTTATTGTTTATCTGGATCACGAATCTCTTTGAGTGCTTTATTCTCTTCCTAGGGGGAGTAGAGTATTATCGTAGGTGTAAGCATGGTGCTTAGGCTTAGGATAATCGTGGATGCACCCTACATTCCGAATTTGGTGGTAGCTCGCGGAGGTGACTTATAGCTCCGTTGAATCCTATGTATTCCACTATCCCGTTTGTAGGCCAAGTTGGACACGGTTGCTAAGGAGATCTACATCCTATATCGGTGTCTCTCCTTATGTAATGTCTCCAGTTAGCAATATAAGACATAGACTTGCCCAAGTTAGAAGAAGTGAACTATAGTTATCCTCTCTACTCTCCTATTATCATCAACCTTGATTGCTGCTCTCAACCCTATTAATTGTCGCCCTAGTTCTACTTTAGTTCTATCTTAATCTAGTTTCTACCTTCACATTACTGCTACCCCTAGTTAAGTTAGACCGTAGTTGATCTCACACGTTTCTCAGTGGAACGAAACCTGGAATACTCTGGGATAAAGCTACAACGGTATCCGTGCGCTTGCGGATCATTCAGTGGGCGTTAACAGATATCAACACGCTTTTTAGCATCATTGCTGGGGATAGAGATTTATCTCTATTTTTGGTAGTGACGTTAAGAAGTGTCAACAAGCTTTTTGGCGCCGTTGCCGGGAGAAACGGTTTGCTGAGTTAACTACGAACCTAGCTTAACTTTTCTTTTCTTTTATCCTTTTTCTCTTTATCCTTCTTTCTTATCTTTTACTCATCTCTTCTTTCTTTCTTCATTCTTTCTATCTTCTTTTCTTTCAACTTTTGGTTTAGCATGAATCACATTCCTATCAATCAATATGCTAAACCCATGAGCGCAAGCTTTAGGCCATTAGAATCTTCAGAGCCTATCTTAGCACTTGGTTATGAGCTGCGCCCGTGTTGGGTAGATTTTGTTCAAAAACAATCCTTCTCAGGAGAAGACGATGAAAACCCATACTCACACCTACGGGAGTTCTTGCTGAGATGCGCATGCTTTCATATTAATGGCATGTCTGATAAGACTCTACGATGGAAGCTTTTTCCATTCTCTTTGACTGGAAAAGCTAAACATTGGTACAATAAAACCGTAGGAAGTATGCAAAGAGATTGGGAATTGCTATGTTCTGAATTTCAAATCAAATTCTTTCCCATCTCTAAGGTTATAGATCTTCGAGAAGAGATTCTACGCTTTAAACAGCTAGAGGAAGAATCTCTAGAAACATCATGGGATCGCATTAATGAACTCCTCACTACAGGCCCTGACCTTTCTATTCCAGATCCAGTGTTGCTTCAACACTTTTACTTAGGCCTTAGTAAGGATTCTAAGCGGTCCCTTGATATAGTTTCTAGAGGATCTTTTCTTTATGTGACTGCTAGTGAAGCAAGGTCTTTGATTGAGAAACTTTGTGGAAGGACACCTAGCCCTAGCATTCAATATGAACCCCCTGAGAAAGAGAAAGAATTGTTTCCTAGACAAGAGAAAGTTTCGATAGCTAAATCGCACTTATTCCAATCCCAACATTTAGCTATCAGTCCCGAACCATCCATGCCCTAAAATCCACTAAGAGAAGAAGAAATTCAACCTTTGGAGTATAATCTTTTTGGTATTGATATCGGGGAGAGCCTAAACTTCCAGTCCTATAAGAGACCTTCGAGTGAACATAATTCAAATCCTCTTGAGAAGGAATCTCTTAGAAAGCATCTTCTTTGGGAAGAATTCAAGGATGGCATGTCTAATGATGCCATAGAAGGAGAGCCAAAACAATTTCATCCCAACCCCATCTTCTCTCCTTCTTTGTCCACATTAGATGTCTTATCTGAACCCATCTTAAAACCCATCCTTGACCCTGAAGAATTCCTTGACTCTTGTTCTCTTGAGTCTCATGATGACCTTAGAGATCCACTAAGACATATAGAGCCTAGGAATCATGATGGACTCGAGGATGACAAAGAAGTGCTACAACAATGGCTAGAATGTGTAGAATGGATGGACAAGGAAGAAGTCTTAATAGAATCCAGTCTAGACTTAGATTCAAATGATGAACCTATAACCCATCTAAGCCTAGGGGAAGCCATTGTCGAGACTAGCTTGAGAGCCACCAATCCCAAGGAAATCTTAGATAATAATATGATTGATGAAAGTCATAGGCATGAAATAAAGGAGACAATATTTTCGCCTATAGACATTCATGTAGAATCACCCTTGGAGATTGGTGAGAGAGATGACATCAATGAGCATAGAAGCTACTACAAAAAGACCTCATCAAAACCATGCTCATATAACACATCTCCTGAATCTCTTGGTCCCTCTACCATGACCACACTCGAGCCCTCATACATCCTGTCTATAGAAACTTTAAAAGAGAGGTTGTAGATGCATATGTTTATCATAAACATTGTAAGTCTCGATGTGCGGATCTTGAGGTAGGTAGATAAGGATTGGTGTTGGAGGGGAAACCACTTCACCACCTTGAAGCATGATTCTGAGGTTTCCCAACAATGAGCTTTTATCCTAAGACTAGCGCTTTTGATAGACAACATGAACTCTTGCCTGAACTGTCCTTGTGAATTAAGCATAGAGATATAATTGTGAAAATATTCTTTCGGGTATTCTTGTCACTAACCTTTCTAGGTTTGAAGCAAGATGAATGAAGGATGATAGTGTAAGGTATGTCCAACCAATTATTATGCAACATTAGATCACATCCATCCAAACTTGATCTTGCCTTGTAAGAATTCAAGTGTGGGGGATATGCTTCCCTGAAAAATCTCATGCCATGTTGCTAATTTTGGTTGTCTCTACCTTTAAGCCATACTCAACTTGCCATATAACAATCATGCTCTTTTATCTCTACTTGAATAATGAATCTCTACAATGCCTTCATGCTACCTACGCTTGCTATAGTATGCTTAAGGTTTGGAGTATAACCACACATCTTTTAAATTAAGCATGGTGCTTAGTTTAGAAGTGCTAATCCTACTTCCAAAGGCTTTTAAATTAAGCATGGTGCTTAGGTTAAAACGCCTTCCTGAATCAAATTAGACGTGGTGTCTAGGTTGATTTTTAAACTGAGAGTATGCTCTAGTAGACACTGGATATTTTATTGGACGTCCCTGCAGGTAATTCTCAAATCCAATCTGGGTAAGTCAAGAGATGAATTCAAATCAAAGATGAAGCAAGGCACATGATGAACTCCAATAACTTTGCACACTGAAGACACAGCTCATTCATCATTGATGGAAGGACTGTAAGTATCAAAGATCATTCACTCTGTCTTCACTTGCAAGTTACCTTTGCCTTGAACCATGCTTGCATAAAATATGAGAACCCATCTTTCTAATTAATGCACATGATTTAGAGACAACAATCCCCCATGTGAATTGGTATACTCCTTCGGGTATGTGTTTTCCACTAATCCTGTGCAGGCATAAAAATCCAAAATGGCAAAGAGAAAAAAAAAAGATGGCACAGCAAAAAGAGCACCATCTAGGAACAAGAGGAACTATGAACCGAGATGTGAGGTTGTCCAAACAAGGAAAGCAACGAGCAAAACAAAAGGACCATCAAGAGTCATCTACTCTTCATCATATGGTGTCATCGTGCTCCAATGATGAAGGTAACATTCAAAGGTAAATGGTCACTACTTAAAATGCTTCTCCTTGGTTTTGGTATGAACATGAATAAAGAACTTAACATGTTTGAGTAATAATTATCCATGATCAATCTCGATTAACTCAATATGTCTAGTTCTTGGAGTTTGTTCATAGCATCACTATCTTGATTTGTAGTCTTAACCAAATGAGCTAAAAAGTTGCGCATCTTACGCTTGGAAGATGATAGTCATGATCATGTAAAGACCGACACATCATGTACAGATAGACAATCCTTTCTTGGGTTAAGCACTTCAACTCTTGTAGCCCAATAAACTTAAATGTTACATCCTTGCTCAACCTTCTGATCTTACCTGTCATGATAATATTGAACAAAGCACACAACATCAACTCCATGTTGTTCAACGTGACTAAAGACAAGAGATGTGGAATAGAAGTTTGGTTCTGCTGGTGTTTTCCCACCAGTAGAGCCCATGCACTTGATCTCTGTCTTGTCTTCATGAGCAGGACACACTTTAAGCGAAGTGTGGGGGAGTCAATTCCCTAGTTTGTACAAGTGGAGGTCCTAGACCTGTCAACGCAAAATCAAATCTCAAGATCAAGACGGGTTAGATAGAAGAAGGTGAGACATCATAAAGGGCATCAGCATAGAATCTTAATCTTCACCGAAAGAGCAAGCTTGGAGAAGAAGCACTCCCATGCACACAACCAAAAAAACTCCAATTGTGTCAACACTGGAGCAATCAACAAGAAGGGAGAAGTCCTGTCCGGAGGACTTAAAAATCCGAACCCTTGTCGTGAGGTAACATCGGTAGTTATCCATATTTACTTTCTTGCAATGCATGGATTATTTTCCCTTTAGCATGTTTACTTTTCCGCATTAGCATTGCATTAAAAAAATAATAATACTAAATAAATAGGTATTCATCTTATTAGATAATTCATGTATTAACTTGAAGCCCCATGTGAATAGTTCTATAGTGTGTAAAAGCCCATAGGAGTCTTCACCGTGGTGGCATAAAAATAACAAAAATAATCATGCATACATGTTTTCTTTTCTGCATAACAAAACTAGAAAATCCAAAAATAATCATTGAGCATCTTGCTGCACTGTATACATTATAACAACCTTTGAAAACCTCTCACAACAACCGGTCTGTGAAACAGCTAACCACTAACTGCTTACCCTAATCCGTTCCACAAGTTTTGGTGTTTTGTGAGATGTTTGCTGCAGGATGACTCCAAGAGCTAGTCCACCTAGGAATCATCATCTGCATCACTTGAAGTACACCTTCCCAACACACAGCTAATCACTGTGTGGAGGAAGCAACTTCTTGTTGGATGAGATCGAGATTCCTGGCTACACTTGCTCTTGTAAGCATGAGCTCCACCGTGAGGACTGCTCAGCTTCAATGCTCAACCACTACAACAACTAGCTTTGGGGAAGGCATCCCCTAGGTACCCAGGTAAGTGTACCTACGCGATTATCGAGTCAGTCATAAAAATGAAAAATACCAAAAATATGTGAGCATATGAAGGTTCACCATAGTATCATAAGAAAACTTAAAAATACCAAAAATATGTGGACACATGAAGGTCCATACTTTTTAGAGTCTTTAGAGTTTTATATAGTATGAGCCTTCAAAATGTAAAACTAAATAAAAATGTTTGTTTAGATAGAGTCAATAAATAGGCAAGCCCTGGAGATGATCCCTAAAGATGAAAATGATGAAATGCTGCTCTGTCATAACACCTTTGAAGTGCCTAATTTTTAGACATAAGTTTTCTCAAGTTTTGGCTTTAACTATTTTGACATGAAGATTTACTCTGAGCCTAAAACTTGTGGGTTGCATATGCTTGAACTAAGTCTAGGTACTTGATTGATCTGATTGAGAAAGTCTGAGCTGCTATCTATCTTGTTCTGAGTGACACTAAAGTTCTGGAGATTTATCTTTAAAAAAATGCAAAAACCTTACATGATGAG
Organism: Chrysopogon serrulatus; assembly: GCA_015844335.1. NCBI lineage: Eukaryota > Viridiplantae > Streptophyta > Magnoliopsida > Poales > Poaceae > Chrysopogon > Chrysopogon serrulatus. Next base: position 444,831 of record JADLZL010003636.1, on the reverse strand, counting down.
TTCCTGTATGACAAAGCTTACATTCCCACTAGAGCCAAACATGATGAGATAGGCTAGATAAACTTCCACATATATGCTGCTTGTCTTATATTGAGTTTTGTCAACCTTTGTGACCCTTGTGAGAGATTTGTCATGCTCTTGAATCAAGATCCACTTACACTCCATCTTCATATGCACTACTCTACACTAGAGTAGGCGCAACAACATGTCATTCCATCTACACCCATCCAAAAATGTTTTGCTCCTACACTGGGAGAGAACACTAAAAACAGTTCCATTAGATAGCCATCCAATAAATGCTCTATGTTCTTGTTGCTATCTCTCAAAAATCTTTTGTGCCAAAAGGGGTGTTATGAGCTATGCAAAAGTTATCATAAAAAAGGGATAAAATAAGGGAGTTGAAAAAAAAATGGACAAGTGTCTAAGAGCAATGGGTACTTGGATACCTACCTCCCTGATGAAAAAAAAGAGAAAAAGATAGCTCATACTCTCTGGCCAAGTTTCATATTTCAAAAGAGAGATATATCTTCAAGGAGCATAGCAGAATTAGGTTCCACCAAATATCTACCATATCCATACACTTGCACATCTTGATTTGATTGTATGACTTGTATCTCCATGGATCCATTGTTTGACTTGACAACATATGCATTGCAAGTTTGCTCTTTCAAGTTTTCTCCTCACCTATAAGCTCCACATAAGCTTTAGTTACAGGATGAAAACAAAGGCAACCATCATTACAGCCTTCATGAGAATCCACAAATACCACAAACACTGAGAGATTTGAGAGTGTCATACATGGGAAACTCTGAGTTTTATTTGAAAACTTCTAAAAACTCCAGAATGATAGTTGAACAAAGAGCTTGAGACATAGTGCTTGGCTAGATCTTTCTGTCTTTCAATTGCTCAAGACCCAAGTAAGAGCTGATAAGCCCCATGGTCAAAGGTAACATGAGTAAGTTTGATAGTCGGCTCAGTTATTGCTTAAGCTTGGAGGAGAATTTTTATCTAAATGCAGGTATACTTCTGAGGAGTTACATCAAGATGGTCATAATGCTTAACTTATACATATCTTTTGATAAAGCTTTCTGAGCTTAGCTTTGCTAAGGGACTAGCAAAGGTTAAGTGTGGGGGTGTTGTTGACGGTTGCTAATGACCAAATTTACCCATCAACTAACTCCTAAAGAGGCACATTGGCGATCACCAACATAGACTTAGGGTTTACACTAACGGAATTCCACGAGTTTTGGTGAATCCTTGTTTCTGCAGGTGCACATCAGAAAAGCTATTAAAAAGGACCAACATGACAGATTACAAGCACCTCAAATGATGAATTGGAATGCACCATTGTGAAGAGCTCGTCGAGACGATCGAAACGGACATATCATTTGCCATTTTCGGAGTTCCGGATGATCAGATATGAATTCCACCGCGAGGGCTGCACTAGAAGACTCCAGAAGACGTGAGAAGACACCACGGCGAAGCGGACCGCGAACGGGCCCGGAGTGGGACCAGCCGGTCCCACCCCTGCACCGGCGGTCCCGCTATCTGGGGCCAATCAGGCCCAGCTTCGGCCCACATGCTCCACCGCCTTAGGGTTTTAATCTCAGCCGTCCGCCAAAGTCGGTTTGATCCAAGGGCTCACATTCATCCCACCGGGCTATAAAAGAAGGGCAGGACCCCCCCCAGGGCATGACACATTCATTTGCAATTCTCTCAAACCCTAATTGAGAGGTGTCCCTCGAATGGATAATCTCTCTAGGGCTAGAGATCAAGAGAAGATTAGTCCTCTCTAGGATCTAGTCTTTAGATAATAGTGAGATGGAGAGTGAGGGAAGAGTTAGGAGGAGGTGCCGGCCTGTCGGTGCCCTCTCTACGGCTTGTACCTTGGCGGGATCAAGCTCTACTTGAGCTTGCTCCTGGGATGTCTCTGGTAATCAACTTCTAATGCGAGTAAGTTCTATGCCTTTATTGTTTATCTGGATCACGACTCTCTTTGAGTGCTTTATTCTCTTCCTAGGGGGAGTAGAGTATTATCGTAAATGTAAGCATGGTGCTTAAGCTTAGGATAATCGTGGATGCACCCTACATTCCGGATTTGGTGGTAGCTCGCGGAGGTGACTTATAGCTCCGTTGAATCCTATGTATTCCACTATCCCGTTTGTAGGCCAAGTAGGACACGGTTGCTAAGGAGATCTACATCCTATGTCGGTGTCTCTCCTCATGTAATGTCCCCAGTAAGCAATATAAGATATAGACTTGCCCAAGTTAGAAGAAGTGAACTATAGTTATCCTCTCTACTCTCCTATTATCATCAACCTTGATTGCTGCTCTCAACCCTATTAATTGTCGCCCTAGTTCTACTTTAGTTCTATCTTAATCTAGTTTCTACCTTCACATTACTGCTACCCCTAGTTAAGTTAGACCGTAGTTGATCTCACACATTTCTCAGTGGAACGAAACCTGGAATACTCTGGGATAAAGCTACAATGGTATCCGTGCGCTTGCGGATCATTCAGTGGGCGTTAACAGATATCAACACGCTTTTTAGCATCGTTGCTGGGGATAGGGATTTATCTCTATTTTTGGTAGCGACGTTAAGAAGTGTCAACAACCGGCGACAACCTTGGAGCTTGTCTCAACGAGGACTAGCTTGGTGGCAACCAAGTGAACCTCGGTAAAAAATCGACGTGACAACTTGTCTACTCTTCTCGTCGATTTGTAAAGTCTCCGATCACTAGCTTGTCTTTACTTGATTCATTACTTGTGCTAGTGAGTAGTGTTACTCTTGTGTAGCTAATTTGCTTGTGTAGCTTCCTAGTTACCTTCTTAGCTTGTGTAGCTTAGAAGTAGCGATTCCATGGCTAGTTGGCTTGTGTAGCCTTGCTAGTCACTTTGCTTAGTTTGTAGCTAAGCAAGTGTGCTCACTAGTTAGGCTTGTGTAGCCGTGCTAGTGACAACTACTAACGTGCTTAGGCTTTGTGCGCTTTGCCCACTAGTATGCGTAGGTGCTTTCTGGTTTGATTGAGTACTAGTTGCTTAGGTTTGTGTGACCTTGTAACCTTGTATTGGATAGACGAGCACTACCTAGCCTTGCACCTTAGTGGCTCAACCTAGGATTATTTTGTAAGGTGCTTGATCATAGATAGAGCGGTGAAGTCTTGATTAGACCGATAGTTTTAATTTCACATTTATTTTTATCATCTGCTGCGATAAGATTTTAGAAAGGACTATTCACCCCCTCTAGTCCGCCATCTCGACCCTTCACACGACCCCCAGGGCATGCAGCTCACGCACGACCCCTGCGGGACAAGAGGACTCCCGAGGTCGGGACCTGGGAGGCCGCGATTCGCACGACCCTCCGTGAGCACCTTCGCGAGGAAGCAACCGAGGCTTGCGCCCCACACGTGAGCCGTGACCTCGTGGCCTGCACGACCGGTCAAACCCCATCCTCTCCGTCTGTGCCCCGTTCAGGGCATGGGCAAGGAGCATCCTGACCGCACTGTGCGTCAGTGCAGGGCATGGACATGAACACTAGCGGCACTGTTAGCCAGGGTAGGGCATGGCTCGGCTCTTGACCGCACTGTTAGCCAAGAGCAGGGCGTGGCTCAGCGTCTAATCGCCCTACTGGTTGACAGTCCGGACAACCCATCCGTCACGACCCACTCCTCGTGCCGTACGACGTCATTAACTCCAGGACAATACAATAAGTGCTCTAATCAACTGTTCAGCCTCTCCGTCCACTGTGAAGGCATGGGCAGACACTCCGGCGACGCGACCACACCAGTGACCGCTTCTGATCAACACGTGAGATGCAAGGAAGAAGGACGCCCCGACCCTAGAAAGGCAGATGAGCCACTCCACCATTGTCCTTTTTCTTTCTTTTTCTACACGGCACACCCATACTTTCTCCATGAAATATGTAAGGCCATTCTCTCCCTTTATCTATAAAAGGGAGGGCGAGCCATTCTACAAGACGAATCACCTACACCCCCAAAAACTCCACAAGCATCACCACACACGCCATGATATTGGCACCACGCTCAATCAGAGACTTGGGAGCCCCTCCCTCTCTCGAACCGTTTGTAACCCCTACTATGAACCGCCGCTAAGTAACACGACTCCCTCGAACTGGACGTAGGGCCTCTCGTCCGAACCAGTATACCTGCCCGTGTCCTCTTAGCGAACCATCCGGGCATAAACGCGTATCTATAAATTTACTAGTCGGTGCTTTCACGAAACACCGACAGTTGGCATGCCAGGTAGGGGCCGTGCGCGTTTCGTCTCCAAACCCAAAGTTTCGGATGGCCAGATCCCACAACCTTCAGTTCCCTCCGGGCACCCATGTCCGATTCGGGAACCTCGACTTCATCAGCATCGGGGTGGATTATGACATGGTACTCCTCCCCCCAACACCAACGTCGACGCCGTCTCCGCGTCGTTCGCCGACCTACGCCTCTACACCAACGAACCGGCCCGACACGACAACGCCAACCACACCAGGTCAGCTCACTCCAGCACACGATACAGGAGGAAGGACCGCCGCAGGAATCGGGACGCTCATCGTCAACAACTACGGCCCAATAAGGAGCCTCGGCACCTCTTAAACACACCCACGCCCAGCATCACGACGACCGCCACCGGCCCCAGCTCGAGGAACAACGACGACGATCGACTCGGCGGCACCCACGACATCCCGATCGACGGTGACGAGTTCTAGGGTCCGGAGGCACTTCACCACTTCCTCGGCCTCTGCGACTACCTCCTTAGCGACTACGGCAGCGACGACGACGACGATGGCGGCTACGAACTCACCTGGCTGCAACCACGGCATGATCGGTAGCTCGACGAACCTAACCCTCTAGCTATAATCGCACGCATGTTTCAACTACTTCGATTTACTCATATTATGTAAAGTTAATTCCTATTTTAAAATTTGCGTTATGAATCTATACTCTATTATGAAATCAAATCATAAATGACAAGGTCCAAAAAAAGGATTAGGGTTCGCAGGCCTGCCCGCGAAGGGATCACGGCCGCCCCGGACTGTCAGAGTAAGGGGCGACTCGATAAAGAAGCCCGCTAGCGGCCTAATTTCCCGAGCACGCGAAGTGATTAGGGCTTTCTCGGGCTGTGTTTGAGTCCAAGGTCGATCTTTGATTTGGAAATTTTTGCGGAAAAGGTATCGAGCCCACGAACCCATGGACGGTTTAGGAAAAGTACGAATCAACTACCTGGATTTATGAGGACGGTCACGCCGCGCGCCGTAAAGGCCGGGAACTGGGGCCTCACTCGAATCACCTGTTAGTAACTCACTGGACACTGTGTTTCGGCCCAATCGAGGGAAGGTGCAACGTGTCCACCTCCTCCGACCCCACTAAAGGGTCGCGTGGAGAGAAGACTCGTCCCCCAGACCGGGCCCACGCATTTGTGAGGGCGCCGGGGGCTCAAGGGCAGAAATGTCCGAACTAACCAAAAAACTCCAAGGGCAAGGAAACACGACCCTCATCCGTGCCCTCGGAAAATGAGTACGCAAACGAACTGACACAAGTGCGCAGAGGGTTTCTTGCTCCCTCTCCCCCTCTCGAACGATCCGTCTCGCGCTCACTCATTTCTTTACGCTCAATTTCGGTTCCATCACGATTAATTTTTACACGAATCAGACAAAGTCCAGCGAGTGAAAGAAATACGAACTGATAAACGGTTTATTTATTCCCTTTCTGCATTACATAGTTTTTGCAGGGAAAGGGGGAGGTGACTACTACCCTACGCCTACAGATCCCCGGCCAGGATCTGGTCCACCGGGGAGAGTTCCACCACGACCCCCGCCGCCTCCTCGTACGCCAGCAGCATGGCGGCGTAGTCCTCTAAGGACTCACCGGCGGGAAAGCCGATGACGTCGGTCAGGTCGACGCCGGTGTTCGCCTCCGCCATCGCCAGCCCGATGACCACGCCCCGAAGGACCGCACGCACCATCGAGGCGTTGAAGCAAACCTGCGCCATCTCGAGGCGCTCACGGAAATTGCCGGCGGGGGCGTGGACGAGGTCGGCGAGGGCCGTCCCGGCGGCCACCATGGCCTCCATCTCCGCTAGTGACTCTATAGGAACGCAGAGAAAGACATCAGGTTAAGGGAGTGATGGAAGAACGCGAAACAAAGACGATCAAAAAAACCCTCACTGGCGTAATGGCGGTCCGCCTCCTCCCGCTGGCGGCGGATGGTACGGTTCTCCCCTCAAGCGCCTCCACCACCACCTGGAGGCTGGCGAGACACTCGAGAACTTCCTCGAGTGAGAGCGGAGGGGCAGATGGCTCCACCGCCACCTGAGAAACGAGCGGCCCCACCGCCACCGGAGGAGGCGGGAATGTAGCCCACTGAGGAAATCCGGCAGGTGCAGAGCAGTCGGCCTCTGGCGTTCCCTCGGCCGTGCACGTTGTGGGCCGGTGACGCCACCGACTCCTCAGACCTGGCCCTCCTCGCCGGTGCACCCCTCTCCATGTCAGCAGCGGAGCGAAGAAAGAGCAGGAGAGAGAAGGAGTGAGAGCGGGAAGGCGAAGCAGCAAAGGCAGGGCGAGGAGAGGTTGAGCACCATAACCCCTTTTATAGGGGCCGTGGATACCCCAAGGGTCGCTATTACCGAGCGGCGGGAAAGACCCCTTGCCTTCCCGCCTGACGCCTCGCCCTCTCGCCACCTATCGTATTAACTCCAACACTGGGCCCGAGGCTGCGGTGCTATGAACGTGCCTCCCCCGGATAAGTCCGAGCGCGGGCTCCGAAGCCTGGCAGGCCGATGCATCCCGTCGACTCCCCGACGGTCCAGAGGCGTCATTATTGCTGGGGCAAACCGTTCGGCAATGCACCCCACTTCCCCGAAGCGAACGCTTCAGTCTCTGCGGACGTGGCCCATGTCCCCAGAGACTCGGAGGCTACTGTCGGGGGCCAAACAACCGGCCTGTTGGGCCCCCAGCTAAATAGAATTAAGTAAGCTGCCATTAAGAGCTCACATCCGGCCCAACAAAGGCCGGACCTTGTGAGTCGGCATTCCGATGGGCCGTGGAGGGACCAGCAGGACTGCGACAAAGGCCCACAGGTGAACCGTGCCATACGGCCCCTGGAGCGAGGGCATGACCCCAGGGCACGCGGCTCGCACGACCCCTGCGGGACAAGAGGACTCCCGGGGTCGCGACCCGGAGGCCGCGATTCACACGACCCTCCGCGGGCACCTTCACGAAGAAGCAACCGAGGCTTGCGCCCCACACATGAGCCGCGACCTCACGGCCTGCACGACCGGTCAAACCGCATCCTCTCCGTCCGCACCCCGTGTAGGGCATGGGCAAGGAGCATCCTGACTGCACTGTACATCAGTGCAGGGCATTGACACGAACACCGACGGCACTGTTAGCCAGGGTAGGGCATGGCTCGGCTCTTGACCGCACTGTTAGCCAAGAGGTGGGCGTGGCTCGGCGTCTAATCGCCCTACTAGTTGACAGTCCGGACAACCCGTCCGCCACGACCCACTCCCATGCCGTACGACGTTATTAACTCCAGGACAATACAATAAGCGCTCTAATCAACTGTTCAGCCTCTCCGTCCACTGTGAAGGCATGGGCAGACACTCCGGTGACGCGACCACACCGGCGACCACTTCTGATCAACACGTGCGATGCAAGGAAGAAGGACGCCCCGACCCCAGGAAGGCAGACGAGTCACTCCACCATTGTCCTTTTTCTTTCTTTTTCTACACGGCACACCCATACTTTCTCCACGAAATATGTAAGACCGTTCCCTCCCTTCATCTATAAAGGGAGGGCGAGCCATTCTACAAGACAAATTGCCTACACCACCGAAAAACACCACATGCATCACCACACACGCCACGATATTGGCACCACGCTCAATCAGAGACTTGGGAGCCCCTCCCTCTCTCGAACTGTTTGTAACCCTACTACAAACCGCCGCTAAGTAACACGACTCCCTCGAACTGGACGTAGGGCCTCTCGCCCAAACCAGTATACCTCCCTGTGTTCTCTTAGCGAACCATTCGGATATAAACGCGCATCTATAAATTTACTAGTTGGTGCTTTCACGAAACATCGACAAGTAGAACTTGAAGGCTAGATTTTCTGAGTGCAAAATATGATTTCCTTCACATGCTTAGTATTTAAATTGAGATTCTCCTACAGATTGCATGAAGTTGACATATATGAAAATTTATTCTAAGCTTGATATCTGTGGGTAGCATATTTTTTATCCTAAGTCTAGGTAGTTGTTGGACATGATAAGAGAAGGTCTAAGCTACTATTTATCTTACTCTAAAGTGATGCTAAAATTCTAGAGATTTAGTTTTTGAAAAATACAAAATGTTATATGATAAGATTTTGTATGACAATGCTAAAATTCTAGACAATGAACAAAGTAATCAAGAACATAATGATGAAGAACAATGTTGCTAGTAATAATCGCACAAACACAGATATTACAATAAGAAAGAAAAGAACTTAAGAACTGTACTGAACTCTTCTCTTCTTGATAACTTCGGGAATCCAAGCTCGCTGAAGAACTTGACTTCCTCTAATCTAGATTTAACTAGGCTAAACTATAAACTAGAGAGCCTCTGAATGAACTAGGGCTTCTAAACTCTAGATGACCTGATCATCAGATGACTTGAATGAGGTATTGAATGAATTAGGGTTTTCTGAGGGTGCTGGCCCATATTTATAGCCCGGTGGGGTGTACGACGATCGTTTGATCAAACCGACTTCACATAGGGCTGAGAATGATCCTAAAGGCAGTGGAAGACGCTCGTGGAGGCTGGCAAGTGGGGCCCACTGGGGGGTGCCGCCCAGCCTGGTGTGTGGGGGTCGGCTGGCCCCACTTGGCGGTGGCCCCGCCTCCCCTTCGCTCTGGTGTCTTCTGGATCCTTCTAGAGTTGTTTGGCGTATTCCTGAGTTGCGGATTATTCTGTGATATAGTTTTATAGTTAAGTCTCTTTTTTGCTATTTTCTGGATTAGTCTCTGTAAATTAGTAAATCACCAAAACTCGTGAAAATTGTCAGATAAAACCCTAGCCTTATAGATATTGATGTGTTTCTCATATCTTTTGATATATAGAATGTTGACGCTATCCAATGTCAACAGTCTGATAGGCTATGTTGACACCTCTTAATGTTATCTCTAGTAACGACGCTAAAAATGCTTGTGGGCATAGCATCGCTACTAGAACGCTAAGTTGTCATCCCCAGCAATAACACCAAAAGGTGTGGTATTAAATCATGCCACTATTTAGAATATAAAAATAGTATCTGCAAGCGCACAGATCAAATACCATTGTAGCATTTTACCTGGGAGTATTCCAGGTATCGTTATTTATATTTTACCACTGGGAAACAATGGTTAAAGACGTTGATAGTTCACCATCATGTATCTACTAACTAGTACACCAACTAGACTAAAGTAGGAGTAAGAGGTAAAGGATAAGAGTTATGCACAATATCACACACAGAGGAGAATCCTATAATATATGTATAGTCAACTAACTTGAGAGGCCAATGGGAGAGTCAAGGTTCCTATGTACTTCTCTATTACTCGGGTTCTATTCTAGTTGACACTAGAATGTAACTAATGCATGGGTAGTATAGCACACACAATAGCACTTCGGAGCAGCAGTACCTTTCCAACTCTCAAATAGATGAGAAAGAAGTAGTTGGGAAAGGCTGCCAAAAGCTCTACGAAACACCAACTCTGATGTGGTGGAATACGAAGGCCACATAGAGCTGTCACCCCTATGGGCTACCACAACTAACCATAAGAATTGGGTGCAACCTCAGGTAACCTATAACTTAGACACGATGTCTACACTATCGATTACTACTCTAGCCATACGTAATAACTCGAGCACCTAATACAGGCGGAGATCCTATGCTAAGATGTAATAACTACACTAATCATACAAATAAGGCATAGAAGTAAATAGAGAAGATAATTATACTAAAGCATAAGTCTTGCAAAGGTAAGATACAAAGATATACCAGACCTCCAAGGCTCCACGGTGAGATCCGGAACAAAGTCTCTCAACCCTAGCTCTCAACTAGCTAATCTATTACATTGAAGAGTCTAGCCCTAGTCTCCCTGGTGTGTTGATCTCCATGAGAGTATGATCCTTAAAGGGACGCCTCTCGAATGGATCCCAACGAATAATGAATTAGGGTTTCAGGGGATGATCTCCCCTAGGGTCTAGGGCTGCTTTTATAGGGAGGAGTGATGAACGTGAGCCCTTGGATCAAACCGACATCGGCGGACGGCTGAGATCAATCCTTAAAGGCGATGGAGCAACCTGGGCGAAGTGGGCCGCCAGCGGGCTCTGGGCCAGACCGGCCGGTCTAGGGTGGGACCGGCCGGTCCCACCTGGTGGCCACCGGGCCTCCCCTTCGGCGTGGTGTCTTCTGGTACCTTCTAGATCCTTCCTGTGTAGGTGCCACTTGCAGGTGCGATATCTTTTCATCCAGGAGTCCGAATATAGCTAATGATATGTCCGTTTTGATCATCTCGACGAGCCCGTTGCAATGGTGCATTCTAATCCATCATTTGAGATATTTTTATATTGTCATATTGGTCAACTTTGATAGCTTTTCCAGTATGTACCTGTAAAAATATAGATTCACCAAAACTCGTGGAACTCGTTAGATTGAAACCCTATACCTATACTCTATGGTTCATTTCATGTCAAGTTTGATGATAATTGATGGGTTATAATTGACATTAATGACCGTCAACAGGCTAAACACTATATGACATAATTGTCTAATTCATGGTTTAGTCTTTGCCAGGAGGGAACGAAGCAGTACCTGTCATTATCATGTTTTGTGGGATGTCAACAAATTTTCCACTGATAGAGGTCCAAAAATTATAGCAAATTTTGTTCCCCTGTTGTAGGTGATTTTCAGCAGCTGTGGTCCTCCTGATTTTTAGGCGAATTAACTTGTTATTAATTCCTTTTGAACTATCTTTGAGTGTGGCTGCAATTACTTGGCTACAGATCAAATTAAAATTTATATTTTTTATGAACTGTGCATTGACTGTTGCTACCTGAATGCCAAATAATATGGTGACTTACATTACTTGGCTCCTGAAATTTGGTATGTCTTCTTATCTACTTTCTCCATCCAAAATTATAAGATGTTTGACTTTTTTAAGTCTAAGTTTAACCATTTGTTTTTATTCAAAAAATTTGCACAAACATAGTCAAATTTAAGTAATTTTTGAACAAAGTGATATTTTATATAAATTTTTAAATAAGATGAGTGGTCAAACTTAGTGTCAAAAAAAAATCAAACATCTTATAATTTAGGATGGAGGAAATACCTTTTTTTCAGTTTTGTTTAGGGCCGATGTGATGGTTCGTTAGTCCTCACACCAGTATTTATGGTGTGTTTCAATTAGTTAAGTTGAGCTTATGGGATCTTTCTACATGAAAAAATGGTACCTGAGCTGTACTTGTGTAATTGGACTTTCCTTTTGTAAAATTCGATTACGTTCGAGAAAATATGGTCTACCAATAGGAATCTGAATGAAAACTCAACTCAATTTGTTTCTAATGAAGGTGGTTGAAGGTTACCTTCCGATGGAGATTGTTGAAGAAAAGCTAAGAAAATTAGCTACACCTGTTGATGAAAATTAGCTAAGAAAACTCTAATCGCATTCAAGCTTGTGATTTTGTCTAATTCAGAGTGTTTTGCTTCTACAAACGTGAATTCATATATAGCATAAGCATGCATGTCTCTTTCTTGTGATTGCAATGGTAATCTTTGTTTCATTTTCTATTATGAATACTTTCTTAGGTTAAGTACCAGCATTGTTTTTTATATACATTTGAATTATTCTTATCAAGGACATTTTTGCCTTAGACAAAAGGTCAAGATTCTAAATGAAATTCATACCTTGTGTAGTTTGAGTTCAAGTTGCACACACGGGCACCATAGGATAAAGTGTCTCTAAATTGTATTCATGGTTAAAAACAATTAAAAATATAATAACTATTCATTGTTCTCATGTTGTTGATATCTGTTAACGCCCACTGAATAATCCGCAAGCGCATGGATACCGTTGTAGCTTTATCCCAGAAGTATTCCAGGTTTTGTTCCACTGAGAAACGTGTGAGATCAACTACGGTCTAACTTAACTAGGGTTAACAATAAGGTGAAGGTAGAGACTAGATTAAGATAGAACTAAGGTAGAACTAGGGCAACAATTAATATGGTTGAGAGCAGCAATCAAGGTTGATGATAATAGGAGAGTAGAGAGGATAACTATGGATCTCTTCTTCTACTTGGGCAAGTCTATGTCTTCTATTGCTTACTGCGGACATTACATAAGAAAAGACACCGACATAGGATGTTTATCTCCTTAGCAACCACGTCCTACTTGGCCTACAGACGGGAGGTGGATGACAGGACTATCACTCCTGACCACCACCGGAATATAGGGTGCATCCATGATTATCCTAAGCCTAAGCACCATGCTTACACCTACGATAACACTCTACTCCCCTAGGAAGAGAATAAAGCACTCAAAGAGAGTCGTGATCCAGATAAACAATATAGGCATAGAATTTACTTGCATCAGAAGTTGATCACCAGAGACATCCCAGGAGCGAGCTCAAGTAGAGCTTGATCCCGCCAAGGTACAAGCTGTAGAGAGGGCACCAATAGGCCGACACCTCCTCCTAACTCTTTCCTCACTCTCCATCTCACTATTATCTAGAAGACTAGATCCTAGAGAGGACTAATCTTCTCTTGATGGCTGGCCCTCGAGAGGTTATCCATTCAAGGGACACCTCTCAATTAGGGTTTTGGAGAATAGCAAATGAATGAATGCCTCCCCTGGGCGGGTCCTGCCCTCCTTTTATAGTCCAGTGGGATGAACGCGAGCCCTTGGATCAAACCGACTTTGGCGGACGGCTGAGATTGAAACCCTAAGGCGGTGGAGCACGTGGGCCAAAGTTGGGCCCGTTTGGCCACTGTAGTAGACCGGCCGGTCCAGGGCCAGACCGGCCGGTCTGGCTCCAGGGCCTCTCGCGGTCCACTTCGGCGTGGTGTCTTCTCGCGCCTTCTGGAGTCTTCTAGTGTAGCCCCTGATGTGGAATTGATATCTTTCATCCGAAACTCCGAAAAAGGCAAATGATATGTCTGTTTCAATCGTCTCCACGAGCTCTTCGCAGTGGTATATTCCAAATCATCATTTGAGGTGGTTGTAATCTGTCATATTGGTCCTTTTTATAGCTTTTCCGATATGTACTTGTAGAAACATAGATTCACCAAAACTCATGGAATTCTGTTAGTGTAAACCCTAAGTCTATGTTGGTGATCACAAATATGTCTCTTTCGAGGGTTAGTTGATAGGTAAATTTGGTCATTAACAGCCATCAACAACACCCCCACACTTACTCTTTGCTAGTCCCTTAGCAAAACTGAGCTCAGAAAAGTTATCGAAAGATATGTATAAGTTTAAGCATTGTAACCATCTCGATGTAACTCCTCAGAAGTATACCTGCATTCAGACAAAAATTCTCCTCCAAGCTTAAGCAATAACTGAGCTTACTTTCAAACTTACTCATGTTACCTTTGACTATGGGGCTTATCAGCTTTTACTTGGGTCTTGAGCAATCAAAAGACAGAAAGATCCACCCAAGTACTATATCTCAAGTTCTTTGTTCAACTATCATTCTAGAGTTTTTAGAAGTTTTCAAATAAAAGTCAGAGTTTCCCACGTATGACACTCTCAAATCTCTCAGTATATGTGGTATTTGTGGATTCTCACCAAGGCACTAATGATGTTATGCCTTCCTTTTCATCCAGTAACTAAAGCTTATGTGGAGCTTATAGGTGAGGAGAAAACTTGAAAGAGCAAACTTGCAATGCATATGTTGTGAAGTCAAACAATGGGTCTATGGAGAAACAAGTCATACAATCGAATCAAGATATGCAAGTGTATGGATATGGTGGATATGAGGTGGAACCTAATTCTACTATGCTCCTTGAAGACATATCTCTCTTTTGGAACTTAAAACTTGGCCAGAGAGTATAAGCTATCTTATTATTTTTTCTGTCTATCAGGGAGATGGGTATCTAAGTACCCATTGTTTTTAGCATTGGGACACTTGTCCAATTTTTTCAACTCCCTTGGTTTATCCCTTTTTTTCATGATACTTTTGCATAGCTCATAACACTTCTTTTGGCATAAAAGATTTTTGAGAGATAGTAACAAGAACATGGAGCATTTATTGGGTGGCTATCTAATAGAAATGCTTTTGGTGTTCTCTCCTAGTGTAGGAGCAAAACATTTTTGGATGGGTGTAGATGGAATAGCATATTGTTGCACCTACTCCATTGTAGAGTAGTGCATATGAAGGTGGAGTGTAAGTGGATCTTGATTCAAGAGTATGACAAATCTCTCACAAGGGCCACAAAGGTTGACAAAACTCAATGCAAGACAAGCAGCATATATGTGGAAGTTTATCTAGCCTATCTCATCATGTTTGGCTCTAGTGAGAATGTAAGCTTTGTCATACAGGAACTCATCATGTAAGGTTTTGCATTTTTTTAAAAGACAAATCTCCAGAACTTTAGTGTCACTCGGAACAAGATAGATAGCAGCTCAGACTTTCTCAATCAGATCAATCAAGTACTTAGACTTAGTTCAAGCATATGCAACCCACAAGTTTCAGGCTCAAAGCAAATCTTCATGTCAAAACAGTTAAAGCCAAAACTTGAAAAATTTATGTCTAAAAACTAGGCACTTCAAAGGTGTTACAACAGAGCAGCTTTTCATTATTTTCATCATTAAGGATCATCTCAAGGGCTCGCCTATTTATTGACTCTATCTAGACAAACATTTTTATTTGATTTTTCATTTTCAAAGACTCATACTATATAAGACTCTAAAAAGCATGGACCTTCATGTGTCCACATATTTTTGGTATTTTTAAATTTTCTTATGATACTATGGTGAACCTTCATGTGCTCACATATTTTTGGTATTTTTTTATTTTTATGACTGACTCAATAATCGTGTAGGTACATTTATCTGGGTACCTAGGGGATGCTTTCCCTCAAGCTAGTTATTGTCGTGGTTGAGCATTGAAGCTGAGCAGTCCTCGCGGTGGAGCTCATGCTTATAAGAGCAAGTGTAGCCGGGAATCTCGATCTCATCCAACAAGAAGTTGCTTCCTCCACACAGTGATTAGCTGTGTGTTGGAAAGGTGTACTTCGAGTGATGTCGATGAAGATTTCTAGGTGGACTAGCTGTTGGAGTCATCCTGCAGCAAACATCTCATAAAACACCAAAACTCGTGGAACGGATTAGGGTAAGCAGTTAGTGGTTAGCCATTTCACGGACTGGTTGTTGTGAGAGGTTTTCAAAGGTTGTTACAGTGTATACAGTGCAGCAAGATGCTCAATAATTATTTTTGGATTTTCTATTTTTGTTATGTAGAAACAAAAACATATATGCATGATTATTTTTGTTATTTTTATGCCACCACGGTGAAGACTCCTATGGGCTTTTACGCACCATAGAACTGATCACATGGGGCCTCAAGTTTTATGCTGTATGAATTATCTAATAATATGGATGAATAAACTTTTTATTTATTTATTTTATATGCAATGCTAAAAAAGTAAACATGCTAGAAAATAAATTATGCAATGCAAGAATGTAAATATGGATAACTACCGATGTTACCTTACGGCAAGGGTTCAGAGTTTTAAGTCCTCTGGACATGACTTCTCCCTTCTTATTGACTCCTCTAATGTTGATGGCATAGAGTTTCTTTGGTGGGTACATGGGAGTGCTTCTTCTCCAAGCTAGCTCTTTCGGTGAAGACAAAGATTTCTATGATGATGCCCTTTATGATGTGTCACCTTCTTCTATCTAACCCGTCTTGATTTTTGAGATTTGATTTTGCTTGGAAAGGTCTAGGACCTCCACTTGTATAAAGTAGGGAATTGACTCCCCCACACTTCACTTAAAGTGTGTCCTGCTCATGAAGACAAGGCAGAGATCAAGTGCATGGGCTCTGTTGGTGGAAAACACCAACAGAACCATAACTTCTATTCCACTTCTCTAACCTTAGTCATATTGAACAACATGGAATTGTTATTATATGCATTGTTCAATCTCCATATGAGTGGCAGGTTTAGAAGGTTGAGCAAGGATGTAACATTTAAGTTTATTAGGCTACAAGAGTTGAAAAGCTTAACCCAAGGAAGGATTGTCTATCTGTACATGATGTGTCGGTCTTTACATGATCATGACTATCATCTTCCAAGCATAAGATGGGCATTAATTAGAAAGATGGGTTCTCATATTTTATGCAAGTATGGTTCAAGGCAAAGGTAACTTGCAGCTGAAGACAAAGTAAATGATCGTTGATACTTATAGTTCTTCCATCAATGATGAATGAGCTGTGTCTTCAATGTGTGAAGTTATTGGAGTTCGTCATGTGCCTTGCTTCATCTCTAATTTGAATTCATCTCTTGACTTACCCAGATTGGATTTGAGAATTGCTTGCAGGGGTTAGTCTAATAAAACATCCAGTGTCTACTAAAACATACTTTTAGTTCAAGAACCAACCTAGACACCACGTCTAATTTGATTTAGGAAGACATTTTAACCTAAGCACCATACTTAATTTAAAAGCCTTTAGAAGCAATATCAGCATATCTCTTGGTTCAAGATCAAACTAGACACCATGTCTAATTTAATTCTTAGAAAATAGTTTAAACTAAGCACCATGCCTAATTTAAAAGGTGTGTGAGAATACTTCAAAACCTTATGCATACTATAGTAAACATGGGTAATATGAAAGCACTGTAGAGATTCATTCAAATAGAGATAAAAGAGCATGATTGTTAAATGGCAAGTTGAGTATGGCTTAAAGGTAGAGACAACCAAGATTAGCAACATGGCATGTGATTTTTTAGAGAAGCTCATCCCCCACACTTGAGTTCTTGCAAGACAAGATCAAGTTTGGATATGATGTTGCTAGATAATTGGTTGGACATACCTTTCACCATCATCCTTCATTCTTCTTGTTTCAACCTGAAAAGATTAGTGGCAAGAATACACAAAGGAATATTTTCACAATTACATCTCTATACTCAATTCACAAGGGCAGTTCAGCAAAAGGTGAATGTTTATGTTGTCTATCAAAAGTGCTAGTTCTTGGTTAAAAGCTTATTGTTGGGAAACCTCAGAATCGTGCTTCGAGATGGTGAAGTGGTTTCCCTTCCAACACCAATCTTTATCTATCTACCTCAAGATCCACACATCGAGATCTGCAATGTTTATGATAAATATATGCATCTACAACCACCCTTTTAAAGTTTTTATAGATAGGATGTATGAGGGGGTTGAAGATCTTGAGTGTGGTCATGGTAGACTGACCAAGAGATTCAGGAGATATGTCATATGAGTATGGCTTTGATGAGGTCTTTATAAAGTAGCTTGCATGCTCATTGATGTCATCTTCCTTACCAATCTCCAAGGGTGATTCTTTATGAATGTATATAGGAGAAAATATTGAATCCTTTATTTCATGCCTATAATATTCATCAATCATATTATTGTCCAAGATTTTCTTGGGATTGGTGGCTCTCAAGTTGGTCTCGTCAATGACCTTCTCTAGACTTAGATAAATCCTAAGTTTATCATTTGGATCTAGACCTAGGCTGGATTCAATTGAGGCTTCTTTATGGTTCATCCATTCTACACATTCCAGCCACTGTTGTAGCACTTCTTGGTCATCCTCAAGTCTATCATGATTTCTATGCTCTAAGGGTCTTAGTGGATCTCTAGGGTCATCATGAGACTTAGGAGAATGAGTGCCAAGGAATTCTTTGGAGTCAAGGATGGGTTTAAAGATGGGTTCATGTAAGACATTTATTGTGGGCATAGAAGGAAAGAAGATAGAATTGGATTCATAATGACGTGGCTTTCCTTCTATGGCATCACTAGGCATGCCATCCTTGAATTCTTCCCAAAGAAGATATTTTCTAAGAGATACCTTCTGGAGAGGATTTAAATTATATTCACTCGAAGGTCTCTTGTAAGACTAGAAGTTTAGACTCTTTCCGACATTAACATCAAAAGGATTATCCTCTAAAAGTTAAATTTCTTGTTCCCTTGGTATATTTTGGAATATGGATGGTTCGGGACTGATAGCTAAATGTTGAGATTGGAATAAGTGTGATTTAGCTATCAAAACTTCCTCTTGTCATCTAGAAAACAATTCCTTCTCTTTCTCGGGGGGCTCATATTGAATGCTAGGGCAAGGTGTCCTTCCATAAAGTTTATCAAGCAAAGACCTTGCTTCACTAGCAGACAAATGAAGAAAAGATCCTCTAGTAACTATATCAATGAACTGTTTAGAATCCTTACTAAGGCCTAAGTAAAAGTGTTGAAACAACACTGGGTCTGGAATGGAAAAATCAGGGCCTATAATGAGGAGATCATTAATGCGATCCCATGATGTTTCTAGAGATTCCTCCCCTAACTGTTTAAAGCATAGAACCTCTTCCCGAAGATCAATTACCTTAGAGATGGTAAAGAATTTTGATTGAAATTCAGAGCATAGCAATTCCCAATCTCCTTGCATACTTCCTACGGTTTTGTTGTACCAATGTTTAGCTTTTCCAGTCAAAGAGAATGGAAAAAGCTTCCATTGTAGAATCTTATCAGACATGCCAACAATGCGAAAGCATGCACATCTCAGTAAGAACTTGTGGCAGAACCTTCTAAATTATATGGCATACAAGCACCTATCATTGTCCCAAAGACCTTCGACAGCTATGCTTGTGTACCACATAACTTAAAACGTCCTGTCGGGTGAAACCCTGATGAAACCACGAAAACCAAGATCGCATTCTTGCAGAGACATTGCAGTATTACAACAGTTTTATACAAAATATAATAGAGTAGCGGAAGACTTACATAACCATAATTTACATCAGTTGTTTCTCAAACTTATAC
Source organism: Chrysopogon serrulatus (assembly GCA_015844335.1). Taxonomy (NCBI): domain Eukaryota; kingdom Viridiplantae; phylum Streptophyta; class Magnoliopsida; order Poales; family Poaceae; genus Chrysopogon; species Chrysopogon serrulatus. The sequence continues at coordinate 425,806 of JADLZL010003636.1, read as the reverse complement.
AAACCAGTGATTAAGTTATTACAAACCTAGTGGAGAACCATTAAGTAACATATTACAAGCCAAACAATGAAGTGCCCTACCTAAAGGCCAAACAACCTATTCCTCGTTAGACACTTCAATAATCGTCATGCAGCAAGGGCCATAGCACACTTGCTCATGCGGTTCACCTGCAACTAGGGGTAGAACAAACCCTAAGTACAACAGTACTCCACAAGACTTACCCGATGATAAAAAGGGGTGAAAACTCAGGAATGCTAGCTGAAAGGTATCAAGGTAAAGCTTAACAAGATCAAGGACTCTTTTGCATAAAAGCCTTAGTTGAACAATTTTAGTCATCATTAATTACCATTCCTATCTTCTAGGTGATTCTAGTCTAAATCAAACACTTCTCAACCAGTTAACCATTTATGAGCGATCATTGCATTCCACTGGATCAAGCTTCCTTTACCGCGAAGCAACGACGATTCGAACTGCTTTTATACCTAGCTAGGGATTCCTAACCACACAACTTATGCGGGACTCTAACCCCCATATATCAACCCAACACTCGGATTCTCTATGCCCAGACCAGGTCCTATGCCACCCGAGAGCACAGTATGCCACCGCCCCATACCGTCCAAGACGGTTAACCCGCAGGGTGGGTACACGATACTCCGCCATCTCTCCACTCCCAGCGCATGGTTGTCTGTTCTCGACATAGATTGGCCCAGCGGAGCTTACCACGAGGGCATGTGATTAGTACTAACAAATTGATCCAAGGGCCAACAACGGACGATCCATAACCGACTCCAACGGGACAAGCACGATTGGGCATCCCAATCGGCTTCCACCACAAACAAAGCCGTGTCCCGCCGTCTCAATTTCATTCCTCTTTCCCATATCATCAGAGCCATCGATCATTATCATAAGTAAAACATTTACTTTGAAAGCCTACCTTTAATAAGCATGGCTAAGCATCACTAAGCATTTGTAAACAAAACAGGTATCATGGATGATATATCAACATCAAGGAAGGTAAATGCATCAATATAGGATATCACTCAACTACTATTCACCTTATGCATCATTTCATAAACATAAAAGTTATTAAGGCTTTGTAAAACACAAGGAAGGGTTTAGATGCATCCGGGGCTTGCCTGGATTGACAAAGAACTCGGGCCCTAGCGAAGAACCAACAGGGTAGGAGCTTACTCCTCCAAACTGGTCGACGTCAACAACGATGGGGGTCAGATCAATAGCAACTTCCTCGGACCCCTCAACTACATGAAAATGACATATGATCATGATATGCATAAAATATAACATGAGCATGCAACAGAGATGCATCGACGGTAAACGGTAAACAACTACTCCTTGCAAGATGGTGGTAACAGGGTCTTAACAAAGATCTGCATCAAGTCATCCCGATGGACTGCTATCGGGAAAGTGACGAAGATCTGCATGCCACCCCTCAACTATACGACTACGGAAGCTCTCTTGGTAAGATCTGCATGCCTCCACTGCAAGGGTGAGGGTCTTGCCGGTGAGAACCACTATAGCTCTCCTGACAAGTCACAACAACGTCGGACATGCTAACGCAATCAATGACACAGTGCCGAGGGTCATTAGGGTTAATGACCCAGAGCCTTCACTCAATACCAAAGTCAATCCACCTTAATGAGGTATAACTAGACTAATCATTTTATTAACCATTTTTACAGTCATTAAACAAGATTAACTAATAAAGACTTATTTAAGGATTAATTAATCCTTTATTAATTAAGCTAGAATTTAAACTTTAATTAAACCTTATCCAAATGAGCTACAAATTTTAGAGTAGATAGATTTTGATGAGGCACGGCCCGATCTTCCAAGAGGTATTGGTAAGTTATATTTGTGGAGAACTCGACGTTGGCGATCTGGCTTCAAATCAGACATGATTCGAACCCTACAACCGTTACACCACTGCTTTGTTGATTATAAACCAAGCACAACTTGATTGACCTTGCCAAGAAGGCTGTTCCTGCAAGCGAATCGAAGAACACAAGCAAGAAGGTTTCAACACGCAATCTAAAATTGCAAATATGAGTGATGCGAATATCAATGGAGGGTTCAAGAACTCGGTTCCAAAGGACTAATCGACACAGTGGAGGAGATTAAGAACGGGGGCCCTAGATCACTGTAAAAGGATTTGTCACCACAGTTACAATGAACGATTCAGTTTCTCGATGGAAAACTAAACTCTAAACAAAACCCAAGTCTCAAGAGTGGCGGCTGCATGTAATATAAAAGAGGGATGTGCTAGGGTTGTAGGCATCCAGGGGAGAGGCACCCACAACTTGGGCTTAAGGCCCGACTCGATACATGGCCAAGTTGGCCCAAAATAGGTGATATAGCAACTTACCGTGGACACATAGATTAATCCATGGGCCATCTGGAGCTAGGACTAGATCCAAAACGACGGTGTCGTCATCCCCTTTCCAACGCATATTCACACACCTCATTTCGATGTCGTATGAGGGAGTTATGATCAAAACACTGATGACGTGTCTGCTGAATCCGAAGGTGACGTGGCAGCTGAGTTGGAGATGAGTTGCAACTTAAAGAAGACCATGGCGTCGGTCTGTCCAGCGTGGCGATGTTCTCATCATCCTCCCCTTCTTAAATTGGAGTCGTCCTCGACTCCATCTTGTCTATGTCCTCATCAGTCCCTCCTTCTAGAATTGGAGTCGTCCTCGACTCCATCCCATCAACGAACTACTGCAAAAGGTTAGTGACAGCAGTGTTGACGGTCGTTATTGTATGAATTCAACCGTCAACTAGCTATGGAAAAGGATACAAATGCGATCACCAAACTAGATATAGGGTTACACTAACAGAATTCCATGAGTTTTGGTATTTCACTGTTTCTGTTGGTGTAAACAGGAAAAGACGCAAACCCAGGAGCTTATCGGAACAAAGAACGGGAAAACGGACACCGCGGTAACACAGGAACATTCTAAAAGAGACGAGAAGGCACCACGTCGAGCCAGAGGCCCAGAGGCCCCTAGGCCAGACCGGCCAGTCTGGGCCTGGACCGGTCGGTCTGGCCCAGGGCCCGCTCGCGGCCCGCTTCGCCCGGTTCGCTCCACCGCTTTTGAGGATCAATCTCAGCCGTCCGCCAATGTCGGTTGCATCCGATGGCTCACGATCATCGCCCAGGGCTATAAAAGAAGGGCAGGACCCCCTAGGGAGGGAGGCACATTCATTCATTCCTCATTCGAAGTCCGATCATCAGCTAGAAACTCTAATCAGAGCTCCTTAGCTAGGGCCTAGATAGCTAGTTAGAACCAGAGAGAGGCAAGCCAAGGCTTGGATTCCGGAGCCATCAAGAGCTAGGATTTGGTATAGTTCTTACCTCCTCTCACCTTTGTTCTCTTTCATTGTATAATTATATGATTGCTACAATTGAATTGATGAATACTTATTTACTTATATTCATAGTTATATTGTTCTTTGTCTATTGTGGTTATATGTTTAGTATAGCTAGATTGACATTATGCTTATTCATAGGTTCATATAGCGCTCATCTAATTGATCGTTGGGTGAGTGGTAAATATTGTGTAAGCGTGGTGCTTATACGTTGTTTATCTGTGAATACACCCTATAGGCTGGGCTTGGTAGATCGCGGGTGTGACAATCTTATTGAGTCCTATATAGTCCAAACTCCATTTATAGGCACAGTAGGGCTTTTGTACGAAGGAAGGGCGTGCTATGTTCTCAAACTTCCCTAGTATGTCCACTATGAATAGATGTAATGCTAACCTTAGCTATGACTACTAAGTGTACTGCACTAACTATAATATGCATTGATATGTAGCTAGGAATAACACAGGAATATCTCTTGATGTTCTGCTAGTAACCCTAATGATATAGCTAGGAGTCTCTATCTATTTATGCTGATGATTATATACTTATATTTATCATTTATCTAGTGATTTACCCCTGCATTGAGTAGTGAGGACATGGTTATACCTATCCATTACACTCTAGGTTATCACACTACCTTTACACGAGAGCCATGTAGACCTTCCTTTGGGAAAAATATAAATGACAACCTGGTAATACTCCGGGTAAAATGCTACAATGGTATTTGATCTGTGCGCTTGCAGATACTATTTCTATATTCTAAATGGTGGTATGATTTAATACCACATCTCTTGGTGTTATGCTAGGGATGACAACTTGGCATTCTAGTAGCGATGCTCTGTTACAAGCATTTTTGGCGTCGTTGCTAGAGATAACATTAAGAGGTGTCAACAAGCGTTTTTGGCGCCGTTGTCGGGGAAAGCAATTGGCGATTAAAGGAATAGCGATAGACCTAACAAACTAATGAGATAGAGGAAACCATAGACCCCTACTCAATGCAGGCTCACCCTTGTGCTTTCTATCTTTGTGATATCTTATGCAGGGTAATGAATGAGTGGTTTTGATCTGCCAGATAACTACATTAAAAATCTAGAGAAACTTTCGAAGAAGAAAATTCCAGCAAGTGAGGGATATCTTTGAATCTCCATCAAAGACACCCGCTGCTGAGGTTCGTTCTTTGGAGGAGCAAGCTCCTATAAGTGAAGAAGAAGAGCAACAAGAAGCAACTTAGCACCAGCTTTTGAGAAAATGGCTGATAAGTCACTGCGCAAGTTCTCTGCTCCAACAAAAACAACATCCGCACTGGACCTAACGTCGAAGTTGGGGAGAATGGATTCGAGCTCAAACCAGCCCTTATCACCATGGTGCAAGCCAACTTGTTCTGTGGAAAAGCACATGAAGATGCAAGTGCTCATCTCTAACACTTCTTGGAGATTTGTAGCACTTTCAAGATGAAGGATGTACCAAGAGACACCGTCCTGTTGTGTCTGTTCCCATTCTCATTGTTGGGAAAGGCAAAGCAGTGGTTCTACGCTGACAAGGACAATCATACAACTTGAGACAAGTGCTCCACAGCTTTTCTATCAAGGTTCTTTCCTATGGGCAAGACAAGTGCCCTAAGGGGGGAGATCTCAAGTTTCCAGCAACAACATGACGAGTCAGTCCGGAGGCATGGAAACGCTTTCAATACTATATATCTGAATGTCCTCATCATGGGATGGAGAATTGGCTCATGCAGACTTTCTATCATGGGCTCACCAACAGCACCCGTAACAATATTGATGCTGCTGCTGGAGGTGCATTTATGTCACTGACCATACCACAAGCTACTGCTCTAATAGAGAAGATGGCCTCCAATCAAGATTGGAGTGAACAGCGCTAAACGACCCGCAAGAGGAGTGGAGGAATGCACCAGCTCAAGGAGGTAGACATGCTGTCTGCCAAGATAGACCTGCTCATGAAGAAGCTAGAAGACAAGGCCAGCCAGAAACAAGATGTCATACGCATTAATAATTCATGCATGACTTGTGAAGTTTGTGGCAATATGGGACACTCAGGCAACAACTGCCCTGAGACCCGTGAGGATGTGAACTTCATCAACAACAACAACAATTATCATCCTCAAAATTAAGGATGAAACCAGTAAAGGCCCAACTACCAAGGTAATTTCTCAGGTAACTTTCAAGGTACTAATTACAATAGTTATGCTCAATTGCCTTTGAGAGAAGTGATCTCCAACCAAAATAAAATTATGGAGACTTTATCTAGGAAGGTAGCATCCAATGATAAAATGCTAGAAAATATAAACACAAATGGATAGCTTTACCTCTACTGTTAAGAACCAGCTTAGCTTCAATAAAATGAAAGAACAACAACTAGCTCAGCTGGCGGCCGCTGTTCCACCGACCAACGAAGGTAAGATTTTAGGGCAACCTCTAGAGCCCAAGACCACGAATCTGGTTGATGTATATGCAGGTTACTATATTGAAGCATCATCAGGATGGAAGGATGAGTCCATGCCACCCAAGAGAGGAGATCCAGGGAGACCTGTGATCCCCATCTTCATTGGACAGTATGACTTCCCTGAAGTTGTTTGCGATCTAGGCGCTAGTGTCAACAACATGCCTAAGGTAATCTTTGATCAAGTCTTTCCATGGGCATCTTTGTTGTACACGAATATGTGTTTACAGCTTGCAGACCAGACAGTTAAGTACCCTGAAGGAATCTTAGACGATGTGTGTATACGAATTGGGAGATCATATGTCCCTGTAGACTTTGTAGTCCTGGATACCGGCATAGACCCTAAGAGTCCAATCATTCTTGGCCGACCATTTCTGAGTACTGCAAAGGCTGTAATCTACACGGACAGTGCTAAGATTTGTTTCACCATCAAGGGCAATAAAGAGAAGTTCAGTTTTAAGAATAAGACCCTTGAAGCCCCTATAGATCCACGAGGAGCTTACTTCCCAGTCAAGCCAACAAACGAAGAAGCCAAGAAGAAGAACTCAAATGGGAAGAGAAATAACAAGAGTAGGAGGCAAGTGAGAAAGCAAGTCCAAGTAGTCAAGGCTGTTGAGTACAAGCATGACCACCTCTTAGCTTCACCATTCCTAATCAAGAGGGAGGATCCAGGCATGCTGACCATCGATTGCACTATTGGACAGTGCTCCTTCCACAACGCTTTCTGTGACACCGGATCAGCTGTCAACATCATGTCTAAAAAGGTATACGACTTATTATTCGATACACCTCTGTACCCTACCTATATGCAGCTGCAGCTGGCGGACAACACGACGAGATTCTCGGAGGGAGTAGCAAGGGACATCATGGTCAAAATCCACACTCACTACGTCCCGACCGACTTCATGATATTGGACATGGGGGAAGAAGATGAGACACCCATCGTTCTTGGGAGGCCGTTCCTCAGCACCACCAACGCCATCATCTACAAAGGATCAGGCCAAGTCCACTTCTAATTCCTAAGAGAGAAGGTACGCTGTCAATTTAAAGATTATAACTCTTCTGGATTAGCAGCTTTCACCCTGTCCAAGAGAAGACGTCAGCGCCGGAAGAATCGCTCTCAAAAGAGCAATATTGAGGAGGCAATTAAAGAAGAACCTACAGCACCTCAACAACCTACAAAGGTATGGAAAGAAAAGGTAACATCCTCATCTAAGTCATTGTCACCAGGAGGTCCAGCGTCAGGGTCCCCATCCTCAGGATCCGATGAAGCACCCCAGGAGTGACGACGACTAGAAGTCTTGTCTGGAGGACTCTAAACTCCGAACCCTTGCCATAAGATAATAATAGTAGTTATCTATTTTCCTGCACTTTTGATTCATAGTTAGTATTCATCATCTTTATAGAAAATCATAAAAACATTTGGAAAACCTTAAAGCCTCATGTGACATACCTGCAGTGCAAGCTAAAGGAGTGTTCACTGTGGTGGCCTAAAAATAAAATAAAAATTAGCATGCATATTTCCTTTCTATTTGATAAAACAAAAACCCAAAAATAATCATTGAACATCTTGCTGCACTATATGCACTGTAACAACCTTTGAAAACCTCTCACAACAACCAGTCCACGAAACGGCTAACCACTAGCTGTTTATCCTAATCCGTTCCACAAGTTTTGATGTTTTGTGAGATGTTTGCTGTAGGATAACTCTAAGAGCTAGTCCACCCAAGAATCATTATCTTCATCACTCGAAGTACACCTTCCCTACACATAGTTAACCACTGTGTGGAGGAAGCAACTTCTTGTTCAATGAGATGAAGGTTCCTGGCTACACCAGCTCTTGCAAGCGTGAGCTCCATCGAGAGGATTGCTCAGCTTCAATGCTCAACCACGACAACAACCAGCTTGGGGGAAGGCATCCCCTAGGTACCCAGGTAAGTGTACCTACGCGATTATCGAGTCTGTCATAAAAAATACCAAAAATATGTGAGCATATGAAGGTTCACCATAGTATCACAAGAAAACCTAAAAATACCAAAAATATGTGGGCACATGAAGGTCCATGCTTTTAGTCTTTAGAATCTTATATAGTATGGGTCTTTAAAAATGAAAAATCAAATAAAAATGTTTATCTATCTAGAGTCAATAAAAAAAGGAAGCTCTTGAGATGATTTGAAATGATGATAAGCTGCTCTATTACAATGCCTCTGAAATACCTAGAGCCAAACATGATGAGATAGGCTAGTTAAACTGCCACATACATGTTGCTTGTCTTGCATTGAGTTTTGTCAACCTTTGTGACCCTGGTGAGAAATTTGTCATGCTCTTGAATCAAGATCCACCTCCTTTTGCACTACACTGGAGTAGGTGTAACAACATGCCATTCCACCTACATCTATTTCAAAAATATTTTTCTCCTACACTGGGAGAGAACACCAAAAATATTCCATTAGGTTAGCCACCCAATAAATGCTCTAAGTTCTTGTTGCTATCTCTCCAAACCCCATCAATGCCAAAAGGAGTGCTATGAGCTATGCAAAAATATATTTGAAAAAAAAGAAGGAAAAAAAAGAAAAATGGACAAGTGTCTCAGTGCTAAAATGATGGGCACTTAGATGCCCAACTCCCTGAGAAAAAAAAGAGAGAAAAGAAAAAGATAGCTCATAACCTCTGGCCAGTTTTCAAAGCTCAAAGGAGAGGTAGGCATTCAAGGAGCTGAGTAGAATTAGGTTCCACCATATACCCACCATATCCATCCACCTATACATCTTGATTCGACTGTATGACTTGTTTCTCCATGGATCCATTGTTTGACTTTACAACACATGCATTGCAAGTTTGCTCTTTTAGTTTTCTCCTTACCTATGAGCTCCACATAAGCTTTAGTTATAGGATGAAAAGAAAGACAACCATCATCACTACCTTGGTGAGAATCCACAAATACCACATATATTGGGAGACCTGAGAGTGTCATACACGGGAAGCTCTGAGTTTTATTTGAAAATCTCTAAAAACTCTAGAATGATAGTTGATCGAAGAGCTTGAGACATATTGCTTAGATGGGATAAGCCCCACAGTCAAAGGTAATATGGGTAAGTTTGAAAGTCAGCTCAGTTATTGCATAACTTGAAGGAGAATTTTTGTCTGACTGCAGGTATACTTCTAGGGAGTTGCTTCGAGATGGCTACAATACTTAAATACATATACATCTTACAATAACTTCTTCTGAGTTTTCTTTGCTAAGGGACTAGCAAAGGTTAAGCTTGGGGAAGTTGTTGATGGTCGTTATTGTATGAATTCAACCGTCAACTAGCCATGGAAAAGGATACAAATGCGATCACCAAAGTAGATATAGGGTTACACTGATAGAATTCCATGAGTTTTGGTGTTTCACTATTTCTGCAGGTGTAAACTAGAAAAGACGCAAACCCAGGAGCTTATCGGAACAAAGAACGGAAAAATGGACACCGCAGAAACACAGGAACATTCTAGAAGAGATGAGAAGGCACCACGCCGAGCCGGAGGTCCGGAGGCCCCCAGGCCAGACCGGACGGTCTGGGCCTGGACCGGCCGGTCTCGTCCAGAGCCCGCGCCATGCCCGCTTCGCCCGGTTGGCTCCACCGCCTTTGAGGATCAATCTCAGTCGTCCGCCAATGTCGGTTGCATCCGATGGCTCGCCCAGAGCTATAAAAGAAGGGCAGGACCCCCTAGGGAGGGAGGCACATTCATTCATTCCTCATTCGAAGTCCGATCATCAGCCAGAAACCCTAATCAGAGCTCCTTAGCTAGGGCCTAGATAGCTAGTTAGAACTAGAGGGAGGCAAGCGAAGGCTTGGATTCCGGAGTCATCAAGAGCTAGGATTTGGTATAGTTCTTACCTCCTCTCACCTTTGTTCTCTTTCATTGTATAGTTATATGATTGCTACAATTGAATTGATGAATACTTATTTACTTATATTCATAGTTATATTGTTCTTTGTCTATTGTGGTTATATATTTAGTATAGCTAGATTGACATTATGCTTACTCATAGGTTCGTATAGCGCCCATCTAATTGATCGTTGGGTGAGTGGTAAACATTGTATAAGCATGGTGCTTATACATTGTTTATCTACGAATACACCCTATAGGCCGGGCTTGGTAGATCGCGGGTGTGACAATCCTGTTGAGTCCTATATAGTCTAAACTCCATTTATAGGCACAGTAGGGCTTTTGTACAAAGGAAGAGCGTGCTATAGTCTCAAACTTCCCTAGTATGTCCACTATGAATAGATGTAATGCTAACCTTAGTTATGACTACTAAGTGTACTACACTAACCATAATATGCATTGACATGTAGCTAGGAATAACACAGCAATATCTCTTGATATTCTGCTAGTAAACCTAATAATATAGCTAGGAGTCTCTATCTGTTTATGCTGATGATTATATACTTATCTTTATTATTTATCTTGTGACTTACCCCTGCATTGAGTAGTGAGGACATGGTTATGCCTATCCACTACACTCTAGGTTATCACGCTACCTTTACACGAGAGCCATGTAGACCTTTCTTTGGGAAAATATAAATGACAACCTGGTAATACTCCGGGTAAAATGCTACAATGGTATTTGATCTGTGCGCTTGCGGATACTATTTCTATATTCTAAATGGTAGTATGATTTAATACCACATCTCTTGGTGTTATGCTGGGGATGACAACTTGGCATTCTAGTAGCGATGCTCTGCTTACAAGCATTTTTGGCGTCGTTGCTAGAGATAACATTAAGAGGTGTCAACAAGCAGGCAATGCACTAGACATAATAGGTTGACAAAGCATAGTATAATATGGTGCATCAGGATTATCACATAACTCAGCCAGATGAGCGAAGTTGTAGCAAGCAAAGCACCTCCTTGTAACTTAATCCCATTATTTTTAGCAATGTCTATTGGAGGTTTATTTTTAGTCTCATTAGCATGTTTAATAATATCTGTAGGATACAAAGGTAGCAATGTAATTTTCTTGTCCTTATGCAGGATAGTGTATGTATTAGTTCTACCATGGTGTAAAGCATCATTATCAAATTCCCATGGATGACCCAATAGAAGTGAACAAGCTTGCATAGGTACAATATTAAAATCAGTAGTATCATGATAAGAGCCAGTGAAAAAGCTAATGCAGGCTGATTTAGTTACCTTAGTCTTACCACTATTATTGAACCACTGAAGTTTATAAGGATACGAATGTTGGCGTGTGGTCAAGCCAAGCTTGTCAACCAAATCTGAACTCACCAAGTTATTGCAACTCCCGCTATCAATGATGGTGAGAACACGACACCCCTGCACAATGAGATACATGTGGAACAAATTGTGGCACTGGATCTTCATCTCTTCTTCATGTCCCACACACGAACTCAACACACGCTGCACAAGTAGGCTAGGGTAGTCCACGGAGGCAGCCACAGAGTCAATAGCGATGGCATCCTTGTTTTGATCGCCCTTAGTGAAATCAGCATCAATGTTAGCAGCAAGGACTAAATAATCTTCAACATCACTAGCACTTACATATCCATCCTCGGTAGCAATGAAAGCGCGACGACTGGGGCACTCCTTCATGACATGTCCTATGCCTTTGCATCGGTGGCAAATGATTTTAGAACTGGGCGAAGAGGAGCTAGTAGAAACACCCGGAGTGGCACCATTCTTCAGCTTGTGGGACTGCACATTAGACAATTTACTTACCCCAGGATGAAAATGAAGGTGTAGATGGCTATGGTGCAATAGGAAGCTTTGACGTCTCTGGCTCGGAACGCTGCTGAAAATTCCTTCCAGTGTTAGACCTAAAAAGCTAGTGTTGTTGGCATCCCTGTACTTCGCGTTCTGCCTTAATAGCAAGATGATACAATTGGAAAAAAATTATGCCATTCTTTGTAATCAAGAATATTTTGTATATCATGGTTTAACCCACCAAAGAATCTAGCACTAGCATCAGCATCATCTTCAACTATACCACAACGTGTTAAACCAATAAGCAATTCTTGATAGTATGCTTCTACTCCTTTATCTCCTTGTTTTAAAGTTTGTAGTTTCAAACGTAAATCACGTTGGTAATAAGGAGGAACAAAACGAGATTTCATACGTTGCTTTAAAGCATTCCAAGTTTGAGGCACAAAGCAAAGATTATTAGCATTGCAAAGATCACTCCACCAAAATAAAGCAAAATTAGTAAACTCACTAGTAGCAAGTCTAACTCTATGCTCAGCAGGAACATTATGAGAATTAAATTTTTGTTGAATAGCAAGTTCTCAATCTAAGTATGCCTCAGGATCAACATTACCAGCAAAAGGAGGTATGTTAAATTTAATTTTAGCAAAAGGATCATTATTACCATGATTACCTCCCATACCGCGACGATTGAAGTTGTAGCAGTGACGGTTGTCTGCATCACCATCAGCATCCATATCTTCATCATCAAAACCATCCTCATCTTCAGCAGGTGGAGGGCGTTGCTCAATCTGCTCAATGCGGGTGACTAGATTGTTTACATTGCGCGTCAGCTCATTCATAAGATTGTGTTGTTCAGTCATGAACGTTGTAAGCTCGCCTTTTGACACGCAGTCATTGAAATCCGTCGGAGTTCCTGACATGGTTAGAAAATAGGAAAAGACAACACCAAAGTATTATCCCTATCAACTAAAAGGAACCAAGTGATGGTGAAAGTGGAATGCAAAATCACAAGCGGCTTACCACTGTCTTACAAGTGTTCTTACCAAAGCCAAACAGGAGCAAGACCAAATTGATAAAACAATATGTTGTTGAGCGTGGGTAACAGTTGCAAGATGAACCTGTGTTGAAAGAAGTATATGTGGAGCTTTGGGAAGGCACACTATGCCCAGCAAGGATTAGCAATTAACGATAACAGAGTAAGCTAAGTTCAATAAGTATCCAAAGTACAAAGCACAATTGCTGGCTAAGACGTGTCGAGACGTAGCGCAACAAGGTGAAACAAATGACAATGGAAAGAACTCACAGAACAAGCCAAGAGCTCGGATTTTTCCTTTTTCCTGAATATTCCTCGGATTTTTGCAAAAGGCACTAGTAGGAATCAAACTTTTTATTTTTTCACTATTTTTTATATTTTTCTCTGAACAAGGATCACAAAAGATGCAACCACAAAAATTGGCACCAACAACCGAGCCGGGATGTGGTCTATAGAAATTCAGAATGTTCTCTCAAAAGCGTGCAGAAACTTTGACAAGGATCACTTTGGCAATTTGTTTTCTTTATTTTCCTAAATGGTGTCAAGTAGCTGCTGAAAAAATTTCAGATTTTTCTGACAACACGGCGGCGGCAGTTAGGGCAAAGCGTCCCTAAACTCCAACACCAATCACAGGATCAATCGTCCCTGCCTGTGACTAACAGCACAGCAATAGGTATTCACCAGATGATGTAAGGAGGGCTGCGATGCAGACAAAAATAACAGCGGCTGGCAACCTATCTAGGGTTTGCACGGCGGCAAGAGATCATACAAGGCGGCTAGTGGGGCAAGTCGAGTAATGTGGTGGCTTCGACTTGTGGTTTGGGAATCGTGGATGGGATAGCGGCAGAAACAAAGAACAGCAACGGGCGATTGAACTACGACCACGAACACAATCCTAAACCAGCAACAAGACTCAACCACGGACACAAACTCAACAAAGCAAATCTGAAAATGAAATTGCAAGGCACAAAGGGTGATAGGACAGCAGAAATTGAAATATTTTTTAGGCTTTTTGTGGACTCTAGGTAATGAACAAATATGAATCTAAGGCAAACGAGATTATACCTCGCGGTAAACCTGAAATATCTGATACCAAATGATGAGGCATGGCCCGATCTTCCGAGAGGTGTTGGTAAGTTTAATTTGTGGAGAACTCGACGTTGGTGATCCGGCTTCAAATCGACACACGATTCGAACCCTACAACCGTTAGACCACTGCTCCGTTGGTTATCAACCAAGCATAACTTGATTGACATTGCCAAGAAGGCTGTTCCTGCAAGCGAATCAAAGAACACAAGCAAGAAGGTTTCAACACGCAATCTGAAATTGCAAATATGAATGATGCGAATATCAATGGAGGGTTCAAGAACTCAGTTCCAAAGGACTAATCGACACAGTGGAGGAGATCAAGAACGGGGGCCCTGGATCACTGTAAAAGGATTAGTCACCACAGTTACAATGAACGATTCAGTTTCTCAATGGAAAACTAAACTCTAAACAAAACCCAAGTCTCAAGAGCGGCGCTTGCGTGTAATATAAAAGAGGGACGTGCTAGGGTTGCAGGCGTCTAGGGGAGAGGCGCCCACAACTTGGGCTTAAGGCCCGACTCGATACATGGCCAAGTTGGCCCAAAACAAGTGACACAGTGTGGCAGAACCTTCTAAATTATATGGCCCACAAGCACCTGATATTGCCCTTAAGACCTCTGTCAGCCATACTTGTGTACCACATAACTTAGAATGTTCTGTCGGGTGAAACCCCGATGACACCACGATCCTCCAGGATCAAATTCTTACAAGATATTGTAGTATTATAATCGTTTTTATCCAAATAAAATAGAGTAGCGGAAGATTTACGAAAGAAGATTTCAATATTTGATCAGAGTTTAATTAAATAAAACTTAACTGAGTTTACGGAAGCCAGAAGAGAACTTTGCAGACGGAAGATATTCGATCATGCCAAGCCCACTGGTATGACCGAGGTTAACTTTACTAGTCATCACCTGCAACAGGGGTCAAACAAACCCTGAGTATAAAAGTACTCCGCAAGACTTACCCGACCAAAAATTGAGGAGAAGACTCAGGAATGCTGGCTAATAGGAGTCAAGGTAAGGCTTTAGCAAGATCAAATGACACCTTTGCAAAAAGAGACTAAGCCAATCTTTACTAAGCCAATCACTTGTCAACCATGTATCGGATTCAAAACTTTCCATCATCAACTTCCATTATTACTACGATGCTGGTGCAAGGATCAAGTCTCCCATATCGTGGAGCAACGACGATTCGAATCGCTTTATATACCCAGCTGGGGCTTCCTAGCCACACGATGTATGCAAGACCAACCATCTTACATACATCAACTCAACACTCAGATTTCTCCATACCGAGCGGGTGTACAACACCACCTCTCTACGGCCGCTCGGTCACTTCGGCGGTGCGCATCGTAGGATGGGTACACGCTACTGTCCGTTCTAGTAACGAATAGTCCAAGTGGAGCTTACCGCCATTAGCATGCGACTAGTACTATCCAATAACCTCATGATCCAAGGGCCAAGGCAATGAACGGTGCTTAACCGACTCACAAGTGGACGACACTACACCAGGGCACTAGCCCTTCCTGGTGCAAGTCACTCCACCCGGTCTCAATTTACTCATCATCATGCTCTTGTTGCGTACCCTTGACCCGATCAAAGTGAAGGGATACCAACAAGTAACATCAGGTTTTCATAAATGCCCCCAACGGGGATATTGTGATCAACTTTTGAAAATATTTTATTTGCAAAGCCTATGCTATCAGCAAGACTAAGCATATACTAAATATTTTCAAATCAAAACAGATTTTAGGGACAGTATATCAAGGTACGGTAAATGCATCAAGATAGGATATCACTCAACTCCTACACCTAATGCATCATATCATCAACATAACATTATAAAGAACTTTCAAAATTCAAGAAAGGGTCTAATGTATCCGGGGCTTGCCTGCGTTGCAGAGAAGGTTAGTTGTTATTCTTGACATCAGTATCCTCGTGGATTCACCTGGTTAGGGTGGGATCACCGCGAATCTTCTTGAAACTTGACCATCGCGATCCTTCGCTCTCACGTGAACTATACGTATATAAATGATGTATTCTAAGTATAATGAAATGCGTGGCATGATGCATAATGCAAAGCAACATAGATGAAACAACATAACTCTTCATTAACTTGAGTACAACTTTTCTTCACGGTATGGTTGCATCAAGAGATTATAATTAGCATTGACGAAGATTGACTAACAGAGCGAAATCAACATAAATTGCCGAAGGTCACTAGAGTTAATGACCTAGGGTCATCACTCAATCCCAAACTCAAGCAACCCTAATAGTGATTAAGATTAATTACTAATTTATTAACCATTTTTACAGTTGTTGAAAGCCGCTAATTAAACCTAGTAACTAATTACCTATTTCTACACATGTGATGATAACTACCTACCTTAGACATTTACTAATTATTACACTACTCATTATGTTAAGCTTAACAAGGCATCTCAAATTTAACATACAAGCCATTGGTTTACTTACCAAACATACTTAATAATTTAAGCTCTATTAATTACAAGATAATCAACATCATATCGATGACATTGCCATGGACATTTAGCCATGGAGCAACATTGCCATGGAGCAACAGAGGATTAGTGTCATGGAGCAACAGTTAATGTCACGACTTCAAACAATCTTAAATGGAATCAACACCTAAGTAATGCATTTCAGCATTTTACTTGAGTTATTGACTTAATTCCTATGCATGTGAGCAACTCTATTGCTAACTATACAACATGACAAGCCATGGATCAGTGGTGACTGAGGAACCATGGTCTTTAAACAAGCCACAAATCACTCAAATCTTCACATGATTTATACTAATCATTTAAACAATTGTTAACTAATTATTAAAGCATGTAAATAAGGATAAAATTAAATTTCATCAAATTGACCTCAAACTTTTTGTGGAGGTTGATTACATCATGAAATAGTTACACAAAATTTTTCATGATCATTGGATAATTATTTTAGTCTATAAAAAATCTCACAAAGACTCATTTATTAATTAAAGCATGGAATTATCAAGCATGACAAAAGTGATTAACATGCCAAACTCATATTTTTCCATGAAACTACACATCATGAGGAACACATAGAATTTT
This sequence comes from Chrysopogon serrulatus, assembly GCA_015844335.1. Classification (NCBI taxonomy): domain Eukaryota; kingdom Viridiplantae; phylum Streptophyta; class Magnoliopsida; order Poales; family Poaceae; genus Chrysopogon; species Chrysopogon serrulatus. Next base: position 409,027 of record JADLZL010003636.1, on the reverse strand, counting down.
GGTTCATATTTTTCTGAGCTCTAATTATTTAATTATGAATTTACCAAGAAACAGCCTTTTTAATCATTTTCTGAAAAAGAAGAAAGCAAACACTGTTTTTCTTCTACCTCGGTACAGGGAGGTAGCAGTGGCCGGCGAAGGGCTGGGCCTGACCAGCGTTGGCAGATGGGTGACCGGCGGTGGCCAAGCTGGCTGGGAGAGGCTCCGGCGCGAGGTGAACTCGCCGGTGCCCTCGGCTCGGCCGGAGATGGCCGGTGACCCCTGGCCATGTGCACGAGCGGCCTGAGCAGGGTGGCCACAGCGGCCTGCGTCGGCGGCTTGCTCCGGCAGCGGGCCTGGCCGAAGAACAGGCGGGGAAAAGGGCAGCAAGTAGAGCAGAAGGTCGCGGAGCTACGCAGACGCTTGGTGGGGTGCAAGGGAGATGGAGAAGGGAGCAGCGATGCTCGGCCTGCTTGCCTTGCCATGGCGGGCACGAGCAGCAGCAGTGCAAAGGAGCGAGGCGGGCGCTGCTTTAAGGACGAGGACGGCGTAGGAGAGGGTGCCAGCACCTGCTGGAACTTGGCCACGCGAGCAGGCACGCGGCAGCGAGCACGCAGAGGCCAAGCCGTGCACGGCTGCTTGCCGACGAGCTGCCTGCTTGCTGGTACTGTTGGCGCAGTACTGTAGCAAACGTACCTCTTCCTCTTTTTTTTTGGCAAATTACTCTCAAGTTTGTGTAAAAACTTTAAAAACTCCCAAAATAAAAGTTGCTCAGAAATTTAGGATCTACAACTTTGTTTTTGGGACCATCTTTAAATTCTGGTTGGATTTTAAAATTTGAAATTAGGGATGAAAAGGGGTTGAAATTAAGATTTTCAAATTAAATCCAAACTTGAATTTTAAACCTGATTTTAAAACCTCACCTTTCCAACTCCAATTTGAACACTTTTAAAATTCTACTTTCTTGATTTAATTCATAATTTCATAATTGAGCTCATTTAGCAAAAAGAGATTAGGATTTTAATTTATTTTAATTAACAACATAACATGCTTCACTTTGAGGGCATAAAACCATACTGTTGATCATTAGACATAATTAGCAACCATTTCTTATCATACTTAGACTAACACATGTTTAACATTTCATGTTATGATTAACATAGCAAGACAAGGCATTGAATCATTTAGAAATTAATTAACACCATGAAATGCACCAATGCACCTAATGCTTAGTGGTCAACTTAATGATGCATATGATTATATGCTAATTGCATTACCATTGAATTAATAGACATGATGCTTAATACATAATATGATGACATGGTGGGTTTAGGTTAACGTAACACCAGAGGTGTTACACGCAGCACCTTGCCGTGGACACACAGATTAATCCACGAGCCATCTAGAGCTGGGATCAATTCAAAACGACGGCGTCGTCGTCCCCTTTCCAACACATATTCACACGCCTTGTTTCGACGTCGTATGAGAGAGTTATGATCAAAGCACTGACGATGTGTCTGCTGAATCCGAAGGTGACGTGGCAGCTGAGTTGGAGATGAGTTGCAACTTGAAGAAGACCATGGCGTCGGTGTGTCCAACGTGGCCATGTCCTCATCAGATTTTACCTAATTAAGCTTAATCCTAATTTTCATGATTTTTGGAAACACACAAAAACCAGCAAAAATCATGAAAGATTAAGATTAGCATTTATTGTGGTATTTTTAGATTTCAGAAACTATACTAAACACATACAACCAATAATTTTGTTAAATAGGGCATACTTTAGTGAGCACAGAGCAATTTTTAGTTTATTTATATCAGCTCCCAAATAATTGTTACAAAATGATGAAATCAGCTTTCTGAAAATTAAAAAGAAAAAGAAAAGCTTTTTCCCTTAAGTGCACAAGGCGCGGCCGGTTCTCGCCCAAAGGGCCCTTGTCCGGCCCAACATGATGCACGGCGGCGGCGCAGCACTGCCGGCGGCACAGCTCATCGATGGCGAGTCGGCCTGAAACTGATTTCACCGATGGCTTCCTCGTGACAAGACGCACCCAACGAGGTATCATACGCCGACTATCGTGCACGGAGCAATCACAGCGGTGGCTATGGCGGACGGCGGCAACGGCTCGTCGGAGCTCCTCCGATGAAAACCAACTAGCTCCACGGACTCAGTGACTCAAGACGAAGCTAACCAACCTTGAACGCGACTCAGAGCTAGCTCGGATGAGCTTGGCCGCGTGCGCGACGGTGGCGGCATGGCGGAGCTTGGCGGCACAAGACTGTTCCGGCTAAACGACGGTGACCTAGACGAAACCGGTGACACTACAAGAACCAGGAGCCCACCACGACTTCAAAACAAGGCTGCAGTGGGCTCGGTGATGGTCGGAGGTGGGTCGTTCGCGGTGGCAGCGGCTGCGGCGGCGCGGTGGCGTTTCGGTGACGTCAACGGCAACCTGTGAAGACAAGCAGGACGATGAGCATCAGCAAAATGAGAGGAAGGTGGTGGTGGTGGTGTTGGTTGAGCGTGAACGGCTCAGATGAGCTTTGGTCACGGCGGGATGAGCTCGGCGGCGGTGACTTGCCAGGAAAGAAGAAGAAGGCGGCTTCGACGTCTCCGGTGATCTCAGGGTGTGGTGGGAGGCTCGGTGGATGCGCAAGGAAGCTAGGAAGGTGGGTGCGAGTGGTTGGGAGCAGTGGTGGACGGCAGCGCGGGAATTTGAGATAGAGGTGGATGGTGGCCGGCGGCGAGCGGAGGAGAAAAACCACGGCGACGTGGCGAGCTCAAGGCTTTATAGGCGACGGCGATAGCTGGGGCGCCGACAGCGCAAAGTGGTGGACTTAACACATCCCCCTCGATGTGTCGTCGATGACGTTTCGAGGCCCTGGATGGCGGCGGCCGTCGGCAAAGGTGGTGCTTGCCCGCTTCTTCGTTCCCCCTTTTTCCATTTTTCAAACTCATTTTCAAATTCTTAAAATTACTTTTGAAATTTGAATAAAAGATGAAAATCTCCAAAAATAGAAGTTGTACAACTTTTCATGCTCTACAACTTTCATTTAAGGAACTTTCTTTGAAAATGAATAGATTTTGAATGGCATTTGAATTTTGAAAAGGGGACAAAACCCCTAAAACTGATTTTCAAAATTACTTTGGATTTTGAATGGAAGCTTGAAAAACTTTGAATACCAGAGTTGTTCCTCTCATCAAGATCTACAACTTTGCTTTTTGGACCAACTCCAAATTCTAAATAATTTTGGAATTACACAAAAAAGGGGTAGAAAAGGCTTTTGAAATTAGGATTTTAAATTCAAAGTCGATTCAAACTTTATGCAACTTTTTGGGACTAGGGTGGTGAGTTTGGAACTCAACCTTGGGCACACATTGCAAGTATGAAACTCATACTTTCAAATGATGCCAAAGTTGGGCACATTTTATTGGAAAAATTAACTAATGTTAGCTCCTCAAAATTGAAAGTGAGATCACTTCTCCTCACATAAACCCTAGGGTTTGGTGAAGGACAAGGACTCATAATTCAACTTTGATTCTTGATTCCACCATTTGGAAACATTGTTAGCCTTTTGGTGAAAAGTTAGCCAAGCACTGGATCACACCAAGATTGCTTTTAATTAGAAATTTTTACCCCCTAATTATCATCTAGGTTTAACTTAAGGAGATGATAACAACACTTAGGAAAACTCAAGAACTCAAACAACCTATGAAAATAAACTTGTTTAGTTATCACATGTCAAGGTTCTCTACATGAGATGCTTTGCAATGCATATGATGACATGGCCAGTTTTAGTAGTAGTAACACCAGGGGTGTTACAAAACTCCCGTAGGTGTGAGTATGGATTTTCATTGCCTTTTCCTGAGAAGGATTGTTTTTGGATAAAATCTATCCAACACGGGCGTAGCTCATAACCAGATGCCAAGATAGGCTCTGAAGATTCTAGTATCCTAAAGCTTGTGCTCATGGGTTTAGCATATTGATTGATAGGAGTGTGATTCATGTAAAACCAAAAGTCAGAAAAGAATGAAAGAAAGAATAGAGGAGAGAGAGAAGAGAGGAGTAAAAGATAAGAAAGAAGGATAAAGAGGTAAAGGATAAAAGAAAAAGAAAAAGTTAAGCTAGGTTCATAGTCAACTCAGCAAACTGTTTCCCCGGCAACGGCGCCAAAAAGCTTGTTGATATCTGTTAACGCCCACTGAATAATCCGCAAGTGCACGGATACCGTTGTAGCTTTATCCCAGAAGTATTCTAGGTTTCATTCCACTGAGAAATGTGTGAGATCAACTACGGTCTAACTTAACTAGGGGTAACAATAAGGTGAAGGTAAAGACTAGATTAAGATAGAACTAAGATAGAACTAGGGCGACAATTAATATGGTTGAGAGCAGCAATCAAGGTTGATGATAATAGGAGACTAGAGGGGATAACTATGGTTCTCTTCTTCCACTTGGGCAAGTCTATGTCTTCTATTGCTAACTGGGGACATTACATAAGAAGAGACACCGACATAGGATGTTGATCTCCTTAGCAACCACGTCCTACTTGGCCTACAGACAGGAGATGGATGACAGGACTGTCACTCCTGACCACCACCGAAATATAGGGTGCATCCACGATTATCTTAAACCTAAGCACCATGCTTATACCTATGATAACACTCTACTCCCCCTAGGAAGAGAACAAAGCACTCAAAGAGAGTCATGATCTAGATAAACAATATAGACATAGAACTTACTTGCATCAGAAGTTGATCACCAGAGACATCCCAGGAGCAAGCTCAAGTAGAGCTTGATCCCGCCAAGGTACAAGCAGTAGAGAGGGCACTGACAGGCCGACACCTCCTCCTAACTCTTTTCTCACTCTCCATCTCACTATTATCTAGAAGACTAGATCCTAGAGAGGACTAATCTTCTCTTGATGGCTGGCCCTCGAGAGGTTATCCAGTCAAGGGACACCTCTCAATTAGGGTTTCAGAGAATAGCAAATGAATGAGTGCCTCCCCTGGGGGGTCCTGCCCTCCTTTTATAGTCTGGTGGGATGAACGTGAGCCCTTGGATCAAACAGACTTTGGTGGACGGCTGAGATTGAAACCCTAAGAACGTGAGCCCTTAGATTGAAACAGACTTCTGGAGTCTTCTAGTGCAGCCCCTGCTGTAGAATTGATATCTTTTCATCCGGAACTCCAAAAAAGGCAAATGATATGTCTGTTTCGATCGTCTCGACGAGCTCTTCGCAGTGGTGTATTCCAAATCATCATTTGAAGTGGTTGTATTCTATCGTATCGGTCCTTTTTGATAGCTTTTCTGATATGTACCTATAGAAACATAGATTCACCAAAACTCATGGAATTCTGTTAGTGTAAACCCTAAGTCTATGTTGGTGATCACAAATATGTCTCTTCCGAGAGTTAGTTGATAGGTAAATTTGGTCATTAACAGCCGTCAACACATGTGCATCCTAAAGATAAAACCGTTACGTTAGCATGGGCATTATACTAGTTACTTTAGTGCATTTACTCTTTTGAATTTCTAAAAAATTCTTATTACTTCATTTACTACATCATAAAAAAGCACCAAGCAAGTAGACTTATGGTTATCCCGTAAGAATGTTTACTATGGTAGCACAAAAACAAATTCATATTTACTTATTCCTTTACATAATAAAAACAGAAAAGCATAAAAAGATAAGAATCCTGCTACAATCTAAATATTTATATCTGCTTATAAAGATAATCAATTACTCATTTGGCTGACTGCTAACCCCTTATCATATTCGAGCCTCGACAAATATCTAGCTTGGGGAGGAGCATCCCCTAGTTATCATGTAATTATACCTATGCGATTTATCGAGTCTGTCTTATAGTTATAAAATACCAAAAAAATATGTGGACATATGAAGGTCTATGTCTGTTGAGTCTTTTATGAGTCCTCTAGTTAAAGAAATAAAACCCAAAAACCAATAAAAAGAAGTCTTAGTTATTTATTAGAGTGTATCTAGAGTCAATTACGAACTGTCAAAATTTTATCTTGGAGATGATGAATAGTTGCTCTGCTGGAATTTTTTTAAGTACCTAGTTTTTTAACTTTAAGTTCTCCTAAGTTTTGGACATGATTGCTTTGATATAAGAATTCACTCTGAACCTAAAAATTGTGGAGTCATATACTTAAGCTAAGTCTAGCTAATTGATGGATATGATATAAGAAAGTCTGAGCTACTGTTTATCTTATTCCTAACGATGCTAAGTTCTAGAGATTTATCTTTTGAAAATTTAAAACCTTATATGATGAGCTCTAGTATGACAATGTTAAATTCTTACAAAAGCCATATATGATATATATATATATATTTAGAATAGGAAATCTTTGCTTATTTATACTGCTTACTTTGCATTGAGTTTGGTCAACCTTTGTTGTATACCTTATGAGAGTCTTGTTATGCTTTTAAAACCAAAATCCCACTTACACTCTACTTACATATGCATTACTCTTACATTGGGAGTAAGCGCAACCACTTTCCATTTTCATCCACCTCAAAAATATCATTCTCCTACACTGGGAGCAAACACCCAAATCTAAGCCATAGGACAGCCCCTATTTAAATGGTCAAAGTTCTTTATTGCTATCTCTTCAATCATTATTGTATTTAAAGATGCATGCGGCTATACAAAAGTAAAAAAGAAAAAGAGAAGAAAGAGGGAGTAAAAGATGGACAAGTGTCCCGGCAACTAAAACAATGGGTACTCAGATGCCCACCTCGCTGAAGAAAAAGAGAAAGAAGAAAAGAAAGAAATTAAAGATAGCCCATGTTTTTCTGAGAAGTGCTAAAAGCCTAAGAAAGAAGAGAGATTTATTTCTAAAGAGCAAAAGTAGAATTAGGATTAGCCACCAAATATACACCTATCCACCACACTTCATACCCATACACATCTTGGTTTGATTGTATGGCTTGATTTTCTATAGATCCATTGTTTGACTTTATGATATATGAATTGCAAGTATGCTTACCCTTATTTTAATGCCACTCCTATAAACTCCACTATAATCCTTAGTTGTAGGAAGGCATGATATCCATTGATGCCCCAGTGAGATCCATAAATACCACATACTTTGAGAGACTTGAAGGTGTCATACATTTAAGCTCTGAGTTTTATTGAGAAAACTTGCAAAAACTCTAGAATATTAGTTGAGTGAAGAGTTTGAGACACAGTGCTTGATTCGATTATTCTATCTTTTAATTATTCAAAACCCATGTGAAGGCTAAAAGCTCCATAGTTAAAGGTAACATGGGTGACTTCGGAAGTTGGAGCAGTTTTGTCTAATCCAGAGGAAAACTTTTTTATTTGAGAGCATGTGTACTTGTTAGAATGAAAATATTATAGCAATCGGCGATCAAACCTTAGGTTTTGCTAAGGGACTAGAAAAAGGTAAGCTTGGGGGCGTTGTTGACGATGGGTAGCGTTAACTTTTTATATATCAAAAGGGCATGAGAAACACATTAATATCTAGAAGGCTAGGGTTTTATCTGACAATTTCCATGAGTTTTGGAGATTTATCAATTTTTAGGGACTAATCTAGAAAACAGCGCAAAAAAAGGCTTAACTACTAAAATACATCACAACTTAGGAAATACTCCACCGAACTCTAGAAGGATCCAGAAGACACCAGAGCGAAGGGGAGACGGAGCCGCCGCCAGGTGGGGTCGACTGACCCCACCAGCCAGGTCGGCCAGCACCCTCCTAGGGACCCACCTGCCAGCCTCCGCAAGCGTCTTTCACCATCTTTGAGGATCAATCTCAGCCCTACGTGAAGTCGGTTTGATCTAATGGCCATCGTGCACCCCACCAGGCTATAAATAAAGAGCCAGACCCCCCAAAAAACCCTAATTCATTTAATACTTCATTCAAGTCATTCAAGGTTGACCCAGTTGAAGATCAAAAGTCATCCAGAGCCTCAAGTTCTAGTTCCTCATAGCCTTCTAGTTTATCGTTTAGCCTAGTTAGATCTAGTTTAGAGGAAGTCAAGATACGTCAACTGATTTTAGATTTCGGAAGTTGTCAAGAAAAGAAGAGTTCGGTATACTTCTTACACTCTCTTCTTTCTTATTGTATTATCTGCGTTTGTATGATATTTACTAGCAACATTGTTCTTCATTTTAGTTTAATTATTATGTTTATTGTCTACTTTAATACATCTAGTTTAGTTGATTTGCTATTATATTTATGCACTGGTTCATATAGCGCTCATCTATTTGATCATATGGTGAGTGGTAGGCAGTATGTAGGCATGGTGTCTAGATGTTTTGCTTATCTACGGATATCCCTAATTGTGTCGGGTAGTGAGGTAGATCATTGATGTGACAGATCTATTGAGTCCTTTGTAGGCATGAGGTTCCTGTACTCATCTTTTTCTGTACATTGCTCTAATGTGTTTAGAAGTTATAGTAGTATTACTTAACAATGATTACTAGATGTACTTGCACTAATTGATGTAGCTTTGACATGTAGTTAGATACTTAGGAGTTATTTCTCTATTAATTGGATTAGATGACATTGTCATGAGTAGATTGTTATGATGGATTAATATTATTTGTGATGACTAAGCGATGGCTTATTTATCATATTTATCTCATTTATCTTATGACTTATCCCTGTTTTGAGTAGAGTATATGACATTGGTTACATCTCTTATTCAATGTATATATATGTTATCAATACTATAGATTATTGGTTTAGCAATGCCTTTCTAGTGGTAGAATATAAATGATAACCTGGTAATACTCTAAGTAAAATGCTACAATGGTATAATTATTTGTCCGCTTGCAGAATCATTCTTAGTTTATATTTCTCTTTATTTATTTCTGCATAGTCACATAAAATGATAGATTTAGTACCATTATATATTCCTGGCTTTATAATTGGGGATGACAACCTAGTTTCATGCTTAGGAGTAAGGGTAAAGAGATAGGTGGTTAGTTGCTAATGACAAGTTAATCTGTACCATGTGTCTCATAGCATTGTTATTCCGATGACTCTATGAGATGCTAACAAGCATTTTTGGTGTCATTGCCAGGGATAGGGATTTGTCTCTATTTCTAGTAACGACGTTAGAAATGTTAACAATGACAGAGGTGCATGATTCAAATTTCACCTTGATATAAATTGCTTGTGCGGGCTATTCTTGTAAACTTAAAATGAAAACACCAAACCCAACCACTCTGAGCTAATCATGAGTTTGATCTGGCATGGTAGAAGCATCCAGAAAACACCAAGGGCCTTGGAGAAGGGCTAGTGCTACCACCTCATATATATTCGTCATCGATGCATGTTGTAGTGAGGATATCATACCTGTGGTGTTAGGATTTGTTGTATGCTAGGTTGCTTAGTGGTGGTCCTTTCAGTAGTCCTAAAGTGTGCTGCTATTGTTGATATCTGAAATAACCTGGTCAAGGGTATAGGAGGGAGGTGTACGCCCACTGCATGGTGTACTTGCCAAGGGGTCAAATTTGCTCTCTAGAATCTGAGATCATTTTTGGCTTTCCATAGATACCACAAGGTTAGCAAACATTTAATCAAGTAATCTTCACTTCAATTATCAGGTAGAGTCATTAAGATGTTTTGAATTCCATCTTCATTGTTAGGGAAATCATCAGAGCGAAAGGATGATTGGAAAGAGAACCATACCACTTATGGTAGATGGCATTGAAAGAATAGATGGTCATCATTTTCCACCATGTCACAAGCAGCATAATGTCTGTCAACATGATCAGTATACCTAGAAGCTTGTTCAGCTATGGCGAGAGCCCTCCTAATCAGGCGCCGAGTGGAAGTCTTGATAAGTGGTGGAAGCTTTTTGCTTTTCCAAGTTCTGTACAAAATAGAATTAGCATAGTTATTAATACTTCTGGAGCCTTAGCTTGGCAGCTAGATGATCTGCTGGCTGCTGAGGTGGTTGTATATACTTTTGGTGGAGCAATGACCATCTCTCGCCGAAGTGCACCTTAGAACATCTGGTTGAGAGCATGGGACTGCTATAACACTCTGTATGACTTGCATTGCCTGATCATCAAATATGTTAGAAAGAAGCTAAAACTTCTAGTTTTGTGTTATCTTGCCAAAGCTGTGAGACAGTTGCTGGAAGTGGTAGTTGGGTTACAGAGAGAATCAAGTGATCATGAATTGTATCCCAAATATTACACCACGGGGTAGACCAGATGGAGCTATTACCTAACTAGATCTGAAGAGTTGCATTTTGATGGAGATCTTTCCGTACCTGTAGAATGGATGACCTAAAAATGGAGTGAGGGCCATTGGCACTAAACTTCCAAAAGGATGCATTCCAGAAATATTTTGCCTTGAGGACCGCAGTGAGGAAAGGGTCCTTATTGACGGCTATCTTTCAGGCAGCATCGATCAGTAAGCTCTTATTGACTGTGTGGAGGTCTTGAATTCCTAAGCCTCCATTATGAGTTGACTGGCATATGTCGTCCCAAGACCTAAAAGCAATTGGAGTGGTTGTACTGTCATCTTGAACTCTAGTCCACCAGAATCTGTGGATGATCGTGTTTATTTTGCCTACAAAGGTCTTGGAAAAAATATAGTGGACATATAATAAATAGGAATAGAAGCAAGAACTGATTTAATGCAGGTGAGGTGACCGGCATGGTTGAGCTTGTTAGCTTTGACAGTGTTTAATTTGGCTTGAAACTTATTATGAATAAAATCGTAGGCTTTATTCCAATCATGGATCTTAAAAATAATAGGATGGCCAAGGTGCATTGTACAAGGAAGAAGGTGCGGAATAGGGAATATTGATTTGATAATATTTTTATGGTAGCATTGACATTTTTACAGAAGAGGATGGGAGATTTTTGGAGGTCAAGAAGTTGTCCTGAAAGATTACAGAAATCATGGAGCACAGTTTCAATAGCAGTAGCCTCAACTTCATCCATCTGTTTCTCACTAATGCTCCTTGAAGCATCTGCGTCAGATGAGCTATGTGCTGCGTCGACCACCTACCGGCTCCTTGCAGTATCCAAGTCGGATGAGCTTTGCGCTGCGCCGACCACCTACCGGCCCCGTTGATGGGGGGTATGATTCCCGATCTTCCGTTAGGTCCTGGATAACTGTCGCTTTGAGTGGAACGCGACACACCGATCCGGCTTCAGATAAAAAGACCAGAACCCTGCAACCTTAGCACCACGAATCCTCAGGTTATCAATCGTGTCACCAACCGGTTGACCTCGCCAAGAAGGCTAATCCGTGCCTGCGAAACGAAAAACACAAGCAAGAACTCGAAAGAACGCAGCTCAGAAAGTTGGGACAAACTGCAGATGAATGATTAAGTTCTCAAGTTGGGGTTCCACAAACCGATGATCGGCGACTGTCAATGGATAGAATAATCTTAAGCAAAACCCCAACCCTAACTTGGGCGGTGGCTACTGATTATAAAGAGTCTAAGGTCCTACAAGACCCCCTGGACGCACCCCTAATGGGTTCCAACATGATACAAGGCCCAAAGACCAAAGTACGACGTATCCGTAGCGATGACGGTTCGGACGTCAACTTGTTCGGACGATTCCTGATGACTCCGGATGAATTTGGGCCTCCAACAAGACTCATTGGAAGGTCTTCTCGTTGTCTTTCTTTAGAGTCTAAGAACGTCTAATTCTGAGTCTGGATGCATCCTGGACGTCTGATTTAGTACAGACTGCTCCTGGACTCCAAGATGGATTCGAAGTCGACTTGGTCTAGGCCTCCACCTTGACTTGAGCGCCCTTGATGGCCCTCCACGCCTCCAAGCCCTCCTCTATGTATCTCCCGGTCCTCTCCATGATTCCTAATCATAATATAATTATTAGGTAGTAATCTATTCTCCAAATCATATAAAGAGTTGCTTAGGAACTAGCTCACCTGTAAATTTAATTGTCGCGCGCGAGCTCTTATGATTGGACCTTGAATGTTTAGTGGAGGATCATTAAGTGTATCTAAAGGAGTGATGTCCTCATCATCCTCCCCCTCTTGAATCGGAGTCGTCCTCGACTCAAGCTCATCTTCTTCTCCCAAGTATGGTGTCAAATCTGCAATGTTAAAAGAAGGACTAACCCCGAACTCGGGTGGCAACTCAAGTTTGTATGCATTATCATTTATTTTCTCAATAACATTATAAGGACCAGCAGCTCTTGGCATTAATTTAGACTTACGTAGCTCTGGAAACCTATCCTTTCTCAAATGTAACCATACTAAACCTCCTGGTTCAAGTTTAATTTCTTTCCTACCTTCACTTCCAGCAGTTCTATACTTTTCATTCATCTTTTCGATATTTTCTTTAGTTGTTTCATGCAACTTACGAATAAATTCAGCACATGCACTGGCATCACTATGTGTTCTTTCAGTGGTAGGTAAAGGCAAAAGATCAATGGGAGCACGAGGGTTGAAACCATACACTACCTGAAAAGGACTTACCTTAGTGGTAGAATGTATTGCCCGATTATAAGCAAACTCCACATGAGGCAAACATTCCTCCCACATCTTTAAATTTTTCTTTAAAATAGCTCTCAACATGGTGCCCAAAGTGCGGTTTACTACCTCTGTTTGTCCATCAGTTTGTGGGTGACAAGTTGTAGAAAATAACAATTTCGTACCCAACTTATTCCATAGAGTGCGCCAAAAATGACTCAAGAATTTTGCATCGCGATCTGAAACAATAGTACAAGGCATACCATGCAAGCGAACAATCTCTTTGAAAAAGAGGTCAGCAATAAGAACAGCATCATCACTTTTATGACAAGGTATAAAATGAGCCATCTTAGAAAATCGATCCACAACAACAAAAATGCTATCCCTCCCCTTCTTAGTCTAGGCAATCCCAAAACAAAGTCCATCGAAATATCCGCCTAAGGAATAGAATGAACAGGAAGAGGCATGTACAAATCATGTGGATTCAAGCGAGACTTAGCTTTTTGACATGTGGTGCAGCGTGCCACAAACCGCTCAACATCTCTCCTCATCCTTGGCCAAAAGAAGTGTGTGGCCAGCATATCCTCCGTCTTCTTAGCACCAAAATGCCCATCAAACCTCCTCCATGTGCTTCCTGCAATAACATTAGACGAACAGAACCAACTGGAATGCATAGACGATTAGCTCTAAACACAAAACCATCATTAATCACAAACTTGTTTCAAGTACGTCCCTCTTTACAATTGAGCAGCACATCTTTAAAAGCAGGATCAAGCATATATTGTTCTTTTATGGATTCAAGTCCAAAAATCCTACAATCAAGTTGGGACAAGAAATCATAGCGTCGAGACAAGGCATCGGCAATCACATTATCCTTCCCTTTTTATGTTTAATAATATAAAGAAAAGATTCAATAAATTCAACCCACTTAGCATGTCTACAATTCAGATTATTTTGAGAGAGAAGATACTTAAGCGATTCATGATCTGAATATATAATAAATTCTTTAGGCCACAAATAATGACGCCATGTCTCTAAAGAACGTACAAGTGCATACAATTCTTTATCATACGTAGAGTAATTAAGAACAGGACCATACAATTTTTCGCTAAAGTAGGCAATCGGCTTACTTTCTTGCATTAAAACACCTCCAATGCCAACACCACTAGCATCACATTCTAGCTCAAAAGTCTTACCAAAGTTAGGAAGTTGCAGCAATGGCGCGTGTGTAAGCTTGTCCTTCAAAGTATCAAAGGACGCCTCTTGTGCCTTACCCCAATGAAACACCACACCTTTCTTTGTCAACTCATGCAATGGGGCAGCAATGGCGCTGAAATCCTTGACAAAACGCCGATAGAAACCTACAAGACCAAGAAAACTTCTCACCTGTGTGATGCTTATAGGCACTGACCAACTCTTTATGGCTTCAATTTTCATCTCATCCACTTGAATTCCCTGTGGAGTAACAACATAGCCAAGAAAAGAGACTCGATCCGTGCAGAATATGCACTTCTCAAGGTTACCAAATAAACGTGCATCGCGCAAAGCATCAAAAACAGCACGTAAGTGTTCCATATGTTCATCCAAAGACTTGCTGAAAATCAGTATATCATCAAAGTAAACTACCACAAATCGACTGATGAAAGCTCTTAAAACCTCATTCATTAAGCGCATGAAAGTACTAGGTGCATTAGTCAAACCAAAAGGCATTACTAACCACTCATACAACCCGAATTTGGTTTTAAAAGCTATTTTCCATTCATCACCAAGTTTTATTCTAATTTGGTGGTATCCACTACGCAAGTCAATCTTTGTAAAAATTATAGAGCCACACAACTCATCAAGTATGTCATCAAGCCTAGGAATAGGGTGACGATATCTAATAGTAATATTATTAATGGCTCTACAATCAACACACATACGCCAAGAACCATCTTTCTTAGGAACCAAAATCACCGGAACAAAGACAAGGACTAAGCTCTCACGTACATACCCGCGGTCCAATAGATCTTGGACTTGGCGCTGAATCTCCTTAGTCTCCTCAGGGTTGGCACAATAGGCAGCTCGGTTTGGCAGGCTTGCTCTAGGAATTAAGTCGATCTGGTGCTCGATCCCTCAAATAGGTGGAAGTCCAGGAGCTACCTCAGCAGGAAAAATGTCATCGTACTCCTGCAAAAGGTTAGTGACAGAGGGTGGCAAAGCGCTAGCTATATCATCAATAGAAAATAAAGCATCTTTGCATACCAAAACATAACATGTATCATCAATTTTAGCAAGATTAGATTTATTTGCAAGCATAACAGATGTTTCAATTTAGCTACTGGTTGTTTATTTTCATTCTCAGCAACTCACTCTCTATCAGCTTGAACAATTTGAGCAGGGGTCATAGGTACCAAAGTAATATTTTTACTCTTGTGCATAAATGTGTATTTATTACTTTTTCCATGGTGGATCGCATCGTTATCAAATTCCCAAGGTCTACCCAATAAAAGAGAACAAGCTTGCATAGGAACCACATCACAATCGATAAAATCAGAGTATGTACCTAGGGAGAAGTGTACACGTGCTGTTTGTGTTACCTTGGCCTTACCTGAGTCGTTTAGCCACTGAATATGGTACGGATGTCGATGTGGACGAGTTGGCAAGTCAAGCTTCGAACTAAATCGAAACTCACCAGTTGTTGCAGCTTCCTCCATCAATGATGACTCGTGCACACTGATCCTTAATGACGAATAAAATCTGAAACAAGTTGTGGCGCTGCAACTGTTCTGCCTTCTCCATCTGTGTACTAAGAACCCGTTGCACGATGATTGTGCGCTGGTGACCTGCATCGTCAATGCTCAAAGACAGACCTTCATCTTGTGAGGTGGGCTGTTCTTCAATATCATCCTCCACATCAGAAGTGCTCACATAGCCTCCATCGTCTGTAGCAATATATGCCCACTTGTTAGGACAGTCCTTGGCGACATGACAAATCCCATGGCAGCGATGGCACTAAATGGATGAAGAGCGCCTGGTGGAAGCTATCGAGGAAGCACTCTTGGGCGGTTCCTGCAAACGAGGTTTACCAGCGGCTGAAGGAGTAGACGCAGATGGAAGTATTCGCACGCTCACTGCTGGAGTTGATGGAGATGCTCCCGAGGACTTGGGGGCCTGAAACATTATCGTCTTGGGCGTGAAGGGGCTGCTGTAGTTTCTCCCCTTCTGAAGCTGTTGTCGCCCCTGCAATTCCTTCTCTGCAAGCATAACAAGCTGGAACAACTGGTTGGTAGTATTAAAATCTTTATAATCAACGATATCCTGAATTTCACGTCTCAACCCACCATAAAAAGATAAATTTTATCCTCAAAATCCTCCTCTATACTTTGCAACACAAAGATACCCTTTGAAGCTCAAAAAAAAATATTCTTGAACAGACATGTCTCCCCGCTCTAAACGTTGTAATTTTTTTTTTAAATCACGTTTGAAAGAAGGATGTACAAACCTATCACGCATTGCTATTTTTAGCCCGTCCCATGATAAAGGTTTTGGATCTAAATTTTGCCACCAGATTATAGCAAAATCTTTAAATTCACTAGTGGCATGTCTAACCTTATAGCAACCAGGCACTCTATGGGACTCAAATTTTTGTTCTACTGTCATCTCCCAATCAAGATATTCCTCAGCGTCTTATTTGCCATGAAAAGGAGGTATGGTAAATTTTACCTTAGCAAAAGGATCATCTTTACCTTCATTGCGTCGCCCTCGATGTCCTCCTCCCATACCTATTCTGTTATATTCTAGCCGTCGACGTAGTTTATTCTCATTTGTGGATCTTTCATCAAGGCTACCATCAGCGTTATAGACTTTATCTTCTTCAAGCATTTGGCTGAAATCCAAATCCTCGCTGGCATGGTTCTCGAGCTCTTGAACCTTCTCTGATAGTGTGGACAGTCGCTTGTCCACACCCTCAACAGAATAGTTGAGTTCTTTAACTTTCTTCACTAGCTTTTCCATCTGCTGAAGCATCATATCCTTAAATTTCTGTAACTGACTAAATAAAACAGGAACATCGTCTGGCATGGTTAGTTGTCAAAGAAAATCCCTAACAACTATTTATTGGTCACTTGGTGGAATCACATCCTCACTAGACGTCTTACCAAGTTCTTACCAACGTTCTTACAAATGCAAGCAGCGGATGGCAACACTCGGTGGACGGTGGTGATACCTGTGGAGATGTGGCACCATGATTGCAAGGGTCATTTTTCTGTATTGATCTGAAGAATATGTGGAGCTTAGAAGGCACACAAGAAGAATAATATGTATATATGGCAACAAGTCAGTAACAGATAGTAATGCTGAATTATAGTCCTAAGTACTCCTTCTCGTCGCTGGTTTTAAGTGCTGCAAGTCCAAGTTGTGTGAGGAACAAGGTGGAGAAATAAATATGATGGATGACAAGAGCACACGGAACAGCCAGCTAAAGACACAAGACGCACACGCTCACTTTGCCAAGAAGAGCTCGGACTTTTCCTTTTTCCTGAATTTTTCTCGGATTTTTGCAGAAGGCACTAGTAGAAATCAAACTTTTTTATTTTTTCACTATTTTTTTATATTTTTTTCTGAACAAGGATCACAAAAGATGTAACCACAAAAATTGGCACCAACAACGGAGGTGGGATGTGGGCTACAGAAATTCAGCACGTTCTCTAAAAAGCATGCAGAAACCTTGATAATTTTTTCTTTATTTTTCTGATTTTTTAGGTAATTTTAACGAAACCAAACAGGCCAAAGGCAAGTTTGGGTCCCCTCCAAATAGTGTCAAGAAGCTGCTGAATTTTTTTCAGATTTTTCTGATAACCGAGCGAGAAGTTATGCCTGTTTTACCGAAGGTATCTCAAGTTATGTTTTCTGGAAGGCACAACACGGCGGCAGCAGTTAGGACAAAGCGTCCCTAAACTCCAACACTGATCTCAGGTATTCGCCAGATGATGTAAGGAGGGCTGCGATGCAGGCGAAATAACAGCGGCTGGCAACCTATCTAG
This sequence comes from Chrysopogon serrulatus, assembly GCA_015844335.1. NCBI lineage: Eukaryota > Viridiplantae > Streptophyta > Magnoliopsida > Poales > Poaceae > Chrysopogon > Chrysopogon serrulatus. Next base: position 391,562 of record JADLZL010003636.1, on the reverse strand, counting down.
GGTTAGCACGGCGGCGAGAGATCACACAAGGCGGCTAGCGGGGGCAAGTCGAGTAATATGGTGGCTTCGACTTGTTGTTTGGGGACAGTGGATGGGATAGATACAATTAAGATAAAACACACACAATGGACTCTAACACAACCTAATCAGCAACAAGACCTCGACCTGGACACAAAGTCAACACGATGAAATCTGAAACCGAAATATGCAAAGGCTATGGCGCGGAGAGGTTGTAGGACAGGAAACAATTATGGCCGTGGACTATGGGATGAAAACGAAACACGAACTAAGGGATAACTTCAAACCCGATGGTATACCTTAAGCTCTGAATACCACTTGATGGGGGGTATGATTCCCGATCTTACGTTAGGTCCTGGATAACTCTCGCTTTGAGTAGAACGCGACACACCGATCCGGCTTCAGATCAAAAGACCCGAACCCTGCAACCTTAGCACCACGAATCCTCAGGTTATCAACCGTATCACCAACCGGTTGACCACGCCAAGAAGGCTAATCCGTGCCTGCGAAACAAAGAACACAAGCAAGAACTCAAAAGAACACAGCTCAGAAAATTGAGACAAACTGCAGATGAATGATTAAGTTCTCAAGTTGGGGTTCCACAAACCGATGATCGGCGACTGTCAATGGACAGAATAATCTTAAGCAAAACCTCAACCCTAATTTAGGCAGCAGCTACTGATTATAAAGAGTATAAGGTCGTGCAAGACCCCCTGGACGCACCCCTAATGGGTTCCAACACGATACAAGGCCCAAAGACCAAAGTACGACGTCGCAGCGTCGGGACAGATTCTAGACGTCAACTTGTTCAGATGATTCCCGATGACTCCGGATGAATTTGGGCCTACAACAAGACTCATTGGAAAGGTCTTCTCGTTATCTTTCTTTAGAGTCTAAGAACGTCCAATTCCGAGTCCGGACACATCCTGGGCGTCCGATTTAGTACAGACTGCTCCTGGACTCCGAGATGGATTCGAAGTCGACTTGGTCTGGGCCTTCACCTTGACTTGAGCGCCCTTGCTGGCCCTCCACGCCTCCAAGCCCTCCTCTATGTATCTCCCGGTCCTCTCCATGATTTCTAATCATAATATAATTATTAGATAGTAATCTATTCTCCAAATCACATAAAGAGTTGCTTAGGAACGAGCTCACCTGTAAATTTAATTGTCGCGCGCGAGCTCTTGTGATTGGACCTTGAATGTTCAGTGGAGGATCATTAAGTGTATCTGAAGGAGTGATGTCCTCATCACCCGCGCCTCACCATGTCGGTGCTCTCCTTTGCAGCATCCATGCTAGGTCGAGCTTCACACCTGCGTCGAGTGAGCTCCACGCTGCCCTGCGTTGCGCCCGCATCGAGCGAGCTCCTTGGCGGCCAGAGTGCTGTTGTTGCTTGCGACTACTCAACAGAGCGAAGACACTGGTGATGCTCGCAGCGGCATCTACGATGCCGCCACTGACGTCCCCCAGCCAGTCCGCCACTGAAGCCACTGCACTGGCCCTCGCCTTTTGCCTTTCCCTCCTGCTCCTCCTCCGCCTCACGTGCCAGAACGCCGACAAACTGGTGGATTTGGATTTCTTATCTTGGAAGATGATGTGGCTCTGTGCATACTAGTGGATTTGGGTTTTGGATCTTGGTGGATAGGGATTGGGGAGGGTGGTGTTGCACAGATGGCGATTGAGCCGGCGTCGCGTGGCCGCGAAGGGATGGTGGCATCACCTGGCAGCGATGAGACAGCCTCGCGTGCTGCCGCCAGTGATGAGTAGCCCCGCATCGCGAAGGCCATGGACGGACATCACAAACACGAGGTTCGCGGGCAAACGTCTCATTTCAAGCGAAGACGAAGCCATGACTCGTAGTGACCTGGAGGTCCTTCTTTTGTTGAAGATCCAGGACTAAGGCTTGCTAGAGTAGAAAAGAAAAAGGAACACACACAAATGTAACTGATGCAGCGCGCTTCCTTCCACGCTAGGAAAATTTCCATGAGGTCGGACCTTATGTTTGCTTTCTTGTGGAATCTATGCATAGGACTCTAATCCTATGGAATTCTCCTATTGGTTTTTTTGCCCAAAGGCTAGGAACTGTGAACCAAAGAAGCCTTAAGTAGTGTTTGGATGGTGGGATGAAGTGGGATGGGGTGGAATGATCCCTCTTTTGCACCTGTTTGGTTGGGGGCGAGCAGGAACGAGGACGTCCTTGAGGAGAATATTCTCCTAAGATCCAGGCTCAGGTTGCCCATGAAATTTTGGCAGATGGGGGTCGTCCCAGGTGGGACGAGCTCTTCGTACACGCGCGTGAGGAGCATGTGAGCACTGACGGAGGAGGGTCAGAAGGAGCTCCGAGGTCCGTTCGCGGCTCCAGCGAGCGGTTGTGCGAGCAAGCGCCGCCCTTGGCACCAAAGCAGCGGCCGTGTGGGTGAGCGCCGCCTGCACCGGCCTGGTCGTGCGGGCACGCTGCACGGGCGAGGCTTGAGGCGGCGCATAGATGAGCTTGGTGCCGGAGGAGGTGTGTGTTTGGGACCTTGCTCGCCGGCATGGGACAGGCCGCAGTTAAGCACGTCGGGGAAGAAGACCGGAGCTGTTCGTGACTGAGATAGGAGCTTCAAAAAGGAAAGAGATAAGAAGAGGAGAGAAAAAAACAAAAAAAAGATCGGACAAATGGACCCCACTTGTCTGTGGCTCATTCCGCTTTTAATGTCTCCAATCCAGACAGAAATTAGATTGATTTCATCCCCTCAACCAAACACAAAGGGCATATTTGAGTAGTGATAGGGATTGGGATAGGAAATCACCTATCCCACCCTCTAAAAGATCTTAGCCATTTATTATTTATATCTCATTTAATCCTAGCCATCCCTATCCCACCACCCATTTCCTATTATCCAAGGAAGCCTAAAATGGATTCATCCTATCCCACAAACCAGAGACCATCCCACCCAACTTCGACTCTCAATCAAATACTGTCTTAGGGGGGTGTTTGGGACTACTCCACGAAGTCTGCTCTATAAACTCTATTATGGAGCAGCTTCATAAAAATCTGAAGTTTGTAGAGTATCTCTTTAAGTGCTCTCACAACTCCATTATTTTTCTAAAGTTGCGTGTATAGAGCTGAAATTGTTTGGCTAAAAAACTTGAAGCGGAGCTGAAAAATATGGAGCGAAGTAATCCCAGACACCCCCTTAGGCTATGTTCGATTGCAGGGGATTAAATCCCCACATGGAAACAATACAGGGAGGGATTGAGTGAATCCCATTGTGTCACGAACCCTGTGGGGGCTTAATCCCTTTCGTGGTTTAACCCCTGCCCCCAAAATCTTCTTCGGTTAATCCCTGTGAGCTAGAATAGGTAACACGTTCCAACGGTCCAGAAATGTAATTACTCAAAACAATACTTAACTAATCATTCGTCTGATAATAATAAAGTCTAGCATTGTTTCATCGTCACATGAGGTCATTGTACTTATCCAATAGCTCATAGTACAGTAGATTTGAGCTCTAACAATCTTTAGAAAAACAGTTCAAATCTAAAAGCCCAACACATTACAAGCTGCCATGAATTAGTACAGCGATGGTGTTGCTATTCCATGGTACCAAAATTCGCAGCAGTAGGTAACTTGCCCAAGCCTACTCAAGTCACTGCCAGACCTGAAAATGTCATCAAGCTTATTCATCAACCAAATAGTTATGAGATCCATACTGAAAACTCGTAAGCATATAAAACATGAAGACATATAAAACAATGATATATGCAGCATTACGAGACAAGTACAAATTGATAGAAAATGTTCCAAGAGGCTGAAAGAACATTTGTAGGATGATATATGCAGAAACAAGAGTGACCCATCAAAACAAAATAATTAGTAGGATGATGCTCAGCTATAATCATGCATCTTTTTTCATCCCAACTAGCCCCACTTTGTTTTCTTGCCTCCTTCAGCATCCTATACTCTCTTTTCAGTTCCTTCTCTTTCTCCTGTATCCCAACTAGCCCCACTTTCAGTTTTCTTGCCTGGGCATGGAAAATCTAGAAGAAAAAAAACTACGGTCAGAGGCAAACATAATTTATGTCAGGTTGCAAATAAAAAGGCTTTAGTTTTTACAGGATCTGACAATTACATTGTTAAGATGCAAAAGCAAGCACCTATAAAATTTCTACTGCTTATTGCAACCATGTGGGCGTGCCCCCAGCCAAGTACTTGGCTTACTGTCTAATGCTTGTGAACATATCAGACCCTATCCAACTTATGCTACTGCACTACTGCTATCTGAAGTAGTAGTGTGATATACTGACATGGTTAATTTTTTTCATATCTTCAGTTCAACGGGTTAGCCTAAGGTTGCATTGACAAGCAACTGTCATCCATAGTCTATTGATTGCAGTACCAGGTGGAAAACATTAATAAATAAATGTGTTAGTAGCCTCATACAGATGTAAAACATTCTTGCTTGGGTAGGGACATTCTAGAAAAAAAATATTGTATAGAACTATAGATAACCTCTTCTATGCAGCAAAAATGCTTTGTATGCTATTTGTCAGAGGCAAACAATCTATAATTCGATAGACATCCTGTACTATGCAGCAGGACTAAATTCAGAGGTCAACTGAAATCAGCTCATGCATATAGGTAGAAGGACCAGTAGCTCGATCACTTATTGCAAGTAGTTGAATTTTAGGCATCAATGAACTAAGCAAATATATACACCAGCACTTATGCCGATGTGCAAAGGAGAGCAGTAAACGAGCCCAAAACCAGTACAAAAGTATCATGTTTCTCATCAATTCACACTCCAGCCACTGTTTATGCCCACTACAATACACTAGCAATTTTACTATGCATTTAATGACTTGGAATATGTATAAACTACCTAATTACCTCCGTCCATTCAATTTTAATTTCAATTTTGAGTACTGCACAACAACTACATTATATATATGGAACAAATCCTGCCAATCAACGAGTACACTATATGAACAGCTCGCTACTGAATCATCCTCTCCCGCACGTTTCTCAGATCCACGTAGCATCGCCCCGCCAACACCGCCGCCTTGGCCCTTGGTGCCTGCTCCCTTCACGGCGGCCTAGCCATGTCTCGCACCGGCTCCATCCACACACCGCTCCTCTCCAGACTCTAGCATAGCGCCGCCGACGGCCCACCTCTGACTGTACGCCGTTGACCACGCTCAAGAACCGAAATGAAGAATCCTAGGGGGAAATCAAGAACGCGCACCCAGGAACCCTAGAACTGAGACTAGAGGAATGAAAAGAAGGGCGGTGCATTACCGGCGAGAAAGTGGCCGTCGGAGGAGATCGACGCCGGTGAGAGGAGATCCGCGTTCGTGCCGCCGTCGCCAGTTCGTCGTGCCGCCGCCGCTGCTTGACGCGCGCTCCCCACGATGCCCCTTCTTCGCGTGCATCGTCCGTGGATATTTTCCACCCCACCAGAGGCCGGGCGTCGTTCTCGGGCCGGGAGACAGGGAAAGGCGGGGTTACGCCGGGCTACAGCCCGCGCCGGGTTTAAACGAACACCCGTTTTTGTGGGCCGGGATACTTTCCAGGCCGGGGTGATCCACGGGGGTTGAGCCTTATCCCGGCCGGGTTGGGCCTAACCGAGCGTAGCCTTAGAGAGTGGTTTTATACGTCCTTCTGGTTGTGAATATTGTTGAGGCTTGATTCCAGATCGGACGGTTCGTGGAGGTAACGGCACCTTTCGCTCCACACTAAGCACCCTTGTCGTCTCTTCTGTACCCTCCTCGTGAGGGTCCAGTTTACCTCCGACCATTCCTAAACCCCTACCTAAGCTAGGGTTCCACGCATGGCGACCACGCCGCCGCCTCCGGCGATCCTCGGCACGCTTGGCGACTTCACATCGCGGGAGAACTGGGACAAGTTCTTCGCGCTCCGCGGCACGGGGGACAATTTTGAGTGGTACGCGGAGTGGCCTAACCTCCGGGCCCCGCTCCTCGCCCTCCTCGGGGACCGCGGCGCCGCGGCGGAAGCGGGGTCGGCCCTGGAGATCCTGGTGCCGGCGTGCGGGAGCTCGGCGCTCTCGGAGCGGCTCTACGACGCGGGGTTCCGCCGCATCACCAACGTCGATTTCTCCCGCGTCGTCGTGGCCGACATGCTCCGCCGTCACGCACGCGCGCGGCCAGAGATGCGCTGGCGCGTCATGGACATGACCGACATGCAGGTATAATCCGTGTGCTAAATAGACTGCGGTGTATGGGCTGGGCTGGCCTATGTCGAGCTTGGATTTTGGGTTTACCGGCAATGCCGTTGCTTGTCACGTGAATAATGATTTTAATTTGGGACATTGATGGTTTGGTAGTTCTAGTGCTGTGTTTGTATAATCTCTGTTTTAATAAAATTCACCATGCATTGTGTTGGATGAACTTATTTGATATTATAGTATAGATGCCAATGTATATTTCTATAAACTTGTCCAAAGTTAGAGACGTTTTACTTAGGACAAAACCAAAGTGGTTTATAATTTGGAACTGCGGGAGTACTAGTACTACTTAGTTAGAATGGTGAACTTTGAGCTTAATGATAATGTTGGAGCTATTATTAGTTTCTTCTTTGCAAATTGCAATGCTCTATCAGATAGGATGGTGTTATGGAGATGCTATTGATTACTGGATATAGTGTCAATGTAGCGTCTGTCTGTCTATCATTTAGCATGTCAACAATTGATCCATGAGCTCAATGTTTCTGGGCGATTTGAGTAGGCAACACACACAGCCCAGCTACATTTGGTTGATTCCAGATTTTCAGTGCATGAGTTCCAGTGCGTCCGTACAAGATTGTTGCCCTAAGGTAGCTTTGACAAGGTACTATAGTGTGTTGATTCAGCTTTTGCGGCATGGTAGATGAAACCAAACCAAGGGAAAATGTTTTGTTTGATTGAGATTCTGAATGACCCTGTACTATTCCTGCTGGGCTTTATTTTGTTATACCTCTTTCAATGTATGGTGAACTTCCTCTGTTGCCTAAACTGTTTTCTAAATTTTCATGTCCTACCTATTTATAGCTTGTCTTTGACCCTTCCATCAATAATTGCTAGGTGCTCCTAATCTTAGTTTGATGTGCTTTATTTTTCAAGCGATATGTTTCCTAGAAAAAAAATATCTGACATTGAATTGCTAGTTTGCAATTTATTGATACCATACTGGATTGGTCAGTTTTTATGCTGTATGTTTCCACTATTTCTAATACACACGTCTTGCCATATCTACTTGACATATGTAAAATGTCATTTTGCACATGGGCCATTTACCCTCATACCTGGATGTTTTTCATTCATGATTCATGATAAATCCAGCAATGCTTAATACATATTTCCTATTAAAACTATCTGACATATGAAATTACTAGTTTGCAGATGGGTCATTTGATGTGATTCTTGATAAAGGAGGATTGGATGCTCTTATGGAGCCAGGGGCTGGGACAAAACTGGGGATAAAATATCTAAAAGAGGTATATCGGTGGATTTATGCTGAATTTGGATGCTCCTTTTTAGTTGTTGTAATGGATTGATCTGTTGATTCCAATGGAAATGCTATTTTCTTGTATGACTGAGCAGGCATCTTTTGCAGGCCAAGAGAGTTATGAAATCAGGAGGGAAGTTTGTGTGCCTGACCCTTGCAGAATCCCATGTTTTAGGTTATTTTCTTTCAATTCTCGCCTTTTATTTTAGTTTTTATATTTAGTTTTTATTGGTCTCTTATACATCTTCCTGATTTCAAGTTTGATTCTTTTTTTTTTTTTTAAATTTTGTTTTGAAGCTTTCGACCAGGCTTCTTTCATTTTCCCCTGTAATTATCAAGGGAAGCTCTGAGCATCAACATCTATAATTACATGTAACTCCCATCATTTCAAAATGTAGGGTGCATTAGGATTTGGAAAAGCAAACTTTGTACAATTTTGACCAATGATTACTCAAATGATATGTATGCTTAGGACACCAAAGCAATATCTGTAGATTCACATATCTTCTAATACAAATTGATTTTCCAGCAACTGATGATATATTGTAAGAGTGATTGATGTTCAAAGTATACTTCCAAAGACTTTTCTGACTCTTACTATGCCTTATAAAAAGAAACGGAGGGAGTAGTATTCAAAGGTTGTAAGATCATTGAACTATTTTAAACAACGTTTCTGGTGTTTTCATGCAGCTCATCAGGATTTTCCTATACTAGTGGTCAAGAAGCTTTAAAAGTTTATATGGAGCCTTGAGCAACAATAATAATTGAATAGTGGCCTTTTCCCTTCTTGCAGCGCTTCTTTTGTCTGAGTTCAGATTTGGATGGGATATGAGTGTTCAAGCTGTAGCTCGTGAATCCTCTGAAAAATCTGCCTTCCAGACATTCATGGTGGTCATGGTAAAAGGGAAGATGGGTGTAGCTCAAACAATAAAGTCATCATTGATTCAGTCTGCTGAATACTGTAACATGAGCCAGGTACTTTAATATTTTTCTGGTAAACTATATGAATGATTTGACTCTGCTCAGGATATTTATTCATCTAGTCACTTCTATCTTCTGTGTGTTGATGCTACAGGCAAATGCTGTGATTCGTGCTCTTGAAAACGAGAACATCATCCGGGAGTCGTACTCGTCTGGTGTTGATGTACTGATCTCATTGCGAGATCTTCAGCTAGGAGCTATAGGAGATCTGAAAGTGATTGTCCCAGGACGAAGGAGGCAGTTCATTCTTGGTGAACAGGAAACTTCGCTGTATTGCTACAAGGCTATTTTGTTGGACGCCAAGAAGCAAACAGAAACATTTGTATACCACTGTGGAGTTTTTATTGTGCCTAAGGTCTGTTATATGTTGTCAATTTGCTTTGTTGGTTTTGTTTACTATTAGTTTTTTAACTGAATCTCCAGCTGATCTTCTCCTTGATCGCTTTCTTTCTTGAAAGAATTAAGTCGAATAAATGGATGCATTATCATGATAAAACAAGATAAAAAGACCACTGAGGAAGTATTGTAAACTATGCTGGAATTCTTTGTTCTTTTGGGTTGGGACAGGTTCATTTCCATTTTCTGAATCCACATTTTTCTGATTGAAGTCTTCAACTTGTGCTCCTTACACCAATTTAAGTGAGAGTGCGAGCTCAATTAATATCATAGTTTTACATGAACAAACATGCTTACTGCCTGAAAATGTGATTAAATAGTTAAGTAATACGTGACAAGGCAAGGCAAACACTCAGTTACTTAAAACTTATATACAATATATACAAAGCCTGGACCCATCCAAGCTATACCATCCTGTTCAATTATCAAGCGTGATGCCCAGTTTTTATATGCTTTTGCTAAAGCACCTTAAATGTAAGTAACTACATGGGCAGTGAAAGAATGTCTCAAGCAAATATATCAAGTCAGGCAAGTCAAACTCCCCTGCTTGTGCTGGGATTCTCTCACTGTTGGAGGCATTTCAGGAAAAGGGGAAAAGAGAGTGGCTTGGGAGAAAAAGAAGAAACTCAGACGTGTATCTTGTCTGTTCTTGTTAGTTTTGACAGAATTTTGAAAGGGTAAGAACAGTGTGAAATAAATAATAAGCATCAAGGACAACACGTGATAAACACACTGCCTGGGGATAATGTCTTTGTAAGTTTGTAGCAGAAAGGACTTCTGTCTTAAGGACAAATTCTTGCTTGGGGATAATGCAGCAAAACCAATGATGGCATGCCTGAGAGGCCAAATTAGATTCAAACTGTGTTATGCGGATTGAACTAATGTCACAAATATAGGTCAAGGGTTGCTTTGGTTTTAGATGAGTCTGTTTTCTTACAACCCAGGGGTGACTGAATATGTGGTGTTATATGGGGTTCTTCCACCTTTTTTATTCTTAGAATAATGATGTGCAGCCCTCCGGCGTGTTTGAGAAAAAACATGTCACAAATATGCTTGATTTAATGTAAATGAACTGTTGATCTACAAATGGATTTATAGCAATGCTTACTCTAGTTCCTTGGGCTTGAAAATCGCTAAGTAACACAATTGGTTTCAGGCTCGGGCTCAGGAGTGGTTATTTTCTTCAGAAGAAGGACAGTGGCATGTTGTTGAAAGTGCAAGAACTGCCCGTCTAATTATGGTGAAGTTATTACGAGTGCAAACACAGTGTTATTATGGCATTGCTATTTTGGGTTTATGTTACTGGATTTCTATTCAACTGCTCATCTGTATATTGTGTTAGGTTTTCTTGGACAGCAGACATGCAAATATTGACATGGATATTATTAAGGTGGTGTTTCTGTTATCACATTGTTTAGACTTGAGAGATTGCCAAAGGCTCCTATTTTAATATGATCTCTATCCTTATATTATTATTTTGCTCTCTCAGAAGGATTTATCTCCCCTTGTTAAGGATTTAGAACCTGGAAATCCTGAAGAGGAGACATCTATACCGTATGTCTTAATGCTTTCTAACTGGACATTCATCACCATTTGTGTTACAAAAAAGTTGGCATTTGCAATGTTCAGACCATAATGAAAAATCAACAAATTTTTAAAAGCAAATTTTTAGACCACACTCTTTAAGAGTTTGTAGTTTGAGCAAATATGGGTACTATCCAAGGACTATGATGAGGTTTAAACTTTGATTATTAGGGTTAGTAGTTGCATGGTTTGAATGGAGATCTGTAGATGCTAAATCAGTTTGGGTTGTTTATTTTCTTCTGATCCTATTTCTTTTTGTAGAGATAGGAACTGAACTAGCTCAGTTGGTGGGAACTGAACCCTTTTGAAAGAAAAATAGGTTTTCGATTTCTTGTTTTTTTTGCAGTGGTATCTAGTTCCTTGTAGTTTTTTTTTTTTTTTTTTTTGGTAGGAGAGCTGCGTATCATTGCATTAAGGAGAAGCGAATAAATCACAGCATGCCCACCACACTCACACAAACATATACTCTTACAAACTTGTACCTGAAACAACCGTGTCATTTACTCCAAACCATGACAGCCTGACCCAACAAACACAAGCATCTTATTATCTATTAGCGACCACTAGATGGGAAAGATCTCTAGTGCCTGCAAGGCCCCATAGGTGTGGCTCTTCAAGGATTTGCCTAACAACAAGCTGGATGCTAGGGTTGTTCCCTGTGAAAACACAATTGTTTCGGTGATTCCTGTTACAAATAAGGGAATCTGAATTGGATGATTGTACTGAGGCCCAATAGGAACCATATATAGTGTACATGAGACACAAGAGGGAAACCCTAGACTATGAAATTAGACTAATACCCCTGACTATTATACCTTAACACCCCCTCTCAAAATGCAAACATGAATGCAATGACATTGCATTTGGAGAGTTGGCGCTATGCACTAGACTTGAAAAATAAAGGAGACTAATTACATACAAAATCCAAAATCGAAGATGTCGAAGCAACTCTTGAATAATGTGGATGTACAAATTGATTTCCACAAGAGGTACTGCCTTCACAACCCGTACTAAAGCAAATAACTTGAGTCTTGACAAACAGCACTTTTAATCTTCACTATGAACCTTGTTTTGGAGACTTTTAAACTCGATAAGAATAGAGAGATGTGTGAAATCAAGCCAAACGAAGAACAGAGAGATCGCTGCTGCAAGACGCACGGTAGGATAGAATGGTGATGATGACGAATAAACTACCATTGATCATCAGTGTAGCAAAATGGCTATGAAAGAGACCAGGCATAGTCACATCAATGGTGATGATGATTAGCTAAAGTGACAGGACTCAACTAACCATGAAACAAAATAAAAAAAATGGCTGATCTGACAAAATTTGTGCAATAAAGTGACAGGACTCAGCTAACCATGAAACAAAATAAAAAAATGGCTGATCTGACAAAATTTGTGGACACACAATGCTTGGACGAATGGACTTGGATGGACACACATGCAGTTGAGACAAAGGAATTTAGAAAATAGGCCTCAACGCACTAGGAGCAGCAAGTAGCAGGGATGATAGCAACAGCCAACGATGACTTGGATGGAAGCAGCTCATGTTGCCCAAATAGCAGCAAGAAGGTAGGGTGAATAGCAGCAGCACAGCAGTTACCACCATGGCAAACAGAACAGAGATCACTGCAGCAGCAGCAAAACAGAGGAGTTACCACTGTGAGTCAAGCAGCAATAGGGCACTAGTACTTCATCCCGGATGATGGATGACCTCCGTGCTGAAGCACAGAAGCAGAGGAGCCACCCACTGTATAAGATGAAGCAGACAGTTTGGACTTGCTTGGGGGCGCTGTCCCCTGCAGAACTGACTGCGCCTGGATGAGAGATGTTGCTGGTGTGGGCAACATTGTTGCCGGTGGCCGTTTTCGCGACAAGGCGGACAGCCACCGGGTGGACAGGTGGAGTAGATGAGGATAGGCGCCAGAAGAAGACTTGCCAATTCACAATGTGCGGACAAACAGGACCTTTGTTGTGAGAACGGCGTTCGGATGGATGCCGCCTGGCCTCCTGTTCGGATGGACGAGGATGAGATTCGACAGGAGGCACGATGATTGGCTAGCGCGCACAAATGAGGATGAGGCGGCACAAGATGGGGCGTGGACTGACGAGCTGCATGAGGAGATGTCCCCGCACGGAAGAACGAACGACCGCCTGAAGGTGGCCTCCTGTGCCAAAAAATGAGGTCGAGGCACAGGACAGGCAAGGGTGATCTGCACAGATGGGACCGGACTTGGACCGTGACAATGGGTCACGATTTGGTGATAGGCTCTGATTCGGAGGAAGGACCGGAAGCTGATGTTGGACAGAGATGAAAATGGTTTGGCTGGGTAGGATCGCTGCTGCTGCTCTGGACAGAGAGAAAGAGAGCATGATGAGAAGAGAGCAAAAGATCGATGAGGCCACCACCCCCAGGAGCAGCAGAGTTGGATCCTCCCAGGTTGCAGTGCAGGGAAGGGAAGGGTGGTAGCTGGATCAATAACCCTAGAGCTTTGATGCCATGTTACAAATAAGGGAGACCAAATTGGATAATTGTATTGAGGTCCAATAGGGACCATAGATAGAGTACCATGAGACACAAGAGGGACCCTAGACTAGGAAATTACACTAATACCGTTGACTATTGTACCCATAACAATTCCATAGCTTCCAAGCAGTTAGTGTTATCAACAAGTTGTGACCACACTTAATTTCACAAGAAACCACATTATTAAATCTCATCCACCAATCACAGAACACTCTTTGAGGAAGGGGAGTGATCTTTAAGCAATCCATTGTCTAGGTAAGACACAATTGGATAGTATGTGTTGTATGTTTTCAGCATGTTGGTCACATAAAGGACACCGGTCTGGAGGGGCAAACCTTTGTGAACTAACTGATCCATACACCTGTTATGTGCAGCAAGCCAAAGGAAGAACTGAAATTTTTTAGGTGCCAAAGTCCTCCAAATCAACCCACAAGGTTAAAAAGAAATTGAGACCCGAAAAACAATGCTTTGTAGGCCGACTCTGTTGAACAGAGATCCAAAGAAAATGAGAACGCCAACGGTGCTGATCAGGTGTATTAGGATGAAGTTGGACTTCCAATAATAAATCCCAGACCTCCAAATATTCAGAAGAGCCCCCTGAATGTCTAGCACCCAGCTTATTTTTATTTATTTTAGGAAAAAATATACTATTATAACACCATCTGCTATTTGTTAATACCCCATGCCCCCAGTTCTGCTGCTTACATTACATCCCCCTCCTTTTGTTCACATTTGCCCATTAGGACTTTCACATAGTCTAATTGGATGTTATATTAGGGTCTTCTCAGTCTTGTGGTAATTGAGTTTTTCCTTATTGCCATTTTATGAAAGATTCTGATTTCAACTTCAAATTCACTGTTAAAGAGTGACATTCTGCATATTTTCGGCAAAGGAGTCAATTTGACATGCCATACAAAGCCAGCCAATTACATAATCATGAAAGTATATTTGATATAATGGTAAATATGCATGCAGGATCATTCTAGTTGAACATTGCATAGGCATGGATCATACATCATTGCTAAATAGTAGATATGACATTTTCAAACTCTAATAAGCCCTACATTTTGAAATGGAGGGTGTATCCTTTTTGTAGAGAATTAGGGTACACCTCACACCCAATTGGGTGTGTGTGTTGTTGGGGGGGGGGCTTTCATATATGCTTTGCCTTTAATGAATGATTGATTAGATTATTGGCTAACCCTAGATGGGCAGCATATAGAGTCATACATGGGCCTCATGGGCTTAGCCTCATGGGCCTAATACACATACTCCAACACCCCCGCAGCCTGAACTACCGGGCGCAATGGAGTTCCAAACCGACATGAAAAGAAGTATACACAGAGCCCCCCCACGCAACTAGCCACCGGTGATGTTGAGGCCGGAGCGAAACTCGGTGAAGGTCGAGGACGGGGAGGCCCTTTGTGAAGATGTCGGCGAACCGGGAGGTGGTCGGCACGTGAAGGATCCGTACCTCGCCGATGGCAACCCGATCACGGACAAAGTGTAGGTCGATCTCCACATGCTTGGTCCGCCGGTGCTGAACGGGTGGGTGGAGAGGTAGACCGCACCGACGTTGTCGCAAGAGACCGGGCGTGCTCCCGAGGAGAGGGCTATGGAGCTCTCCAAGGAGCCGCCGAGCCCGGGGAGACCTCAGCCACGCCGTTGGCGACGGCGCGGGTACTCCGCCTCGGCACCTGAGCGGGAGGCCACCACCGGGCGCTTGGACGACTGGACACCAGGTTACCGCCAAGAAGACGGCGTGAGCCGGAGGGTGGAGCGCCGAGTGTCCTGGACAACCGCCCCTGGGCGGCGTCGAGATAGACAACCATCTCGGTGGAGGAAGACCGCCGGTGTAGTAGCAAGCCGTAGTCGGTGGTGCCCCGGAGGTAGCGAAGGAGACGCTTGAGAGCAGTGAGGTGGGGCTCCCGGGGGTCATGCATATGGAGACAGAGCTGCTGAACCGCATAGGTGATGTCCGGCCGGGTGAAGGTGAGGTACTTGAAGTGCACCAAAGAAGACTCATATATGCGGTGGGATGCTCCCACCGGGGTGCCCTCGGCCTCGCATGCTTGCCCCGTGTGTCAACCGGAGTGGAGCGGGGGTTGCGGTCTGTCATCCCACTCGCTCCAAGATATCACGAGTATACTGCCGCTGGTGAAGAAGTAACCTTGCAGGGTGGGGCTCAATAGTGACCCCGAGGAAGTGGTGGAGCACACCCAGATCCTTCATAGCAAACTCCTACTGAAGAGAGGTGATGATCCGGCGGAGTAGGGACTCACTGGAGGCTGTGAGGACAATGTCATCCACATAGAGCAGCAGGTACGCAGTCTCAGCCCCATGGTGATAGATGAATAGGGACGTATCTGACTTAGCTTCCACAAAACGCAGGGTCAGTAGGAAAGCAGCAAACCGATGGTTCCACGCCCGGGGGGGCCTGCTTGAGGCCGTAGAGGGACTTGTTGAGTCAAGCGCACCATGTCGGGCGAGAGGAGTCAACAAACCCCGCCGGGCCGACCGCAAAAACTGTCTCGGTGAGAAGACCATGCAGAAGGCATTCTTGACGCCCACCGATGCACGGGCTAGGAGCGAGTGAGAGCCGGGGAGAGCACCGTGCGGACCGTGGGCCGGCTTGACCACCGGGCCGAAGGTCTCATCATAGTCGACCCTGTGGCGCTGAGTGAAGCCGCGGAGAACCCAAATGAGCCTTGTACCTCTCGAGAGTGCCATCGGCCCGGCGCTTGTGTGTCCAAATCCACTTGCCAGTGACGACGTTGGAGCCCGGCGGACGGGGCACCAGATCCCACGTCTGGTTGGCAAGGAGGGCCGCGTACTCCTCTTCCATCGCGCGGCGCCAGTGAGGATCCGGCAAAGGCCTCGCGGACGGAAGAGGGTACCGAGAGATCCCTCGCCTCGGGCAGTGACGGGCGGTGAGGGCTCGCGGGCGGGATGCTCGCCGGTCACCATCGGGTGAGTGTGACGAGGGTCCCGGTGAAGAAGAGGTGGATGGTACACCGGCGGCTCGGCGCGAGAGCGCGTCGGAGCCCGAGCTTAGGGCGGCATGTACAAAAAGCTCCGTGCCGGAGGTGGCGGGGTCGACGGGCGGAGCCCGCACCGGTGACGACGGGCGCCGGGTGGCGGCGACGGAGCCAGCGCCGCCGGCTGTAATGGCGGAGCGGCCTCGCCGCCGCCGGTAGACGATGCCGAAGCGCCCGGGAGGAGGTGGGGCGGAGCGGCTCCCGCCGCCGGGCCGGTAGACGAGGCCGAAGCGCCGGGAGGAGGGTGGCGGCGGTGTGCTCGGTCCCCGCGATCGGACGGGCGACGCCCCCCGCCGTGCCAGTGTACCGGTGGAAGGTCCCGTTGGAGGCCGGCAGAGGCGAGGGTGGGACCACCAGGAAAGTGCGCCGAGCAAGACCTGCAGGGGGTGAGTGGGAACGGTGGCTGAACCACCGGGTCAGTGTGAAAAAAGGAATCCTCCACAGGGTCAGCAGGAGGTATGGAGGTGGAGGTGGTGGAGTAGGGGAATGCCGACTCATCAAACACGACGTGG
Organism: Chrysopogon serrulatus; assembly: GCA_015844335.1. Taxonomy (NCBI): domain Eukaryota; kingdom Viridiplantae; phylum Streptophyta; class Magnoliopsida; order Poales; family Poaceae; genus Chrysopogon; species Chrysopogon serrulatus. Next base: position 375,021 of record JADLZL010003636.1, on the reverse strand, counting down.
CGAGAGATGAGGACACGACGAGAGGTAAGGTCAAAGCATCGGTAACCCTTGTGATCCGGAGAGTATCCGAGAAAGACACAGAGAGTCGACCGGGGAGCCAGCTTATGGGGAGCGGTGGCGGCGGTGTTAGGGTAACACGCGCACCCGAAGACTCGAAGATGGTCGTACCGAGGAGGGGTACCGAATAGAGCGTGGTGAGGCGTGGGAGCGGGGCAGGCAGTAGAAGGAAGACGGTTAAGGAGATAGGTGGAGGTGTGCGCACACTCGGCCCCGAAGCGGGGGTAGGGATGCCCGGGCGAGGGTGCGCATGGTGTCATTGGTGGTGCGGATCATGCGCTCTGCCTTGCCGTTCTGAGAGGAGGTATACGGACAAGACATGCGTAGCTGGACATAGTGAGAAAGGAAGAAGGCACGTGAGGTGGAGTTATCGAACTCACGGCCATTGTCGCACTGGACGGCCTTGATGGTGAGGCCGAACTGAGTGGACACCCAAGCGAAGAAGTGGCTGAGAGTAGGGAACGCCTCGGACTTGGCACGCAAGGGAAAAGTCTAGGAGTAATGGGAGAAATCATCGACCACCACCAAGTAGTACTTATAGCCAGACATGCCGAAAGTACGTGAGATGTCCACAAGTCGCAATGGATAAGATCAAACACATGAGTGACATGTGAGGAAGAAGACTGAAAGGGAAGGCGAACGTGACGGCCCAGCTGGCACGCATGACACAAGTGCTCATCGTGAGCCCGAGGGCACCGAATGTCGGAACTACGACCGAAGCCGCATCGGGCATCCCGGCCAGATGGCCGAGGCGACGGTGCCACATAGTGGAGGTGGTGGTGGCGGCGCGGATGCCGAAGGCCCAAAGTCTTTGTCACACCGGAGAAGAGGACGTTGGGAGGCTAACTCCCTCACGGTGAGGCCAGAGGGGTCAAACTCAACCGAACAAGAGTTGTCGGCCGTGAAGCGACGAATAGAGAGGAGGTTGTGAACTATACCGGGAGCCACAAGAACATCAGGGATATGAAAAGAGCCATGGGAATTGGCAGTGCCCACGGAGGAGACAGGAATGCAGGTGCCATTTGCGACCATGATGGAAGAGGGACAGGAAGGGTGGGGAGAACGGAGAGAGGAAAGTAGACTCGCATCGGGCGTGGTGTGGAACGTAGCGCCCGAGTCGGCCCGATCCGTAGGGACCGACCGGTCCCGGCCGAGGAGTAGGCCAAGGCCGGGTCCCAACCGACAAAGCCCCGGGCGAGGCACCGGGAGGTGTAGCCCACGGGATGCGGGTGAAACCCCGGAGGAGCACCAGTGAGCATGGCCGCCGGCCGAGGAGCGGCGGGGGGGAGGAGAAGGCCGCCAGGGGCCATCCATGGCCGCCACGGCGGCTGCCCCTCTCCGGAAGCGCCCGCCGCGCGGGAAGGACGGGCGGGTCGCCTCGACGCCGCGGGGAAGGGGGCCGCCAGCCGTGGACGGCAGCCTGCCTGTGGCGGCAGCCGAGGCGGGAGCCCACCCAGCAAGGACGGCTCCCCCCGCGGAGGCAGGGAGGTCGGGAGCTGCCTGCCGCGGGGCGAAGTTGGCGGGCTGGCCAGATCGCCGCAGCGCGCCAAGCGCCCCATGCGAGGGCGGAGTCGGGCGCGGCACCCGCCGTAGATCGGGCGGAGGAGGAGGGGCCGGGAAGGTGTCCAGCAGCGCCCCGCCCCCGAGGGCAGCAGCAGCTGCTGCGCTGGCAGGGTTGACGGCGATGGCGCCCTGGCCAGTGCAACCGCGCTGCGTTGGCGGAGAAGGGATGGCCAGCAGCAGGGGTTGACGGCGGCGGCAGCACGCCGGCTGCAGCGAGGGTGGAGTCGGCGGTACCCGCGCGGGGGCTGTGGAAGAAGCGGTGGAGGTGGAGTCGCGGAAACGGGGTACCCGCGTAGCACCGAGCGAGCAGCCGCGCCGGCAGTGTTCCAAAGGTCGGGCGCGCGAGGAGCGCCGGCAGCAGGGGTTGCTGCAGGGCGCCGGGGCTGGCCGGCCGCATCACAAGCATCAGGGCGCCAAAGAACGCCGGCAGGGGCGTTCCAGCAGGGGGCGGCTGCCGGGCGCTGGGCAGCGCCGGACGCTGCCGTGCTGCGGGCCGCCCGCCAGGGGCCGGGCAGGCACGCAGCGCGGGTGTTGCGCGCCTAAGGCGGCGGCAGCGGAGCTATGGGCAGCGCGCCCGGGGGCCGCGGCCGGGCCGCATTGCGGAGGCGGCGCGCCAGCAGCGGGCGGGATCGGCCGCAGGGCCAGCAACGGGCGGCGGGCAGCGGCGGGCGCGCCGCGCCCGCCGCGGGGCGGCCAGGAAGGCATGGCGGGGCCGCCCGCCGCCACCGTGCCTGTGAAGGGGAGGGAGGGAGGGAAGGAGTGGCCGCCGGCCATGGAGGTGGCGGCTGGGGGAAGGAGGAGGGAGGGAGGAAGAGGAAGAGGAACCCTAACCCTAGCTTGATACCATGCTGAACTGAATGATTGATTAGATTATTGGCTAACCCTAGATGGGCAGCATATAGAGTCATACATGGGCCTTATGGGCTTAGCCTCATGGGCCTAATACACATACTCCAACAATATATATAGTCAAGTAAAACTTGGAATAGAAGTAACATGATATTCATGTGTTAGACTATACGTATCTCTAATACTTTCATACATATCTATAATACATTTATGTCAACTTTAAAGAAATAAGCTAGGAGAGAGAAGACCAGAAAGGAATAGAAATAATTATTTATATGGTTCAAAAGCATGAAAATAAGGACATCACATATAGTTTTTCATAAGTATAACTCTGAATTTAACAGTTAAATATTGCGAACTAATAAATTTGGCAAATAATTATTTTGCTGTTTAGACTTCAGAGATTGCAATTAATTATCTATGATTCTAACAATTTTGACACTGGATTAACAAGAATGAGACGGCGTGATGTTAAACAAGTGGAAGTAAATTATGGAAACAGCCATCAGGTGTGAAATACACAAACGAATAAGTGGGAGAGAGATGCTTAGTGTCTCTTATTTAGCATTTGAGAACTATGTAACTTCCATTAGCTGACTTTATAGTTGCAGAAGTATATGCCAAAACATCATACTATTGATGCTTAAGGGAGATATACATAATTGGTTCTAGACTTCAACTGTTGGGGGAAGCCCCCCACCCACCCCGCGTGTCACCGTATCCCTAGGATCCACACACTGAGCAAACCCTCGGCCGCACTTCTATGGCTGACTTGCTTGCCTTGGTGTAACGTTTTCCTCAGTTTGGCGCAGGTCCGCATCTGCACCGAGGGTTGGCCTAGGGCGGGGGCCGACGAGGGCTAAGTCCGAAGAAGGCGAAGGGATCTTCGCAGGTGAGAGGACCTCCGCGAAGCGCCGTCTTTGACGACATTATGGGGATTAGGATATCCGGGACTCTTCGGTGACGGCGGTCATTTTGACCGTTCAAGGAGCAGGTGGAGCAATAGGGAAAATGACCGTCTTGTCCTTTGTAAGCGATAGGGCAAACCCTCAGCATGGCTGACTTACCCTCGGCGTCCTTGCCGCTTAGCTTGGTGTGACGCTTTTGTTAGTTTTGCACAGGTCCGCATCATGGTTTTTGAGGCATTGTGGCGACGCCTAGGCGATATGACGTAACTAAAACCCTTTGGCGTCCTGTGGCTACTGGGGTACGCCTCAACGCCTAAGGGACAGCTCAAAAACCATGGTCCGCGTCTACACCGAAGGTTGGCCTGGCGCGGGGGCTGATGACTGCTAAGTCCGGAATAAGGCGAAAGGATCTTTGCAGGACCCCTGCCTGTGGGCCTCCACGGAGCGCCATCTCCAACGGCGTTATGGAGATCAGGAGATTCAGGACTCTCCAGTGACTGTGTTCATTCTGACCGTTCTGGGAGCAGGTGGAGCAGTAGTGAAAATGACCGCCTTGTCCTTCGTAAACGATAGGGCATAGAAAGGCGCCCAAGGGGCAGGATGTAAACTTACCGCTTCCCCGGAGAGAGTGTTATAAATACCTGGGGAGTGGCACTGTAGAGACATGAATTTGTTGCCATTTACTCCAAAATTTATTACTTCTACCCTCTTGTCTGGACCCTGTTACTTCATCCGCCTCTTTCGTTCCCGTGGGATACCTTCGCCACCCCCGTCGAGTTGGGCCATGAGGGTCGGGGGGCAAGAGTTAACCCCACAGCAACAAACATGCAATTGCATTTTTACTAAAAAAAATGACGTGAAATTCATTGTCGTCTTCATTCAGTGGAAGAGCCAACCACTTTTTTTCATGACCAAATTGAATCCCAATGAGCAATATTGAGCTTTTTTGTTCTTTAATTAATTGATTTTTTTTCTTTGAAAATTTTATTGAGATATTTGATCTTGTGGTTATGGTATGCCAGGTTCATGATGGCTGGTGATGGTGTTAAACAAAGACATATTCTGCAAGAGGTATAATTTTCTCTAAAAGCCTTTGTTTAGTTTAGCTAATTATGAAGTCGATTAGGAGGGGCTAACCGAATCTTCTTATTGTATTTCCTTTATTTAATTCTACAAGTTGTTGACACATTTTAATAGCCAGACCTTTCATTCTTCAACCATGGCCTCACATGATGTAAATTTAGCTACTCAAAAAGTAGCATCACTTTGGTCGCATTTGGAAGTATTATGGTTAGAATTTGTTGTTACAAACGTTGTAGTATAATAGAAATTAAAAGTCAAAATCTAGTTTTGGAAACAACTGAATCGAACCATGCTTTATATTTTGAAATGGAGTAGTATATACACCAAAAACTTCTAAAACTTGAGTCCCTAAACCATGAAACTCCAATCCAAGCCAGTTATGGAATGAATCGGAATATTCAGTGTTTGGCCATCATTAATTGATGACTTGACCCAATTTGGCTTATTGTCTTGTGTAAGCTCCTGGAAGAATCAATGTTATGTGAGTAGCATACATGCTAATGTTTGATGTTACTAACCATGAAGGTTTTAGAAGATAATGATGACTCCAGTAATGGAGATTAATATATAGAGATAGAGCCTCATGGGCCATATGGGCCTATAGTAGATGGGCCTTTATACTCTTAACATTTGACATCCCTGATATTAGTTTTCTAGATGAACAGAAGCAATGATGCAGTGCAACTGAGGACACTTGAAACATCTTGTTCCTTGAGTTTGAACTGACTGTGCACCTTCCCGATTGATATACTTTGTATGATTCTGGAATTTTCTTTAAATTTCTCAGAGCCACATGGTTCATGTTATGGTGGGCCTCAAGTAGGATGGCTCCTGTTTCTTTGGCCATTAAGTTTGGGGGTCTTATTTTTATCAAGATATATACTTGTTTTTAAAGTTAAGCTAATTGATTGGATTGCTCTCTACTCCCTCCGTCCCTTTTTAATTGTCGCTTGTGCTTTTTCGAGAAACAATTGCTGACAATTTTAGTAAATAACAAATATCATCAATTAGTATTATAATTAATATCATTGGAAAGTTCTTTGGATCTAGTTTTTTAACAAATTTATTTAGAGATATAATTATTGCACATATTTTTTTATAAATCAAGTCAAACTTATGGCACGAACACCCAAAGCGACAATTAATAAGGGACGGAGGGAGTATTCTTTATTCGTCGAGCACACAGGAGAGCTGCATATCATTATTTTAATAAAAACAAATATTTCAGCTTATCAGCCGGCTTATTATAAGCCAGCCATCCCCCTTCCCTTTTTCCTTCTTTCTCCCTGTGGCCTGGATGCTTCTTTCCTGGCTGCTTGTGAGGTCCAGAACCCTGAGGCCTGAACAGCCACTCTCATTCTTGTTACTAACCCTTACAGCCTCAAGGTTGACTTCTTAGTTTTACTGTCTAGTTATTGCCGAGTCGCATACCTGCATAACCTTCTCAGCTGATCTTGTGTGTTGCATTTGGAAGGCAACTTCAGAAATAACTGGTACAATGGTTGTGGAAGATGTTGTATATGAAAATGCTGATGGAGACCAAGGTTCCATCTCTGAGAAAATGTTCCGGCGCCTTATTTTTGGAAGAAGTTCTGGTTTAGTGCAATCTGAAGCGTTGCTAATCAGAGATCCTCCCTGTGATGAGATGGACAGAAAGAACAAAAGTGCATCTGCAACATCTAGAAAAAGAAGGAATCAGAAAAAGGGTCTGCTCTGTTTCTTTTTTGTGTAAATTATAATGTGCAAGGTGCTTTGCAGTGCTTGCTTGCCATACTCATTGGTTTAATTGACACTAGTTGATATCCTTGCTCTTAGTTCCTTTTGTTGCTGTCATGTGTGTCCACAATCTATTACTTGTGTTGCAGAGTTTGGTTCTTTTTAAAAATCATAGATTCACAATCAAAGTGTTCCTGTTTATCTGATAATGTAGTTTTACATTCCAGATGTTGTCATTTTCTTAGATTTATGGAGAGAGCGTGCCGTATATCACATATTTCTTTATGGCAGATGTGTCACTTTTAGTTCTTATTTATTGCTATGGGCTGTAGCTAAATTTCTGTCTATGTAGTTACTTTGTGAATGTTTGTTCAGTTTAACTGCTCATTGGGCTGTTCTACAAGCAGCCATAGTTGTCTGAAAGGCAATCCATCTATTTGTAGGGACACGATAGACGTTTGATGTGTGTTAGTCTTTTTTTTGATCTATTGCTCCCTAGGATCTTCAGATTTTTTTTATCATAGTAAAAAGTAATTGTAATGCTTGCCCATAATCTACAATTGCTGCAGAATCTATATGTGTTCTAACCAGAATTATAAACACCATCTGATTTACTTGGATAATAGAAACTAAGAATAAATATCTGGAATGATAAATCCCCTAGTTCTCTTCTTCATTGAATGTTGGAACTACTACTGCTACAGATACCTGATTCTTATTGTTTCAGCACCTGTTGATATCTTATATTCAGCCATTCAATAAGCTATTCAAGATTAGGCACTAAATTACATTTGTTTTGTTTCATGGTTTTAAAATCCAATTGTTAGTTACTGATATGCAGGATCCAAGAACAGTCTGCGAATTGACCATAGATTTCTCGGTAGCTCATATCACAGCAGTATCATATCTGGGCTTTCTTTAGTTGCATCTTCTCTGAGTGCTGCTTCTTCATCTGGAGAAAAGGTAAGTACTGTGCTATTATTCTATGTGAACTATTCAACTTTAAGAGCATGAAGCCAATGTGAACCCAGATTATTAGGCTTAGTCCCTTAAAGTACTTGAATGCCATGAATGAATGTTGAATGTCAGCTTTGTTGTGGTACAGGTGGTTCGTAATTACTTTTAAGAGCATGAAGCCAATGTGAACCCAGATTATTAGGCTTAATCCCTTAAAGTAGTAGAATGCCATGAATGAATGTTGAATGTTAGCTTTGTTGTGGTACAAGTGGTTTGTAATTTTTTGTTATTATGGTGTGCGCAACAATTCTGTATGTTAATTCAGTTTGCATTTTGTAGGTCAGCACCACTATTATAGGCCTTGGTGCTGGTTGTTTCCCAATGTTTCTCCGTGGGTGTCTGCCTTTCGTAGATATTGAGGTAACAGAAAAAAGGGGGAAAAGGCTTTCATCTTTGACTAATGATTGAATGAGGTCCTCACACTTCTCAAAATTTGCAGGTGGTTGAGTTGGATCCCTTGGTGGCTGAGCTAGCAAAGAAATATTTTGGCTTTTCAATGGATGAGCAACTGAAGGTTGGTTGCCATACTCCTAGAATAAGAGAAAGCCCATCGACACCTTTGAGTAGCTTCGACTTCAACTATTTTCCGTCGATGTTTGAAAATATTCTTCTGTACTGCTTGTTAATTTAAACTAAGACTGGCCAATCCGAAATTTTTTGCCTCTACCCCTGTTCCAGCAACGTCCCCTAAGGGCATATTGATCTTCTAATGGCAGACAATAGAAATTTGAATTATTGAATAAGTACTATGGAAGATGCCAAAAAGCAATGGCAATTGGCAAACATTCAGCTGTGAGGGAATGATTAGTATGGATGTAGCAATTATGAAAACTGTTGGAGGATTTGCCTACCTTTTACTCCGGAATCTAAAGTATAAAATTTATGTTGTGTACATAATATTGTACTTGTACATAATATACATGCCAATATACCAAGTTCCGTTGCAAATTATAACATTTTTATTCTGGTCCTAGAAAAATGGCATTTTAGGTTACCTATCAATTAAAACTTATTATTGGAAGGTGATGGCCAGGTTTGTCTTGAAAAGTAGTATCATAGTATTATAATTTCATATGTTTTACATATACATTAGAAAGATTAACAGTAATCAAACTTAAATTTGAAGACCATATCAATATCCAAAAGGACATTTTGTGGGAATTTCTTACTGTGATCTCAATATGTAATTTCTTAATTTCTAGGCAACATCTAGTGACCGCAATACCATGGAAGTAAATGATAACTTCATTAGTAAAGCATGACGGATGTTCTGATTTCTTGTATTTATGTCATAATATAAGAAAGTATTAACCTAGTTCAGAATTCAGACGTCCTAATTTTCTTATGATGTGTCCAGTGTTAGTAACATGAATTATTTTATTTTTCGTTTGCTTTTATTTTTATCATTGAGTTTTATTGCATTTTACCATTTCTCCCATGTTAGGTGCATTTGGGGGATGGCATCAAGTTTATTGAAGACAGTGTTGTTGCAAATCATTCAGTAAATGGCAGTGCCAGAAATGCAATCAAAATACTTATCCTCGATGTTGATTCATCAGATCTAAGGTATTTATTTTCCATATCTCCCTCTATCATATGGATTGATGTTGTTTTACCAGACAAATTATTCTAAATAGACTGACGTGAAGTTGATGATTTCCCACAGCTCTGGGCTGTCTTGCCCACCAGAAAACTTTGTTGAAGATCCTTTCCTTCTGAAAGTGAAGGAGTTCCTTTCAGAGGGCGGCCTTTTTATCATCAATTTAGTCTCGCGTTCATCTTCAGTGAGGGAAATGGTTGTTTCAAGACTTAAAGTGGTGAGATGTGTGATGGTCCTCTGCATAGGACACCTCAGATATCCAAATACTGTACTCACTCCCATCACTGCCACTTTCTTCTGTAGGTCTTTGAACACCTGTACTCACTGCAACTTGAAGAAGACATAAATGAGGTTCTGTTTGCGTCGCCGAGCGAAAGACACCTAGAAATTAATAACCTTGATGCAGGAGTTTCCAAATTGCAGGAGTTGCTCAAAATTCCGGTGGATGTAGAATCAGATATACAGAAGTTGCAGAAACTCCAGTAACAGTCTCACCTGATGCTGAACACCATCAATTTGCATCCACTAGATTTAGGCGTTGTTCAGTTCCTGCCCCAGGGAGGGCACACCAATATTTGGTTGCGTTTTTGCCAGCCAAAAGTTTGTCCCCTCTTTGGCTCGTGGAAGCCAAATTGGGGCCAGCTGTTTTGGCCGTCCGGAATTTGGATTCCTACAACCAAAGGCCAAAATTTGGCTTGACCTGATTGGGCCTGGAGCAGAACAGGATGAAGCGCATATCAAACTTTTACCCTCGACAAATTAGATGTTTTCTTCCCATGTTTGCCTTGGCAACTCTGCATGGGAAAAAGTGTTGTACAGATTTAGAGGATGTGAGTGGAGGAAATAGAATGTGCATCATGGTCTGATGGTTTATAAATTTTGGTGAATAGCATTTGCCCGTGCGTTGCTACGGGAATTTTAAATTCTAAGTTGTCATTATATCGTCAATGCTCAAATTCACCCATACATTTAAGTAATCATTCATTGGACAAACAGAAAATTTCATGAAGAAAATTTGAAAGACTACTTCAATATAGAACCTCCAACTAATCAAAAGAGTTTAAGTACTGCTATAATACCATTGTTTCACACCAAAGGTTAAAATGCTACACAATTAATTTCAAGGAAAAAGCTACAGCACTCTTCATCTGCTGGAAGTTCAGGTTAGCATTCATGTTTGTGGCTGCCGAGACCTAGATTTAATGTGGCACAAAAATTCCTGTTGGTGGCCTAAACAGAAAATCATACAAACTGATGGGAAGAGTTCAAGATTTCAAGAATTATGCATGAATGAACCAATCACAGTTGTCAACTACACTTTTCAATAAGAAAACACTACTGCAACTCAAAGCCAGCACTGTAGAAGGGATCATTGGTATATTCATCATACGTATAGAACCATTCCATTAAAAAGGGCATGAAACTCGATAAGCTCTGTTTGTCAACTGCAATTCACTACAGCAGCAAGTCACAACTGACTGGGGTGCAAATTATATGATTTCTAGAACTCTTGCATTCAAAAGTACAAATCATTGTCAACAAAAAAAATGTTCCAAGCTTTGTACATGTATTTGGCCTCAATCATTGATCACCCAATGTTATTCCTAATAAGCTTTGCACATGTATTTGGCCTGAAACTTTGCTCTAGATTCATCATACTCTGCAGATGTTTTATAGACCAAATACAGTTATTCCAGATCATCAACAAACAAATATTACCCTCCATGAGCAGCAAAAAATTCAGTCAATGGCCTATACAATGTTGTGAACACAATCTCACATGAACCATTGTACTGTGACTCCATGACCTCTAGCAAACAAACTTACATTCTATATTCAGGTGAATAAGTTATGTGATAGTTCTATATTCAACATGGTATCCACTGCAATCTCATCAGAAGAAGTCCAGGAGACAATATGGTGTCCTAAGAGGCAAATGGACAATTGGTGATCATGCTATCTTCAAATTACATGATGATAGCCTTAGCATATTGTCACAAATTTTCCTCTTCTTCCCTTCTATCTCCTCACCTTCGGATGCTGTGTTGTTTGGGGGCATAATTGATCCTTGGATACAGAAAAGACCAACTACTGCTGTTATTTCAATCTATGTATTCTTATCCTATGATGCAGAGGCAACAGACTATATCCAAAGAATGGAAATTGTAATATTCCAAAGCTAGTTATATGGATTGTTTGGCTGGACAGCCATCAGCATTTGGAAGGAGTTGTTGATGAGAATCAGGTAGCAAGATATATGTTTAATGATTGCACAGATTTAGTCAGTTCACCTCATTAGCTTTGCCGACCAGCGCCGTCCAGATTAGGCAACCCCATCAGAATCTGTATGACTAAACTCCAAGAGTTTTTATTGATTAAAAATAGGTGATAGTGCTGGAAGACAGCAATATTTCGCAGAACACCATATAAGTTCAGATATCCAAGATTATAGCTGCTGATGCAAACATCTCAAAATTTTATCATGGATTGCTGATGCAAACATCTCCAAGAGTTAAGTGTTGGTTTTGCAACTGGAGAGAAAATCATAGTGGCTAGGTAGCTGCCAGGAGTTGGTAATCATGGATTCTATTAGCCAGTATTTTTTTTTTTTTTGTTCCTGAACCTCATTCAAATGTCTATATTTTATCATGAGATAATGGATGCATTAAACAGAAAGTTGACGTAATCCCAGATATCTTCAATCTTAGTGGATCAGGGGAAATCAGTATTGGATCCAACACAATTGTAGGCCACAACCAATGAAGAAATTAAAAAAAAATGCTTGCATGCTGATCTTAGAACTTGGCATTAGAGACATGCTGATGTTGAAATTGAAATGCCTTATTATGTGACAGCAGCCAGCAGCAGCATCAAAATAGAAGAAGAATGATTTCCTTATCTAATATTTCGGTTATCAATAAAATCAAAATGTTTCTTCGTCCCATTCAGTTAGTTGTTGAATAGGATGATTAATATTTGCAGTGACAATATTACCTCATGGTACAGTAAGGTGGAGCTTGATGTGGACTTGTCAATAGCAACCAGCAATATAATCCTGGGATTTGGTAAAAAAGAGAGTGAAAAGGTTAATGGGAAACGATCCATTTAATGAAAGTTTGTTTGGAGACTTGAGAGCTAACCCACAATACACTCACTTATGAGCAAAGCAGCAAACCAATCAGTAACATGTTTTTTTAGACCTCAATTCACCAGTTCATAAAAACCAATCATTTACTTTTGTACATGGAAAAAAATTTTGTTCAATGCAAGAAAGCATGTACTCCTATGAAACACAAGCTCAACAAAATTGGCAAAGATCAGTCCCAAACTCTGCAACATATGAGCGAAGAGTCTGAAAACCCAGCAGCAGAAGGCAAGTAGATTGTACTGCATTACACATTCAGAAAACTGCACTGCTCATTTTGTAGGTCTGAAATAAAATGAGAATCATATTGACCTGTTCATACATAAAAATATTACAACAGTTGCTTTCCCGGCACATTAAAACAGTGTCAGGTGACAGCTGACCCTGCTAATAACAGCCATTGAGACAACCTTGACAAAAAAGGATTAGTGGAGCTTGTCTTGTTGATGCATGATGATGTGTTCAAAATTGATTTCAACATCTGCTATGCGCAGATTCAGTAAAGAACGGCATGGGTGTGGCATGATAATCTTTGGAAGGGGTCGAAGTTATTAGCAAGCATAATACATGCACACATGTAATTAGATCATATCGGAATACAAATAGGCAATTAGCTTAGGTTGGCTGATAGGTTTCGCACAGCAGGAAGGGAAGATAGGAGGTTGGCACACCTGCTAGCTAGCTCTTCTGCTACTCGACGCTGCCCCGCCTCCACATGCACCACCGGCTTCCGGGAAGCTTCGGGCAGCCCTCGCCTCCGATGGACTGTATTGGTCGTGGGCTCGTGGAGCGGAGCCCACGGTGATGGTGATGGTGATGTTGCTAAGCGGAGCCCCGCGGCGATGGTGCGGAGCCCCCGCCTCCTCCAAGGCTGCTCTCTCCGAGCAGGTCCTCCAGGTCCGTGGCGCTGCGGCGCTGGACTCGTCGGGCTCCGTGGAGACAGGACGCGAGCAGGCAGCGACTCATGGAACCGCCGGGGGTGGAAGCGCGGACCGGCGCGGTGGAGCTCGAGCGGCCGGGCGATGACGGCGGCGAGGCCACAACGGAGTGGACCGAGAGGGGCCGCGTCCCGTGCCGCGCTGCGGGGAACGAGGGGAAGGAGGGGCGTGGCAACGGCGGCGAGGCGACCTGCCGCGACGGCGCTTTTGCTTTGAGTGAGCGCTGCCGCCGCCACGGACGGGCACGGAGCCGGGAGTTAGGCGACGGGCGGGGCCGGGCGATGGCTAGGGGCTAGGGGCGAAGCGGCGGCACGGCCGAGCCTGCATCCGGAGCAATGGCGTGGCGGCAGCGGGGGGCGGGGCGGCGCTGACTCGCCGGGCTCAACGGCGCGGAGACAGACGCGAGCAGGCAGCCGACTCGTGGAACCGCCTGGGGTGGAAGCGCGGACCGGCGTGGGAGAGCTCGAACGGCCGGGCGATGACGGGCGGCAAGGCCACATCGAAGGAGACCGACCTGACCGCGATGGGAGTGGAGCAAGAGGCGCGCCGACAACGATGCGTCCGTGCCGCGGCTCCTGGGGGAAGGAGAGGCATGGCAACGGGCGGCGAGGCAACCTGGCCGTGACGGGCGCCTTTGGCTTCGAGTGAGCGCGTTGCCGCCACGGACGAGCGCGGAGCCGGAGCGCGGGCGTGTGGGGCGGGCCGGGCGGCCGGGCTGGGGCGGGCGGCGCTGCGCGCCCGGCCCGTATGCAGAGCAACGGCGCAACGGCGAGCTGGTGGCGGCGGTCCGCTCCCCTAGGTGGTGGCGGTGGCGGCGGCGGTGGCGGCGCTGACTCGCTGGCTCAACAAATAAAGACAGATGCGAGCAGGCAGCTTGACTAGGGAACCGCCGGGGTGGAAGCGCGGACCGGGCGCTGGGGAGCTCGAGCAGCTTAGCGATGACGGCGGGCGAGGCCACATCGGCGAGACCGACCGCCGCGACGGGAGTGGAGCGAGAGGGGCGCCCGACAACGATATGCCCATGCCGCGCCTCGCGGGGAAGGAGAGGCATGGTAACGGGCGGCAGGCGACCTCGCCGCGACGGCGCGCTTGGCTTCGAAAGTGAGCGCCGCCACCACGGACGGGTGCGAGCCGGGTGCCAAGCGGGGCGTGCGGGACGCGCCGGGCCGGGCCGAGGCGTTGGTGACACCCTAGGCTCTTTTCACCGAGGCGGGCCGCTTGCGCTGCCGGGCCCAGATCCGGGAGCAATGGCGCGGCGGCTCTTGGTGGCGGCGGTCCGCTTCGGGCGGCGGCGGCGGCGGTCCGCCACCCCGATGAGTGGGTGGGCGGCAGGCGCAGAGCGGAGGCGTGATGCAGTGGGTGCCGATTGGGGAAGCGGGTGCGGGAGTAGTAAGAGAGGTGGGGGTCTGGAGGCACGTTGAAGTGGTTGTCGACGTCCCTTGTTTGGTCCTCTTAGGAGTAGAGATATATTGGAGATTAGAATTCAGGCTGTGTTATGGTGGTTGTAGCATGTTTGGCAATGGGGGTGAGGTAGGCTAGTAGTGTCTGGTAGGCTCTTGGGTGGGCAAGGTCACACACACATAACATCTACCCCGTCCTCGAGGAGCAGCAACTCGCTGAAGCGTAGGATAGCGCTGCTGTTACACGAAGCTCTTCTTCCAGGCACCGCAGTCGCTAGGTGGCCAGTCCCTGTAATCCCCTGAACCAAACACATACCAAGGCCTCCAATGCCTGAAAGTTTGAATAACTCAAGTCTCAAAAGCACAACATGATATTGCGTGATCACTCCTTGTCGGTCCTTGCGCCTCTGATATGTGGGTCCTGCCCATATTGACCGGCTGCTTATTGCCTCTCTACTTTTCTTTTGTCACCACGCTGAGCACAATCAGAGGAGACGTACTTTATGTTAAAAGCCATCCTCACTTATGTTTTCGCACTTCGCACTTATAACGAATTGGACGTAGATCTAATTTTTGACTTGACTCAACTACACATTTTTCTAGATTTATTTTAGGATTTAACCATACTATTCTTCAGTTGACTAGATGAGCTAGATGTCTGTGATGATTCCAGTCTTGAGATGTGATGATTTTAATCTCGAGATTTGCTAGTTCAATGTATCAAAGGTGACCATAAGAACAGTATGCACACGCGCACATTTATAAGTATGCATGCCTGTATGTGAATATCTGTTTGTACATTATGCTAAAAAATAAAATAAATAAAATAATGCATAGTCTCTTGCTACTTAACGAACGTTAATGAGAATGCAAATCACTGGCCGGCGCAATGAGATTGATGAACGGCTGCCCTGCTCATTTGCTTGGATGGATTTATCGAGAGGGAGAAATTTGAATCATACGACTGATTGGAACCACGTAAAAATAAATTATGGGAGGTGTAATGGATGAATGTCCAACATGACTTCTCTAGTAACATGCTTTTAGTTGGCTGGAGACCTGGATCGGCAAAAATCGGTTCCTTTTTGTTTTAGGGCTTTTAGGCCAAGGATAAATCTTTACAATCCGTATGACCAACTTTAGATCACACAATCCTTGATTCTTGATACCCTCCATAAAGACGTCACAATATCAAGAGATTTGGACATTTGATGTGTGTGTGTGTGTGTATGTATATATATATATATATATATATATTCATATATATATATAGTAGATGATATATATAAATTTTTACATGATATTTTCCTCAAACAGTAATATATATGTATGGGGACACGATCATAGTCTATCCCTAATACTAATCTATCCTAAAAATTCTCGTCACTTATTTTTTGGTCCATCTCTCTCTAACTATCTGGGCAACGAAGAGTTTCTTATGTTCTCATGCTTATATAAGTCCAATCCTAGATAGCTAGGAATTGTAATTCGAAGTGAGCGCTGCTTCCTAGAGCTCCTGTGCCTACTGCAGCTGTCTCCCTTTGATCCCTGAATCTTCCGGTAGAGACCTACCTTGCTGCCGCTGAGTTGTGGTGGGGTTAGGCTGTGCTAGTTGCTACTTGCTACCAGTCGGGCCGTACGTCATTGACAACGCTGATACCGTGATACTCCCCCTCCTGCTGCAGAGTAAACGTATTTGGAGAGCAGTAGAGTACATGTAGAGTGTGTTTAGTTTGCTCATAAATTTCTAGCCTGGCTAGAATTCTAGGGCAGCTTTAGCTTGTTTCTACCGAGCTAAACTCTGGTTGTTTGTATTGTATAAGCCTGACTACTGTGCGGATGTGTTTGGTTGCTTGGTTTGCTGGGATAGAGTTACCTCTTCCTCAAATAGGTAAGTTTACCTCTTGGAGGGATTTCATCAAACAGATGGTAAGCATTACGATGAACACGGCAAGCACAACGCACGCAAGCAGCACGGCGAGCACAACACACGCGTGCAAGCAGCACGGCGAGCACGCATACAACAAGCTGGAAGCGAAGAAACAAGCAATGTGAAGAAGCAAATAAGCAAGAACGACGGAGCAATGTGAAAAGGCACACATCCGAGCCAATAGTTGACCTTGCCACACCGACGAGTTCATCGGAGCCATGTGCTTCCAAGCCGCCATCGCGCACACCCCGACGAGCCTGTGCTTCCAAGCCGCCATCCCTGTGGAGCTCCTCCTCCGCACCTTTGCCATGGCAGGACATCCATCCTCAAGCTCTCCAAACGGCAGAAAGACAAGGAGACTGAACGCGCTTGAGGAAGAGAAGAAGACTGGCACTCAATCTCCATCGTGGCATGCCAGCATGGACAAAAGGGTCGGAGGTGAGGCTGTGCGGGGTGCTGCAGCGAGGAGCTCGATGGTGCGGGGATGAACACCGGGAAGCCGGGGTGGTAGCGGTCCCGCATGCAAAGGCACGAAGGCCATTTCGCGTGCTCCGACTCCATGGGGATGGAACGGGGACCTCCGGCGAGCCCTCGTTGGGGCCGCCCGAGCCGGGCGGCGCGGCGCAAGGACCTTCGACTGCAATGTGAGAGAGATGCGCACCGGGGCAGTGAGACGAGAGCGGGCGCAAGCCTGGCCAGGGGGAAACGGCCATCCCGGGCGTTTCAACCGGGCCTGACTAAGGCTATCTGCGCTTATGGTGCTCTATATTTATACCCTAAAAGATCTAGTCATCAAGATTCTCTTCTCTATACTCAATTCTCTCGCACTCATCTATCCTCTATATCATCTGTCATCCACTGTGAAGCCTATTTATTATTTTATCAAAATATATCCATGTGACATTTTATTTTAAAGGATTTATTGAAACGAATTTAATGGTGTAAACGAAAGTTAATTTGGATTTTTGGTTTGTGAGTTATAATACTTTTTTAGTTAATTGATATAGCAGTAGCAGCGGGGCCCACCGCTGGATCCAACTGCCTCTCCCGTGCAAGCTCTCGCGTGAGTGCTGGTGGGGCCTGTGCTGTGCATACAGGATGGCCTGCATCCCGTCATTCGTAGCGTGCGAGCGACCGTTTAGTAGACTTTAGAGTACCCCGCTGCAGCAGATTTGATGGGCTATATGCCTTACCGAATTCTTTTAGAGATCCCAGTGCAGATAGCCTAAAGGGTGGTCGGTGGCTACATTTGCCCTGGCTTGAGGCTCTAAACAGGCAACCAAACAGCCCATAAGGCGGCTTATTGGAGCCTGGTTGGGGGTTGGCCACCCAACCAAACAGGCCCGTAGTACATCATGTATACACGCGATAGCCTGATAGGTTTATGCACCCACTATTCGCTAGCTTCTGGTAGGCCCCTGATGGCTCCAGCATTTCATATATATGCAACTAGCTTGCTTCATCTTCTCCTATTAAACAGAAGACATAAGCCAGAGCATCTTGCGAGTTTCCTTGACTATCCTACCTCTTTCAAGCGCACAGATTATGCATGCACGTGTACAGTAAAAACTTAACTTGCTTCTTCATTTTTTCTAAATATTTTGCATGATGCCATGGCCAGATTATTATTATATTATATATTATTAGGGTCCTGTTATTGGGAGCTCTAGCCTCCTAGTAGCTATTGGAAGCCCTAGCCAACCCCCTATCCAACCCAGCCAGTTGCTGACGCGCACAGGTGGAGGATTCCTCCAACCCAGCAGACGGACGCATAAAATCCTCGGCTAGACTGCGTGGAAACGTTTTTGTTGCGACAATACATAAAAACTAGTGTTTGAGTGAATCAAAACCAGTTCATTCCTGCATAAAAACCTCTCTGCAAGCTGGTTGTTCCACCTGACACAAGCTGACGCGAGCTGACACATACTAACACATACTGGCATGCGCGCATTCACTCTAATCTCTTCTATTTTTTCACGATAATTCCTTAACGAAGCATTCGATTCAAAAACGGTTTTCACCATTAAACTCCTAACATTTTTGTGCACGATTCAAGATCCATTGTAAATATATTTTTAAATTTTTTTGAAATTTATAAATTCACATAATAGAATATAGAGTTTTATGCTGTCGTATATGCATAAAATCTTGTGAGACAGTATGTAGAAACAAGGCAGGTACTCTCGTCTCTTGTGAAAATTTGAAATTTAAATCACAACACTTGAACCATAACTTTTGAAGGCCGAATGGATGTATAGAATCACCTGTCAAGATACGTAGAAACAGTTTTTCAAACTGATATTGCATAGAAATTTGTCATTGGATGAATAAAAGTTGCATATTTTAATGTATAGAAACCTTCTCCATGAGAATAACATTCTACATCTCACGAGATGAACATTCCACATGCATCTAAAATCATGGTTAAAAACTTTCTCCACGAGATGTGGAATGTTATTTTCATGGAGAAGATTTCTATACAGTAAAATATGCAACTTTTATTCATTCGATGATAAATTTCTACGCAACATCGGTTTGAAAAACTGTTCTACGCATCTTGATAGGTAATTCTATGCATCCATTCGGCCTCGAAGAGCTATGGTTCAAGTGTTGTGATTCAAATATCAAATTTTCACAAGAGACGAGAGCGCCTACCTTGTTTCTACATACTGTCTCACAAGATTTTATGTATAGACGGTAGTATAAAACTCTATAACCTATTGTGCGAATTTATGAATTTCAAAAAAGTTCAAAAATATATTCACAATGGATCTTAAATCGTGCATAAAAATATCAGGAGTTCAATGGTGAAAACCATTTTTAAATCGGATGCTACGTCGAGGAATTATCGCGAAAAAACGGAAAAGAACAGAGTGTATGTGTGAATGTCAGTATGTATCAGCATGTGTCAGTACGTGTCAACCTATGTCAGGTGGAACAATCAACTTGCGGAGAGATTTTTATACAACATCAAACTGATTTTGACTTACTCAAACACTAATTTTTATGCATCGCCACGATAAAAATGCTTCTATGCAGTTTGACCAGGGATTTTATTCACCTGGTCTGCTAGGTCTAGAGGGGTCCCCTACCTGCGCGCGTCAGCGCCTGGATCCACTTGCACACATCACCAGCTGGTTGGGCTAGATAAGGGGGTTGGCTGAGTGGAACTAGCTAGATAGAGTTTGGACTGGAGCTTCCACAAGTTTATTGAAAGCCCTAAGCTTCTAATAACATAAATATATATTATGGGTATATATACTATACTAGCATATGCCCGTGCGTTGCTACGGGAGCCTTAAATTTTTTGCCTATGTGTTTCTAAGTGAGTCTCTAATTTTTGGGCAATTGTCATTTATAACTTCCACAGCAACATGTCTTTCGTAACTTTTCTATATTTAGGATTATAGAGGAACATTCTCAATACATGTACTATACTAAAATTTCACTGAACTGAACCTAACTATGCCTATATGTTTCTAAGTGAGTCTCTAAATTTTGGGCAATTGTCATTTTGTAACTTCGGTAGCAACATGTCTTTTGTAACTTTTCTATATTTAGATTGCCGAGGAACATTGTCAGTATGGGTACTATGCTAAAATTTCATTGAAGTGAACCTAACTGATGAACCCATGGATTCAGAACAATATAAATAGTGTAAGGAGTAGAACTAATTGACTAATTGATAGGCAAAACTTTCCTAGCTTAAAAACAGTGGATGTCAACTCTCAAAACAGAAAAATAATACTCTAAACAACAAAGAAGTATGTCTGTTCTCGTGGTGAAAAACCTGTACACTGGTTTCACAGAAGGAAAAGAAAACAATGCACTGTGAACCTTAAATTTATATGAAGATGCAACTTAATACAAACTGGATCTGAATCCTATGAACTCCCATTTTATTCACCTCATCAAAAGACCCTAACAAAGATCATTAGTTGTGCCCATGAAACGGCCATATCTTTGCAGACTTTCTAGAAAGCAAGGGTTACTTCTAGAAGTTACAGGCAGTCAAATGCAGTGCATGTTGTTTTGACATCTCCAAATTCTCCTACCCTTTTTGTTCGGGCTTTCATATCTCTCTTGGTTTCCTCTTCATCTCACTATGGTGCTAAGCTCAAGCTTGTCATTCAGGCGATGAACTCATCCCAAAGTGTGGATCACTTGGATACAAACATCTCTCATTTCTCTAGCTATCCAAAACAGTTGATTAATCTAGTAATATTTCAACTTCTTCAACCAAATTGGTCACAGGAGATCATTCTTTGTACTGTTGTCTTGCCGGACAAAACCTGTTAAGCTTGTAAGTTGTAAATGAGAAAGCTTCATGAGGCAATTGAAGTACCAACCAAACTGTTACTTACCTGGTGACTACCTTGTGCGTATTTCAAACATAAATAGAAAACTACTACTGTAGTAAACGAAGGTCAACCAAATTGAAGTTGTTGCTTACCAGCAAGGTGGCAATGCAGTCAAAAGGAGCTCCCACATAGTGGACACACATATATCCTGGATCCCCACTAAAAATAAATTCAATCCACATATGTCTTGAGTTTGAAAGGTGGGCGTGGGTTCAAGTTGAGACCATACAAGTTGTATGTATAAGCACAGTTCAGATTAAATAACAAGACATGCTAATGCATCCAAGCACTTCTCTTTACCTGTCATGTTGAAATTATCATGACGATTCAGTGCTCTAGCTTAGGAAAGAATACCACAAACAATTGAGTTTTTTTCAATGACAGGGAAGTGTTGGATAAAAACCAGAAGACAAATAGCAAAAGAGTTCTATCAGGAATTGTAGGCCCTAAACAACACCACACATGTGCTCTTTTATTTGGGTGAATAAACACCAAAATATTATACGATACTATCCTAGACGGGGTGTGGTCAATATAGTTCTTGGTGTTTTTAAGGTATAAATTGTGTTCAGAAACCTACCATGAAAAGCATGATGAGCAGTATGCTGTTACAGCCTTATTACTGTGGTGTGGGGCTTCTGATTGCAGCGCTATTGCACCTATGCTGTTACAGCCTTATTACTGTTGCGGTGGTGCCGGTCGGGTAACTTAAAAGGCTACAGAATTAGCTTTCGTGTACTCTACTCTAGAGGTCTTATCATGGGAAATCATATTTCGAGATTGCTACATTTTATTTACTTCTGGCTAAGGACCAAGGACCAGGTCTCTAGGATCTAATGAAGTGCTAATATGGCCGATGCTATCTGATTACAAAAATAGCAGCACTTTTTTTTGACTTGGAAATAGCGGCACTTCAGCAGCATGAATAAGTATAGTAAAATTTTTAAATAAATTTTGACTACAAAACACATATACAAGAATTTACGGATGCAAATGACACAGATAGAATTTATTTTTGTATTGCCACAACTACATCTAACCATACAATATGATGGATAAAAAATCAGATGTATGCATGAGTGGCACTGGAATTTAAAGTATACTTATGCATGACTCTGATGCCGTCAAAGAGTACTGTTCTACAGTATTTACATAGTTGCAGCATATGAATATATGACTAATTGTTATGGTAAAGTATCCTGGCTCATGCTGTCCACTTCACTACTGTCAGACACAGAACAGTAGGTGTGAAATATGAAATACACTGCTGCTAAAAAAGGCAAACACGCATAAGTTATGGGGTACTTTTAATTGATATCCATGTTCTTTAAATTACAATTGGTAATTAAATTGGAGTTGTTACATCCAAACAAATGTATAGACATGAACTGAACTATTACTGAACCGATGTTGAAGCACATGTCATACTTTTCAGAAAAAAAATAAACCTAACCAGATCATTCCCTAGTCTGTTACTGGAGTCAAGAAAAAGATGGAGCAAACAGCAAGGATACATGTTTTCGGAGGCCCTTTGAAAATACAGAAAACTTTACCATGCCTAGTGTATGCCATGTTGCAGAAATCTCAGAAACCAGACAAACTGCAGATTCTCCTTTTCATGCAGGGACAAGCAACATGTTGGGGGACCAGCAAAATACATCCAATATACATTCAATCTCTCAAACTGAGAGAAATGCTTTCAATGCAGGATATCAAACCATGCCCCGAGCATGTGAGAATACAACTCTCTCAGACTTGAGAGTGCCTGCCACGCTTAAGCATTCTTCTTTGCAGGTTTTAAATCCAGCAGCCCTTACAGGAATGCAATGCTACACAGATGCTGCTACTTTGCCAGATAACCAAATACAACCGGATAGAATTGCTGGCTTAGGAATTTTCATTACTAACAACGAAACTGTTAAAGTGATGGTGCAAGTGAAAGCCCTAGTTTGGTTTTGGCTAATTGATGAAACCTAGGACTAACCCTATTGCTAAGTGTGTAGCATTAAAGAAAGGGAAGGTCCAAGCCAAGTGGTGGAATGGTGATCAAGTTGATGGAAGTGATCAAAGATGATCAAATGCCACCCTTGCAGATGAAGGAAGATGAGGAGCAAGATGGAATTCTAGAGGCAAAGGTATATGTTAGGGCATTTCCATTTTGCCGGTCATAGGTGAGTAGAGAAGTTGATGGCCGGATTTAGAATTGATAACCGTACTATTAAGAGGGGCGATGTCGCGCAATATCGATTATCTAAGTGCCACTAGGTGAGCAATAACTTTGCATGTGCATTAGGGACCTAGTGAGCTAACATTCTCTTGCTAAATCCATTTGAAAATGCTAACACACGTGCACAAGTGGAGAGACACTTTTGTGTTGGCATATGAGGGCAGGAGTTGGTGGGGTTTGGATGTAAACCCCTCCCGCCGAGCTTGCGAGGCGGGACTCGAAGGTTTTCGGGTGAAAAGTAGTCACTCAGGGGTGACCGGACGCTGTCCTGGTAGGGACCGGACACGCTCGGTCATGTGTTATCGTCCGGTGGGTTTTCAGGAGTGACCGGACGCCAGCGACCAGACGCTCCGGTGCCGCGTCCGGTCAAGCTTGCTGTAGCAGGCGTATGGCGCAGTGTGTGCACTGGACGCCGGGCGCGTCCGGTCAAGAATTTGCGTTTCTGGACCTCTCTGGTGGCCAACCGGATGCCACTGTTGGCGCGTCCGGTCATGGCGGCGGACGCGTCCAGTCGGTTGCTCAGCAGCGCGCGAGGGTTCGACCGTTGGCGCGCAACGGTTACATTCAAACGTCAGCGACACGTGGCTCGGTGAGAGTGACCGGACGCCGGGACCGGACACGTCCGGTCATCACTTAACCAGCGTCCAGTTAGTGCGCAGAAACTGTGTTTTGAGGGTAACGGCTAGGTGCTTTGATGAGCGCCTATATAAGTGAATTGGCCGGCTCTAGGGAATCTCTCTTGCCACTTTGACATACTTGATATCCCTTAGAGGTAAGCAATCCATCTCCTCCACTTTGTATGCCTCTTGATTGATCTAGAGAGTGATTGGGAGAGCTTCTAGTGCATTTGCCTTGTTCTTGAGCATCTAGTAACAATAGTGAGCGTTCTTGCTGCGATTGAGCTTATTACTCTTTGGTAGTTGCCACCACCTAGAAGGTAGGAGCAGCGAGCCGGAGTTGAGCAAGCTTGGAGATTGTTCTTGGCCACTCCGGAGGTGATTGTGAGGGGTTCTTGACCTTGTCCCCGCGGGAGATCGCAAAAGGTACTCTAGTGGAATGCTCGTGACTTATGTTGCCCTCATCTTGTGGTGATTCTTGCGATGCCCGTTGGAGGCTTGGTGTGGTGCCAATTAGCCGCCGAATCCCAAGTGAGTGTGCCGTCACAACGAAGAGTAGCGTGTTGGCAAGCACGTGAACCTCGGTAAAAAATCCGGTGTTCATTTGGGATTGATCCATCGAGATCATATTTGGATTTCATTTGATTGATTGGATCATCACCTTTTTCTCATCATTGATCAAGAAGTGATTGGCACGACATTCCCAAGCCACGGTTTGCATCCCTCGGTTCCTATCTTGCGATTACTCTTGTGCAAAGTAGCATATTAGGTTGTGTAGTGTAGTTTGATTGCTAAGAACCATATTCTTAGTGTGCATAGTGTATTAGCATTGCTAGAATTGGTTAGGTTGGCTTGCAACCCCCTAGTAGGCTAGCGCAACACTTGCTTCGCCAATTGTTCACTAACCGGTTTGTTTAGTGCTTTGTAGAAATTTTATTAGTCTATTCACCCCCCTCTAGCCATTTAGGACCTTTCAGCAAGCCAAAATAAGATCTGTCTCCTCAGTTTTAATGGCTGAGGCAGCTGCTTTATCTCTAGCAGCAACAATTATTCATGCTTTGCAGGTCCAAGATATTCTTTTCTTGACAGATAACCAGCTCCTGGTTCAATTCTTCAACGGGAAAGATCACTCTTTGCCTCCACAGTGGAGTATAAAACCATTCACTCAAAATTTCTTAAACATAACAAAAGAGAAGAATGTCAGAGTTAGGAAAGTTGCAAGAGAGCTCAACTCCATCGCACATCTGTTAGCAGGAAAAGCTTTGAAGCTTGATGTGAACAATTTTTTTACTGTTAACTTTTCTTGCTCTGATTGTAATCATGACAGCAACTGCCCGAGTCTGAGGGCATTGCAGTCTTTACAATGGGATCCTTTCACCCTGATAGCAGCTAATTGCTGCTGATATTAATAAATTTGCTTTTAATAAAAAAATGTTATTCAGAAGTGAATCCAAGGTAATCAATGTTAATCCTAGCATTTACAGGTATAATCAAAAGTTATTTAAAAGTGAATCCCTGGTTTCTAACATCTAATCTGGACCTCTGTTCTAGCTGTTATTTTTCTTTTGAGTCTAAACTGTTTGCTTACTCTTACATCTGCACTATCTAATACTATTGAATACTACATCTAATCAGGATACTTACTCTCACATCTACAGAAAACTGCAGTTGACAGAGGCAGCACTCAAGTACAGGGATCCCAAGCACTAAAAAGGTCTACAAAATTAGTTTCGCCATAACACCACTGAAGTTAGCTTTTGAAGCTTGGACCACTGAATTGAGCAGTCTAATTTTTAAGAGACTATCAGTAAACATTATTGATTATCTATGAGTTTATCATCAAACATTATTGACTATGAAAAATTCAGTAAAAATTCAGTAATGTGGTAGTGCTATAGAAAATTCAGCCTATAGTTAGTATAATTAAGTAAACAATGTTTACAGGTTACCATTACAATTTTCAGTACCGTGGGAGCGCTATAGAAAATTCAAATGAGTGAAAACAAAACATAACTCTTATCAAATATCGTGATCCCATTTGCACTGCCTATCGAAATGCCACCAAGGTGGGGAGGATGAAGAGCTGAAGGCTAGGAATATTCAGTGCAAAGCACGCAAAACTGCTGGAGCAGATCCAGTAAAGGACATGTATGTGCACATGTACACATAATAATCTTTGAAAGGGAGCAAAGATGGCAGGCATAATACATGTACACAAATGTAATTAGATCAGATCCGAACGCAAATAACCAATTAGCTTAAGTTAGGGTTGGGTTCTCGGTTTTCTACAGCAGGAAGGGGTTGGCACACCTCATGGCAGCAGCGAGCGAGTGCGTAGGAAGTGTTGAAGAAATTGTGATCCGCACAAAATATTCCTTGGAGCAGTTGCCAGGGCATGAGGCCGCCTCCGCCTGCCGCGAATAGGTCTTGCTGCTGCTGCTCGACGAGATGCGGCAGCTCCTCACCGGCCGCCATTGGATCTCCCACCGAGCGGGACGGGACCAAGACGGATGAGAGCGGGCCCTAGGGTTCCGGTTGAGGCCCGAGTCTTCGTGGGCATTCTGGCTCCTCGCGTCTGTGGCGGCGGTGGCGAACGGGAGGGCGACGGAGCAGGCGAGGAGGAGGAGAGGCGGGGCAAGGACTGGCTCGTCGGTGCCGCGGGCGAGGAGGAGGCAGCGCCGGACCATCCACGGCAGCGGCGAGGGCGAACGGGGGGCGAGGAGATGGAGAGGCGCCAGCGCATCCGCAGCTTTTGGGAGATGGAGCAGGCCTCTCGGGAGAAGGGGCGAGGTTGAGGCACGCTGAATCGCGGATTTGAAACACGGAGCGGGAGGCACGCTGTAGTTTTCCGAGCATTGGAGCGAGAGGCAGGGCGAACCGTTGTGGGATTCCTGTTTTGTCTTAATAGGAGTAGAGACATTCATACACGCACACCAGAGCTCCATGCGCTGCCAGGGCCTGTCGCGCCTCTTCTCTCCTTCCATTCTTTGCGTGCGGCTGGACCCGCGAGCCCAGCGCCACCGGTCTGCACGCAGGTCCGTCCCGGCCTATCGTCGTCGCCGCCACCACCGAAGGCATTGCCACAAGCTCCGTGACACAGTTACGACGTACGAGTGCAAGCGGTGTGGACAGAAGTAACATGTGCACGTGACTAGCTGTGGTGGCGAGCGCCAGGATGTGGCGCCAGCAGTGGTGTGTGTGGAAGAGCAGTGGTGCGGCCTGAGGCTATCCGCACTCGTCATCCTTTAAATCCATCCTCTAAAAGAAATATTCCATCCTAGTCATCGAGATTCTTTCCTCTACGTCACTTTCTCCCGCACTCATCCATCCTCTACATCTCTACTTTATCCCAGTAGGACCCACGTGTCAGCTTTTTTTTTTTTTTTTCTCCACCGGACTCCCTCCCTCCCCGTTCTCTCTCCTCTATCCTTTCCGCCTCCCCAACAACGAGCAGCAGGCGGGCGGCGCGCGAGAAGCGGCCTTGATAGCAGGTGGGTGCGCGGCGGGCCTCGGCGGCCCAGCGCGGCAGCGGGCGGCTCTGCCCCGGCCTTGGGCGGGCGGGCGGCTCCCGCGCCATGGACGCGCCCGGCGGCGGAAACTCCCCTGCGGCCCCAGCGGTAAAGCTCCCGCGCTCGCGCTCAGCGAGCTCGCACGGGCGCGCGGTGGCAGCGGGCCAGGCCCGCGCCCGATTTGGACGCGGCGCCCGCGCTGCCAGCGCAGCGCCCGCGGCGGCCCGGCGAGCCGTGGGCAGCGCGCCCTCCACCGACTGCTCCTCCTCTCTCTCTTTGCGGCGGTGGGGCATTTAAAGAGGACGCGCGGTGGGCGGCGGCGGCTTTCGGCACGGCGGGCGTGCCGCTCTGCCGAAGCTCCATGGCGTGCCCGCGCCCCTCGAGCTTGCCGCCGGGCACATAGCACTTCGCTCCCTCCGCGGCCTGCCGGCAGCGGCGCAGATGGGCGCGAGGGCGAGGGAGCCACCAGCGGCGTGCGGCAGCGAAGGAAGCGTGCGAGCTCAGCGAGCACGCTTGGCGGGCGGGCGACGAGGCCCTGTGGTTTTACTTACCGCTCCGGACAACCAAAACCGCCGGCCACCGTGAACGGCTTATCGGCCGGCAGAAGAACCGGTTACCGATTTATACCGGATGAATTCAAATTTCAAATTTGAATTTCGAAGCCGGCGTAGTTCAAACGGTAAGAACCGGTTTACCGGTCGGTTAGACCGGTTTACCGGCCGGTAAGAACCGGTTACCGGTCGGTAACCAATGATGTCAAAATTTTTCAAATGAAAAATGAAAAATGTTTTAAAAAAATGCTAGAAAAATTCTTAAAAATACTTCATGATTTATAGAATCCAATGATGTCAAAATTTTTCAAATTTGAGTGCGTTTAGTATATTTTTCGACCTTCATGATTTGATGGGCCTTAATGGGCCGCGGCCTTTTTCTTTTTTCTTTTTTTTTCAAACTTGCAAAGGTCAAAATAAATACTAAATGAACTCAAATTTGAAAAATTTTGACACCATTGAATTCTATAAATCATGAACTATTTTTATAAATTTTTTTAGAATTTTTCATTTTTTAAATTCAAATTTCAAATTTTAAAAACCCTAACGGTTTGTACCGGTCCAAAACCGAACCGGTGCGGGGACCGGTAAGGTCGGTAACCGCCTTACCGGCCGGTTACCGATCGGTAAGAAAAAACCGCGGCGAGGCCCGGCGAACGCCAGCAGGGACCTCGGCATCTCGGCGGAGCGCTGGGGCCAAGGGCAGCCATGCCCGCGAGGTCGGCGGGCCCCGCTTCCCTCTCTCCCTTCCCCTTCTCTCTCCCCCGCCACCTCGTGGGCGACGACGACGCGTGGGGCCGCGCCACGCCACGCATCCCGCGCACTACCGCGCCAGAACTTGGCGTGCGGGCCTTGCGATTCCGACGGCCTTGGCGCTTTCCCGGACGCCGCTGCAGACGTTTCTTCCGGTATCCGGATGACGCGGCGCTTCCCGGACGAGGTTGGCGGACCCAGTGCGGGTAGTCTGATAGGTGGGTCTGGAGAGCACCACGTCATCAAAGGCAGCTAGCTTGGCGCGTCACATGCAAAACCACTAAGCAAAACCAGCTTGAGGGGTTATTTGTCTAGTTTTTTAAAAAAATTAATATGTAGAATGCCTAGTTTTATAGTTTAGGTGTTATATAGACCACGCTGCATATATCAGAAAGTTATATAGACTTTTTTTTAAATTCGTACCAAACTTTATCCGAAAAAGAAAAAAAGGGAAGCTTTGAAGGCTTTCGAACTGACAATCAAAACGGCGCTCACTCCCTCGTCAACGTCTTTGTCTTCTTCCTCGCCTCCTCCTCCTTTTCTTCCTATCCTCCCCCTCCGAATTCCATGTTCGGTTCCCGTTTTCTCTCTCTCGTGCGCGTGTACTACTTCTGAAGCCGCAAGGTCAGAAGAGAGGATCCACCTTCGAGTTCGATTTTCGGCGACTCAGGTCCTTCTGCGGTTCTGCCGCAGCCGCCGGTGTTTTGAGCGTTTTCCTTGAGAAATTTGAGTTTCTTCGAGAGTGTTTTTTGAGTTTTCTCTTGAGATTCTTGCGAAGGATGTCGCCTTCGATCCATTTTCTTGGGTAGTCGAATTGCAGTCCTATATAGCGTCAAAGAATCCAACTTTGACTTCTCATTGGTGGCTCCTGCTCTGCGTTGTCGAGAGACAATTTGTGGATGCTTGGTAAGGTTGTGTAGTTGGAAAGGGTAGCATAAGGCACCATCAATCCTGGTGATTTTGGTGCTTCTCTGAATAATTGGGGGTCAAATTGGCCATCTTCAGTTATTACTTCTCGTTTTTGTTGGGAGGATTTGGTGAATTTTAGTGGCAGGGCAGAGCTTCCTTCAAACCTCGGTCCTCGTTTTTATGGATTTAGGTGGTTGGGGGTATCTTAACTTTATCCTTCGTGCAAAAGGGCTATAAACTTGGGAGTTCCTGTGAGATATTCCTTTCTTATGAGGATTTTATCTTGATTCTGTTGGTTCCTGGTGAGGTGGTTGAGATGAAAGGAGTATTATGCTAACTCATCAAGGAAAGGATGACATTTCTGTGCTTTCCTTTGGAGTTCTGTGCTCTGTTCCTCCAAGAATTTCTGTGCTAATCTGAGGAAAAGCTGACATTTCCGTGCTTTCCTTTGGAGTTCTGTGCTCTGTTCCTCCAAGAATTTGTGTAAAAAAGGGTGGTAGTTTAGAATTTCCTTTGCACAGGAGAAGCTAAATTCTGCCTTGCAGATCCGAATTGGCTGATGGCGGTGAGTAAATCGTTTTTGATTTTGCGTACTTATCATGTCTTTGACTTCTTGATGTCTTGTACTCTTGTACAGTGTATTATATTTTGATTCAACTGTAAGAAATCTAAAATTGGTCTGTCTTGTGATCGCTAATTGACTGGTTAGACAAGAACTGGTGTAGAATGATACTTTGGTTCTGCCTTGTCTTGCTCAGGCTGGAGAATTTTTTGTCATTTACATCTGGATGTGTTTTCGCTGTAGTTAATTTTAGATATCCTGTCGGGAAGACATAGGTTGACATAATGGGAACAACAATGAATGAGCAGTGTGCTTAGCTGGTTTGGTAATTATGAACCCATCTTAGTCTGTTCTTGTGGTGATTGGTGTGCTGTGTATGCTAGAACTATTTATGCTGTGTGTAATTTTTTTCTAAGGCTGATATATCGCAGATGCTTTCCTAGATAAATCCTTGTTGAAACTATTGAACTGCAAATGCCACATTCTAGATCTGAGTGCACCTGATCCAGATTGATATATGGATTATACTTTCTTTTGCGTGTCAGCATGTACCACTACCATAGACATCCCAAATATTTAGGGGGTTTCAGTCCTAGCTTTTTCAGAAATGTTAATGCGAATCCTGCTGTAGAGTGTCCAACACTTTTTGGGATGCTTGAGGACCTTTTTGTGTTTGCTAAATTCTTCTCCCTCAAAAATGATCCTAGCAACAGATGGATGCTTTTACATGTTTATATATCATGAATCATAGTCCTCCAGAAAGTTGACTAAAGCTACTAATTGATCTGTTCATCTGTTCATCTGTTCTGTGCAGCACCCTGAAATTCCTGCATTTGGGGATTGGGAAACTACAGGAAACACCCCTTACACACAAAAGTTCGAGGATGCACGGAAGAACAAGAAAACAGGAATTCCTACACAACCAAGTGATCCAAGGAGGAACCCAGAACATCCTCACAAGTCGCCTTTGCATCCAACGGCCTACAAAACCGATCCTCAAGACCAAGGTCCAAGGAACCCACCACATCGACCGAGACCTGAAACTGACCAACGACACTCTGACCGACCTACTCACCATGAGCCTGCACCACGAAGACATGCAAATTCTCAAAGAGAAAAAGGGAGTAATGGTGGGGCACTAAGAAGTCCCTACAGAACAGCTGCTGGGTCTGCTTCACCAATGCAGCCAAACAACCAATCAAAGCCAAAGCAAAGGTCGACTGGAATGCAGACTCCAGAGAGGAGGGCATCTTCAGAGGGCCATGGCCACCATACACCTGGAAGGAGCAGGATGAAGCCGGGTGGCTATGAGGTAATAATACATTACTATCATTCGATTTTTCAATAACATATCAATGAATATGTCTAGAAATGCCTTTAAGAGTAATTGCTCTTGCTTTGCATTTGTCAATCCAGCCTGAAGAAGTGGCTGTACCACCTTTTGGTGAATGGGATGATACAAATGCAGCATCAGGAGAAAAGTACACTGGTATCTTCAACAGGGTAAGGGACGATAGGTTGTCACCTTCCTCTTCTGCTAGGCAACCATCTACCACCCGCCATGAGGAGAATAAGGTGCAACAGGTATGCAAAAGCTTGTCCAGAGTAAAGTTGAAAAATTCAGTTTTATATGTTCAATCCTTTATTTGGTATTGATTGCACACCATATATATAAATGCAGTTATGCAGAAATAGTATCATCATCTCCATGATGTTGATGCTAACTTAATATTACGTATTGTATCTGATAGATCATATATAACAAACTACAGATATTTATGCTATTTGCTTTTAGAACTCTCTAGCATTTAATCTTTTCTATGTTCTCCAGTAGAACATAGCCTGACTTATTGCAGTAGCATTAGAAATGTCCACGGCTCATTTATATTTTTTTTCTCGAACACACAAGAGAGTAGTGCATCATTTATTAAGAAACAAGAGAGTACACAAGGGGGACAAAGTCCCCTGAAAACACAATCGAACTCACACTAACACACAGCCACAATACAACCAGAAGGATACTAGAAACAAATTGCCTTTTTCAACAGCAAGTGACCAGCAAGCTACCGATAAAATTTAATTGTCTTGTAATCAACTGTGACTAATTGTCTGGCATTAACAGTTCAATCTGTCCACCTATGTGATCTTGAACTGCGTGTTTGAGAAAAATGTGACCTTGAACCTTGATCTGACGACTGCAATAAAATGTTTCTATATAGTTCAGTCTATATGTTCCTTAAAGATTTAATTTTTTGACCTTAAATTCATTTAAAGTATTGATA
Source organism: Chrysopogon serrulatus (assembly GCA_015844335.1). Classification (NCBI taxonomy): domain Eukaryota; kingdom Viridiplantae; phylum Streptophyta; class Magnoliopsida; order Poales; family Poaceae; genus Chrysopogon; species Chrysopogon serrulatus. Next base: position 343,044 of record JADLZL010003636.1, on the reverse strand, counting down.
GCAATATTTGTATGCCATATATCTGGTCGGTTGGTAGCCTTGAGAACAGGTTAATTTTTTTGGGAACCCACACATCACTATATATATTCTGCAAGTAATAAATACTGGCAAGTGGCAACTTCACTTTTTTTTCGTTAAAAATACTGGCAACTTATTGTCAAATTCTTATATGATTGTATTAAGATTACACAGATACATAAGCTGCATTATGTGTTAATTATCTTCATTTGTTTGTTTTGATTCACAGCTAGCGCAAATACTGAGACATATTCCTTACTGCTCTGTCAGTAGTAGTAAATTAGTAATCGTGCCGTTGTTTTGCTATAGAGTGTCAAATTCTTATACCTGTAGATTCTTCAGATGAATGAATTTCCCTTGAATTTATTCAGATAAATAAATATGAAAAAGTAAAACACAAAAATAACCTTATTTAAAGTTTCCTAAAACTCCACGTGTAACACAGGGATATCTTCTCAACTGATCCTTGTTTCTTTTATCTCCAGAAATGTTCTTGCTGCATACTTTGAGAAAATCAGGACAGGATCTCAAAGAGTTTTGGACAACTTCCTATGCTGCTTCTGTGATGAGATACCTATCTTGTAACTCTTCCTGTGCTAGTTGTCATGTTTGTTATTGTTGGTGTGATTATGTATCTGTAATTGGATTGTTCCATTTAAGCTCTTCACTTACAAGGAACGTATATATGATACCATTTAGATTTGTAAAGTATGGAGTGAGCAATTTCCTTGCGATAATAAAAGGTTTATCGAATGGGCTATAGTTAGTTAATGTGGATATCAGCTAGACAGACACCAACAATGTGCTTTCAGTGTTTTTTTTTTTTTTTTTTAATTTAAAAACAAACTACAGTGTGCTCCGTTGTTATTCTCAATATCTATGATAATATTATAAACAGTAAAATGCATACAAATTAACCATTTGTCCTTTTACTACCATTTTTCTAGTTGGGATCTTCTTGAAGAGGATCTTTAGTATAATCAACTTTTCCAGAGCTCACTCGGAGATATGTAACTATACTTAAAAAAAAACTGAAACAGGAGTGTAGGCCCCCTACTGCATTAAGATATATGCAAATATAAGAGTTATTTTGATATTTGCATTTTACATAGGGAAATGACTTAAATCTGTATAAAATAGTACATGAAACTATAACATTAAAGAATTCTCATACAAGAGATGGTATAGTGTAGTACTGAGTATCATTAGCAAATTGTAGCATAATATATACTTTTTTTTTTTTCTGGCAAGAAATGTTGCATTGTTTCTTGATGCTTTACAAATAGGGCTAACCTGGGAAAATGTTGTGACCACAGAAAAAGAAAAGGAAAAGAGAAGGAATAGGAATAAGAAAATTCAAAATGTTTTCTGTCTGTTCAACAATCTGTCACTGTAGATACTGCTGTGGCAATAGAATCTATTTCATTTACTACTTGATGGCTTGTTTTCTCCAATTCCTTCGCTGCTGGAGCTACCTTAGCTTCCTCAATGGCAGTGCACGGCTGAAGACTTGCTCAACTTCAGTCGCTTCCATATTCAGCTGATCCAACAGCTCCATCTCCTCCTTGCTCAGCCCCTGCAGGAAGTTCATGAAATCCTGTTTCACCTCCATGAAACCTTCTGCCAGCCTCTGAAACAATGATACCTCCTCCTTCTCCAGCTCCTCAACCTCCTCCTCAATCTCCTTCACCTCTCTGACGATGGTCTTCTCTCCTTCCTCCACAGTCTTTTCAATTCTCTCCACAAGAGGAGGCTCTGGACCACATGTGTTATCGGTCCTGATGAAAGTCGAGAAGTCCCGACCAATGCTTTTTGCAGCTCTTTCTAGCTCAGGTATTATTGTTTCAGGTACAGTTTTACTTCTTGTGTACAAAACAGAACCACCATAACCATCCCATGCATCATTTCGGCCACGGTAGTATACAAATATGTAGTCATCATCCTTGTTCTCAACCTTGGATGAGATAATGTACCTACAGGTCAGCAAATATCAAGCTGATAAATCTGAGGCATGACAAATTGGTAATAGTGTAAAAGAATTTCTAAGAGGGTTTACCAATCATCTTGATAGTGCAGGAACTCGTTGTCATGGTTGTAGAGTATGCCAGGCTGTGAGGGGTCCTGCACAAAACGCTGCACAGTTGACCTGGTAAAGAAACCAGAATCTGGGGTGCGGATTCTCCATGTTATGTTTGCGATTAGTTTATCTCCTTCGACATGAAACTCATGAAGCTGGCAATCGAATGTGTCAAATGTCGGGTTTAAGCCACTTGAAATGTACCATTTGCCATTAAAATCTGCCATATTGAAGTTCTTAACAAGGGCAGATGGATCAGGGACTGGGAACTCGCCAACATCGGATTTTCTTGGAACACATTTCTTGCGTGAAACAGCACAATCATTGAATTCATCGACTACACTGTTCTCAAACAGGTCTCCACATTTGATCTGATGGATCATAAAAGCAGAGCATAAAAGGCTTATTTTTCTAGCAGATTTCAGTGAGCTCAAGGTTTATGGGAATAACCTGGCATTCAGTTTCATCAGGTCGATTATTGCATGTGTTCAAGCATGCTACGTTTGCTGCACAGGACGGGTTCGCTATGCATTTGGCCAGCTCTATTCTGAGAAAGGAAAAATCAATTGAGTAACAGCTAATAAATGTATAAAAAATCTAAGTTTTACTCTCATCCAAAAGGTGACAAGCTTGTGAACGGGGACCTCTTAGTTTCAAGTAGTTATTAACTTCTCATTGACCTATATTGGCTATATAGTATATACTGAATATAAATTCAGACAAAGCACTGGATGAAACAATGAGGCATCTGTCAACTCACTGCAGTTCATGAAACAGAGAAAGCTGACAGACAAAATGCTGGCAGAATTTAAAAAAAATGCAGCAATACGGAAGATACATTCTACATTTAATGGAAGATTAAGCATCTATGGGTGTTAGAGTATTTTGCTATATCTCTGGAGATCTGATATGGAAGTCTACTCGTGAGGGGTTGAAGTGAATTGTCCACCTTTTTCTGTTACCTTATTATTAAGTTTTTTGGTTGAAATGATCAGTCCATACAACTCAATAATGAGATGAAGCAATATATCGACAACTGAACTAATTCTAGTCTTCAATATGGTGTCACAGGTTTAGGGTTCTAATATTAGGCCTCAAACCCTATTAGTTGTTTGTCCTCCATGGTGCACCGGACACACGCCCTCGCGTTGCCTCCTAACGTGCCCATTTGAAGATCGCCCATAAAGATATTTGCTGAGAGCAGCTCCGCTAGTTGCGACGTTGATCACAGTTTTCCCTCTTGCTGGTGGTTGGTTGGCATTTCTTTTGGTTTTCAATCTGATGATAGGTTTTCATTGCTTGCTGCTTGTCCTCTTCACACACTTCTACTTTGACTTTAGCCTCGACTACACTAGCCACTTCGTCTCTGACTGTGAGGCATGACATGGCAAGCTCCATGGGACACTCACATGTGTGGCCTCTATGCCTCTTTCTCCGTGCATCCATATCCATCGGGAAGCATCCACAAAGACCCTTGTTACACATCACCCCTGGTTCCGCCATGACGTGAAGCATCGGCCATGATGCAGATGCCCCTTGCCTCTTCAATACAAGCACTTATTCTAAGGTTGGACAGCACCAGGATTTTCAAGTTGCTATTAGAATTTTTGGACCACCCCTGGAATTACCAAAATTCAAAAAATTGGGGGAAATTTTTTAGAGATTTAAACATGCAGTATACTGTTCAATGTTTGTTTGCTGGTTAAATGGATTGATAGATCAGAGAGGGGAGATAATAGCCTTTTCTGTTCACTGTTGCAGAGGAAATACCTGGGACTGAAAAATATTTTTCAAATCAAGACCAGTAAAGGTTCATAGTTCAAGACCAGTAAAAATATTTCAATGCCCCATTGCAGTTTTTTTGTGGTCTTATTTGATAGATGTTTTGGGTTGGACAAGATCCCAACCAGCTGTTCAGAGTTTTTGTTTTTTTTTGGTTGGTTGAGGTGGTGAATGCTTGTCGAGCAAAAAAAAAGACATGTGACACTTTTCTTATGTGCAGGAGTGATGTGGACCAGTTGGAACCACCAATGATGCTGTTTTCAACAACAAAGTGCTGACTTCACCAGTGGCGATTATCTACAAGATGCTGGTGTTGATGAAGACTTGGTGTACCCTCCTGAAGCCCAAGTTGAGGTCCATGGGGGATGATATATGTGTAACTTGCTTTCAGCTGGTGCAAATTAGTTTGGTGGAGAACGAGTGTAGTTTAGAGTTGGTAGAGATCTTTGTTTAGTTGAGCTTTATTAAATGTTTCCTGTCGATGGTTTGGATGTTGGTACGCTTGTCTTTGTAAGCTGATATCCCCAGCATCAGTGTTAAGCTTTCTAATAAAGCCAGGTGAAATTTCATTGATATTTTGCTGAGATTTTGAACCCTGGACAGCACGAGTTAAGGCTTGCTTAGCCAGGCGAGGTTAGTTCCAAACAAAGCAGCCCTTATACGGGTCTACATTCCAAAATTTTGGAAAGGCAAGAATGTCAAAACTAAGTTGACAGTATGATGAAGTCACCTGCATTCCTTTAGCAGGCAAGTGCATGTCTTGAGAGCGTCGATTGCATCAGCAGAAGGGACTACCAGAACTACACATGCCATCACCCCTGTCATGGCAACCAGTTGCAACTTGCTCCATTTCCTGATGCTACTGAAAATATCTGACGCTTGCAGTACTGCAATCATCTGCCGGAGGAGAGAAAACCCTGCTGTTCATAGTGGTATAACAAGAGGTGAATCGTCTCGGTAGCAATGAATGAGCAATCATGTATTACCTCAGAGGGAGTGGCCTTGACACCAAGGCGCTTGGTCCTCCAGAGATTAGCTCTCACATGGCACCAGTTGAGTCTGACGGTGCCGCAACTCCTATTGGATGCAACTCTAGGTTGGACGCCATGGAGGAAGCTGGAACCTCCACTTAGAAAGATGCGGTTTGTGCACTGTCGCGACATCATCATGCCTCTGAATCTGCAGTTCAAGAGGGAAAGTTCAGTATAGAACTCAAACCAATTCGAGCATAAATATCTCCAGAAAATGTTTCAGGCTTTCTCTAGATAGACAATGGAGTACATTCTTAGTTTGTGTGTATGGATTGCAGCCATGACTCATCTCGTTTTGTTTATTTGTTTATAAGACTGCACTAGCAATCTTCTGACAACAAGTGTCTGCAGATGAATTCTACTGCATCTATATGCTCGCAATCACTAGTTCCACAATATGCGCCAAGATGGAATCATCCGGGTCACCAAACTCACTTTCAATAATGGTGAACCAGGCACGAAACCTTTAGTCTGAATGAAGGCGCAACTGGAACAAACAAGAAGGTGGCGCGGGATAGAGAACCAGGAGAGGAGGGGAATGGATGAGGAAACCAAGAGGCGAACCTGCGGTGCTCTGCAAACTGCGCCGCCGCGGAGACGCTCCTCCGGTCCGATGAAGGAGGACGACGACGATAGAGCAGGGGAGGCGGATAGGAATGGAGCGGAGAGGTGTGGCGCGGAGCAGCAGCCAGCAGGGCTGCCTGGCTGCTCCTGCTCCTGCTTATCGCGGGCCGACCAAACCGGGGCCCCGTTAAGCGCAAACGGATCTAGCTGAACGGGTCGGGTTTGCCCTGGCGAATCGCAGCCGTTCATCTCTCTAGCTTTCCTTCTCTCCTCTCCGTTTCGAAAACCAAATCTCTCTCTGCTGGGCGGGAGAGAGAGAGAGGAGAGAGAGAGAGAGAGACGGCCATGGTGGAGGCGCAAGCCCTAGCGCAGGCGCAGGGTCCCGACGAGACGCCCCTCGATACGTCCGCCATCCGGAGGTGGGCCAACGATCCTCCTTTTCCTATCTCCTCTCGGTGGGTTCCTCCTTCCCGTGGATCTGGTTCCTCAACCTGCTTTGTTCCCCTTTTGTTTTGTTTGCGTGTCCGTTTCAGCCGGGTGGAGCAGTTCTGTCTGGAACGGCGGCCTCTGGGGGGAGGGGAGGAGGAGGAGCAGGCGGAGGTTGCGGATGCGGAGGTGGCACTGGTTTTTGACTCCCCGTACAAGGTGAGGCCGTCGCTACTCAGGGTGGATTCTGGGTCAGATGCGAGGGCGAGGCTTCAGTTTTGGTTTACCAGAAGTGTGGCCTAATTGTTGGATTTGTTTTCTATTATTATGTTTCCCTTCTTCCGGGATCCCTGTTTTAGGTGGCTCGGGAAGCCATGGACCAGTGGGACTCGACCACTGCTGCTGCTGCAGCTTCAATCGATGATTTTGGTAAGCATGGCTGTGTGATTTGTTTTCAACCCTTGCTTGTTCCGTGTGATACAAAGTATACTGTAACAGCCATAAGCATCATGATGCAGATTTGACTCAATTGAATACAACTAGGGAGAGGAAACGTCAATTCATCAAATATAAGCTCCGAGTTTGTAGCTTGTAAATGTGGTGTCTCCTTCATTTTCTTTACAGATTCTTCTTATGTATTAATAATCCATTCGTTCCTTTTGGAATTTGCTTGTTACTGTGGTGGTTCTTTGCTTTCAAATGTATTTGTTTCGAGTGCATCACTTACAATGCCATTATTGTGCTTAGATGCATACCTAGAAATGTTGAGAAAGGATGTAGCCATGGCAGAGGAGGGGAATCAGAAGGTATCTGGTGAGATTAGTGTCACTGCAGAGACAACATTCAATGGTTGGTTTATTGATTTTCCATGTTTTTCTTTGTTGAGCTCTAACAGTTAGCTGGGTTAGTAATCAATAGTCTTTGTTATTCAGATATGGTTCAGTTGGATGTTGGTGTTGAAATGCTGGAGTCTTTGTTTTCCAATCTTGGTCCAGAGGTAAGTAGCTAAATTGTTATTTCTTTACAGTAAGTAGTCTAAAATATAATTTTCACATTAGTTGAAGATGGACCCTGATTGTTATGATCCTCAAATTATATTTTGTTGATTTGCATCCTTTTGGCATTCCTTACAATAGAATCTAATATACAGCTTAGTAGCTGCTGAGTATATAGTACTTAATCCGTTTCAAATTATAAGTCGTTTGACTTCTTTGATCTCAACTTTGACCACTCATTTTATTCAAAAAATTTTGTAAGATTTCACTTTTTTTTTGGCTTGCTTTATTAATTAAAGTTCTTCAAGAATAACTTAAATTTAACTATATTTACATAAATTTTTTGAATAAGACGAGCGGTCAAACTTATGGTCAAAAAAGTCAAACGACTTATAATTTGGAACGGATGTACTGTATGGGTTCAACATCCATATTGTCTTATTTGTGACTTATAAGCTGCATTGAATTTCTAGTGAACCAAAGTCTAAAGGAAAACACATTAGAAGTTTTGATTCTCTTCTTTTCCAAAGTATTAGTTCAGTTTAGATGGACATTTTAGTCTTTCTTCCCTCATGATGTAGGCTTTGAACCATTTTGATGAAAATTCTGTTCTTGGGCTGTCAGACTCAACTGATCCATGCAGAAATCAAAGCACTGGTGACAAGGACTACATATATGAGGTATGCTTGTATGTTTACGATGACATGTTTCTATTTTCCTAGCATTATTGAACTTGATTTATTTTGTAGATGGAACTTGATCACCAAATAGAAAAAAGTACGATGGAACTTGAAGTTTTACAACATCTACATAGGTAATGATATTGTGTATGTTCTTTTTTATACTGAACACAAGGAACTAAAGGTATCATCCACCTCTAATCTATATATATCAATTCTAAGTAATGCATTTTAACGCATACTAAACTATGAATGATAGTGCATCTACACCTATGTTGACTGATGAGAATATTATAGGGTGGTGCTACTTGAAAATTATCAGTATTTGTTCACAATCATGAAAATTGTGACTTCTATAATAAGTTTTTTTTTCCATTTTTTTGGATTCTATTCAATATTTGTGATGTTCAAACTGTGTTTAAATTTCTTTCTGATATTTAGAGAATATGGAACTTTGCTATTCTCTGTTTCAGAAAATATTTTTCTGCTGTGTTCTTTCCTCACATAGTGTCCTTGATTTTAGGAGCACTATCATCAATGCATTGGGATTAGGCTAGTTAATGTACTGTTTTCTGGAGTCTTTTATTCATCTTTACTTCACACCCGTCCTTTCAGCATTATAAATCTTTTACAGGGACATCTAGTCCCAAGTCCCAATAATATGGAATCAGTTTGTGAATTCATCGCTGGTTTTCTGTTGTGCGCATATTCAATATAGTCATGAACTCTTGATCAATTATTCAGTTTGCACTGTTCAATGTCCAATGTCCTTCAAACTATATCTTTGCATGGTTGACCTGTTTTCAACTCATGCAAATTAAAGATTGCTGTCATCTTCTACTCTTCTTCATAATTACTTATTGTTATTACCATTAGTCAGCCAGTGTACAGATATTTCCATTAAATCAATGTCTTTTCCTTCCTTTACTGTTGTGAGCAGTCACAGCATGTATTCTATGTTAACAGTTTTGAGTTTACTATGCTATCGATCAATGAATTCCATTCTGACATCCTTAAACCTCTATATCCAGGGATGATGAAATGTTTCAACTTGAATCTATGTTACTGCCATTTGGAGTGAAGATCTTAGACTTTAAAGACAACTGTCTCAGGATGTTCCTAAAGGCGCCAATATTGACCTCAGACTGTGAAATTTATGGACAGAAATTTAAGTGTCCTGTTGATTCGTTTATTTCAGACCATGAGCTGCTGATAGAAATTGATAAAAGTAATATGGAACCAAAGAAAGTACAGGTGATCTTATAGCAAACTTTATTTTTGTGATGATTCTCTCAGTGTTTTGTCTTTATTACTACTATGGCATCGTTTTCGCCTGTTGTATATATCTTATTTATCTTTTGGGATTTTCAGATCATTCCTGATGACATGTCTGTAGATATGCTGATTGAGAGAATGGAGTCCTCCAGGTATGGAGTTCTTATATCATGCTTTCCTGTTGATGACATAGAACTTATTTTATGCAGTATGCACATATCCAATATTATTTCCTTTTCCTCATGTTTCTTTTGGATGCAAGTCAGAAAAAAATGATTGTGCAGTGTTATTCTACATTTCTACTACTCTTTGTTCTTTCTTCCATTATGTTTTCGTACTAAAAGAAGTGTTTGCCTATTTTTGTAGAGAGGCCATTTCTTCTGCAACCTTGCGATGGCTTATTCAGCAATGTCAACACCAGTCTATTATCAACGCTTTGAGACGATCATTGGTGAATGATGCTAATGGTTCGAGGTGATGTGATTGTCCATATGCAGCATTGTAGTATAATTAGTTAGGAATATCTTTACATCAAACTGTTCTTAAAAGTTTGCAATATTTTATTAGGACGTTCTGAATATATAACTGTTGTTTAAGCTGCTAACTGCAAGGGAACCATGCTCTCTAAACTTGTTCCTTGAGTTTGTCCTGTGTAACCTTGCCTTATGTTGTTGTTTATCGGTAATTGTTACGGGAGCAGACTTTTGTTCTTTACATCACTGTCTTGTTCTATTTGTCACCGTGACTGCTCTGCCAAATGCTGATGTGGTCATTCAAATCAAAGTGCCCAAAAAATCCCCACGCTTCAAAAACCCCTAAGCCTGAGTGATTCATCCCACCAAGGTTGCACCTGCCCCCTTCTTGCAGTGCATAATCGATGCTGAAGTGCTGCATAGGATCATGAAGTCACTGGCAGCTGCTGACAGCCGCCAAGCATAAAAGTGGGGAGGAAAACGGCCTGCAGAGTTCAGGAGAGAGACACAGAGTGGAAAGCGAAAGAGGTATGAGGGAGGAAGAAGTGCCATCAGGGAGAGAAGAGGTGGGTCCTGACCTGGGCTCCTGGCAGTAAAATAGAGAGATAAAGAGATAGAGAGAAGGGGAAGGGGTATAGACATGGGGGATATTTAGGTTATTTTGTCAGTCAATGGTTTGAATGGACGGCGTTCAGACTCACTAATAATTTGAAAAACAGTAGTGTATCCCAAAAAAACATTTTACTCATGAAATAACCTAAATTTTCCATGTATTTGTTTATCAATCCTTTTAGCACTTTCATCTTGAAATCCATTAGCTCAGCGTTATTGTACAATCATAAACTTAATATTTACTTTACATTACAATTGCACATGACAAATTGACAATGTTGATGCAAAATTTGTCTAGTGAAGCTTGACCTAATCCTAGGTCGAGAGCACGGATCCTAAACCGTCTCCTAGTACTCAACTTAACCTTTTTGGAGAAACTTCATTTTTTTTTTTTTCAGGCATTCTTTTGAGTACTTTGACAAAGAGGAGATGGTTGTTGCTCACTTAGATTGTGGAATTGATGTCTCCATCAAGATATCTTCAGATTGGCCCCTTTGTTCTTATGACCTGGAGTTAATTTCAATCCACAATTCAGGGGACCGTCTGACGAATATTGCTTCAACTCTGCTTTCTAAGACCAAGGTAAAAAGTGGTTGCTGCTGGTCTGGGACCAATGCCTACTCATTGCAAATTGCATAAAAGAATGTAATTTGAACCCCCTCTGAAGTGGTAGAAATTCTTTCTGAAATAACAATTTATTCCAGATTGGTAGTAGACCTACATTAACATTTGTTAGGATGGAAATATGTTAACCGTTGGACAGAGACCTCGCAATCTGTTGCAATTCAGGGTAAAAGTTGTATGGTGATCATACCACCAAAGTTTCTGCCGGCTGCTGAACCTTTTTTTCCCAACTGACTGGTGCATGAAATTTGAAGCTAAAGTGTTCGTATGGGTTAGCATGGCCTTTAGCATAGAACCTAGAAGATGGATCGGTATCAAACAGCCTTCTGGAATGAGGTGGTAGAACATCTCGGTTCATCCTAGTTACTAAATATTCCTTCTATTTTAAATGCGTCGTTTTGGCATTTCTAGATACATAGTTGTTACTAAATATATCTATACATAACTTATATATCTATATAGGTGCATAGCAAAAGCTATAAAGCCAAAATGTCTTGTAATTTGGAACGGAGGAAGTAGAAAATTTGAATGTTTGGGCAGCACTCAGACTGGTGCATCATATTATCCATCCTCTAATGGATGGATGCATTGGGTCGACCAATGGAGGCGTACATGCTGCATTAATGCATTTTTTCACTATTTGAAAGGAAAAGGAAAAAAACTACTACTAATGCTGGGTCCTTATGGGTGCTAGGAACTGGCCAATGAATTGGAGCTGCAGATTCGCCAACATCTTCTAACGTTTGTGGATGCTGTTGAAGAGATTCTCATTCGAGAGCTGCAGTCTCGTTAAGATCACGCTGCTGGCGCTGACTTGTGGATCGATGTTTCACTTTCACACTTTGTACAGAAGTGACTCTATCACCGTTACGCATCTAGTGCTGATTGTTGAGTGGTTTGAACCGTAGAAAATTTGACCAGTGCGTGCATGATTCATATACTTGCCTTCATCCTTTTTGCTTCGTTTAGGAACTTGAATATTCTTGACGAAAGTACACGTTCAAGGAATTGGTTGCTTCTTTGCTCTATCGGGTTTGGTTGGACGTAAAATGTCCTGTGCAGGTATAAATTATAATGCAAGCCGTTCTGTTTGGTTGCCTGCACATGCCTTGCCATTATACAAGTTGGGGAGGTGGAAAGTGAAAACAGACCCCAATTGCAGGCATTGCAAGTATGCACTTCCTCCGTCTCTAAATAGATGAATAGATGACGTTTTTGGTGTTGTATAATATTTATCTCTAAATAAATTTGATTCAAAGATCTTTCTCTTGATTTGTCATGATACTAATTGATGGTACTTACTCCCTCCGTCCTGAAAATATGTATAATATTTATCTCTCTAAATAAATTTGTTAAAAACTTAGATTCAATGATATTAATCATGATACTAATTGATGGTACTTATTATTTATAAAAATTGTCAACAGTTGTTTCTTAGAAAATGAAAATGTCATTTATTTAGGGACGGAGTGAGCTCATAGAATGCGCCTCCTGCCGTTGCTTAAGCGCGGCTTAGGGGACTTAGTAGACATTTCAGCCGGTGATGAAAAGGCGGCATGTATTAATACGAGAATACCAACTCTTATTTCCATAGTGAAAAGTGTACTGGTGTTTACACTTTGGTTCTCACTACAATGTTAGGTCAAGATCCACTTTATAATCCACATGTTAGTCTGCAATAGACATCATCTGTAACTATGTTGAGAATTGTCATGAGATAGACTTCTATTTATTGGCATATACTCCCTCCGGACCGTTTTCTTAGGCATTGTCTTGTTTTTCATTTAGACAAGTTTGTAGGGCGCTGCATCTAGAATGAGGTGTTAGTGCTTTGGAATTCGTATGGCAATAATTGTGGCGCTGTTGAGCGCTTGTTTGCATGCATTCACTTAAGACTGAAAGAATCCAGCTTGCATGCATGAAAACAAGAGGCACAGAGGTAAATGCTATGGAGCTGCGAGCCGCACGCATAGTATTCGGGTTTTAGCTTGCAACGCTTAAGAAAACGGTCCGAAGGGAGTAGGTTCCATTATTATTCTAAGACCGAATCCACAACCAAGAGATATGCTCATAATTAAATTTAGGCTAAATTATTGGCCTTACCCAACATTATTGACGTTATTATTCATCGAATAATATTAGGTTGTACTACCTCTATTTAAAAAAACATGCAACTACTAGTTGCATGTTATCAAAAGTAGTTTATGTTTGATTGATCAAATTTTTAGTAAATATTATTCACATTTATAACTTTAAAATAATTTATTTAAAAAGTGCATTTCATAAGAAATCTAATGGTATTAATTTGATATCATAAATATTGATATTTTTTAGCTAAAATTAATAAAAGTTGAGATACTAAACTATGATATCGTGCTAACATTGCATGTTTTTCTAGACAGAGAGAGCAACCATTGCCACGCTTTGTTCCTCTGACATAAAATGGAGGGGGAACATCAAAACTTCACATCTACACCTAGAACTCGGTGATGACATATAATCACATAAAGCTCAGCTTGCGCAGCCAACCAAACATGGTAAAGACATTTCCGCCTTAATTTGTGCGGGCAATGAAACACATATTGGTGAGACGATATCAGAAGTTGAGACCTATTCAGAAAAACACAAAAATACTAACTTTAGATTCTCATCATGCATCAAAGCAAGCTTGTCCATATACAAACTCCATATTATTATTACTTTGAAACTATAAGTCCTGTAACATATCCAATACAACATAACTTCACTCAGCTGCGATGGAGCCACCATGCATAACTGGCTGCAGGCACCCCACAGAAATCTTCTCCACCAGGCCCACATAGTAATCCAAACTTTGCAATTTGCACGATAACAGATAGCATACTTTGCGCGAGTGAGATCCATAAGTAGTTGAATTCTACCCTGCTAGATAACCTAGAAACTGTTTCTTATAGAGAACCCCAGGACTGAAAATGATTTTGTAAGTGCCCACATTTGCCTAGTGTTCTTGATTAAAGCTGCACCTTGCGGTCATAAATCCAACTGAAAGGAATAACTGGTGCTTGCTTCGCCCTTGCTTGAGCTCTTTCATCCAACCGCCTGATTCTCGGTGCCAAGGTACACACAAAATCCTGCGCCCTTCTCCCTTCTCCAGACAACCCAGTGAGATCAGCAACTTTCCACCTCTGGACCAAGAACTCAAGGATGTCAGCGTAATCTCTAGCAGTGTAGACGCCCAGCCTCTGCGCCACTGCACTGAAGTGCTCAAACAGGTTGTCGTCCTTGCCATCATACATGAGATGAGCAGGCATTGTGATCTTCTTCCTCATCATGTCAGCAAATGCAAGCACTGTGTAATCAGGATCAATCTCGAAGAGCTTCTCGACTATCTTGGTGTAGGCTGTTTCATGGCGCTTTTCATCAGCTGCTATTGTACCACATATCTGGGCCAGCTTGAGATCACCATACTCCTTGGCATGCCTTGCAGTATTCCCATGTGATACAAATGTTGCTCTTTCTTGAAATGATGTGTAAAGGAAACCCAAATATGGGTTGTTCTCAGTTCCAGGATCCTGCATCAAAAAGAAATGAAATTAGAAATTACACTTATGGCTATGCTCAATGAGTTATCCAAAATAGCCCACTCCACGTCATTATTTTTCCCCAATTATCCAATTCTTCAACATGTTACTATACAATATTTGTTGTCACATGATTACGAAAAGCAAACATCGATGATTTCATGATTCATTGAAAGTTATAAATGGAAGGAAAGGAAAAGACAGATATCAGTAGTGCTTAACTGCTTACCATTCCAGAACCAATCAAATACTGTATGGTCTTCTCAATTTGTTTCATGTCAACCCGTCCAGTAAGGTACATGTACTTATTAAGGAGGTCACCATGTCTGTTCTCTTCAGCTGTCCATGCCCTTGTCCAAACCGCCCAAGTGGTTGGACTTGCACCGGTTTCATCCCGGACTCCATCAAGGGTGTTGAGCATTGTTTGATAGGTAGGTAAGGCTTCCTCAGTAACCATATCACCAACTAAGCAAACAAAGTACTCATCAGGTATTTCATTTGCCCGCTCCCTCAGTTCTTTAACTTCATCATAAAACCCATCAGAAGAAGGCTCTGGTAGGAAGTCCTGTGGCTGCCATGACTTTTCAACTGGCTTCAGTAGGTTCAATAAGTTATCCTTGGCCCAAGGTTGAAGAGAATCGAAAATCTCCCGCTTTTGAGGTGGTAGTGAATGGGTAATTTGGCGATGTACCTCTCGTGGAGGAGTATAGGGTTCTTTGGCAGTTTTGGCCCTAGTAAAAGCAACCAAGCAATCAGAAAAATGGAAAAGGAACATTGCACAGTAAAGAAAGTAGTTGGCAAGGTGATCCATTCATAACAGATAAAACAAAAAGAAATGTGTGCAACTCAAAACAAACTATTTAGGAAGGGCTTCTGATCTTTGCATAGACAGTTTGTCTCAGGCTTTCACAATTTACCCTAAAAAACAGGGCAAGCAAGTAAGCAACTGTGCAATTTCCCAAACATAGGTATTACCCAAGGGGCGGCCAGGTGGGTTTAAGTGCTAATGTTAAAATTGCAACATATACTACATTAAGATAGGGGTACCAAGTGCAATATTTGATCAACTAAAGCACAAACAACTCACTGCAAAATTCATGTGAAAAATATATGGCACTTCATTCATCATCAGTTTATTAACCGTTTCTCACGTTTGATGGCAGGTAGTGACTGCTTTCTTACTGTTTCAATGCACCAAATGACCAGTTTGACAATTTATAATCAGAAGTGTTCTTGATATGGATCCTAATTTCAGAAGTGTTCTTGATATGGATCCTAATTTCGTGCAGCAAACTCAAGCTCTGTTATGATTGGAGTAAAGTTTGACAAATTCTTACTGCTAGCCGTCTAAAATAACACTTATTGTCATTCAATAGAGTGACAAAATCCAGTTGTTTAATTGATAAATTCAGCTGTAACATTAGAAATAATGTAAACCAATCGTTTCTTAAGTTCACGACAACTCAATCGCCATCAGCAGATTTGAACAAGTTTATACATCAACAACCAACAACTTTCTGCATGGTACCAATACCGCCGCAAAGCAGCTCAGATCACCAAACCAAGGGTGGATCGCTAACAACCGGTCCAGATCACAAGCAGAAAGGGAAAATCGACTGAGGAATGAAGACGAAGACCCAGGCACAAATCTTCTCAATATCCTGGATCTCTACAAGAACGATGGGGGTGGGAGGTGTAAAAAAGAATCGGCAAGGTGGCATCTCTGCCCCGCCCAGAGGCCAGATCACGAATCAATCGCAAAGATAGGTGGAATTTTCACCAGTGATTTGCTTCGATCCACCGGACCAAGTGGGGATCGCGAATCTCACTTACCCCAAAGATCCTGGCTCCCAAGAACCAACACATTTTCACGAAGGAAAGCATCTCACGGTGAGGAAGACAGCAAGAGGCGAGGGATCCGCTGTGCTCACCTGTTGATGGTGGACGCCATGGCCACCACTACCCCACCACGGGCCACCCTCCTCCGCGCGAACGGCGGCAGCGGCGCTGCCGCGGCGCCATGCGACACGGGGGACGCCCTCAACGCCATGGCGATCCCTTGACGGTCACCGCCTCGGCAAAGATCTCGACGCGGAGGGCGGGATCTTGGGCGCTCGTGGTTGTCCCCTTCCCTGTGCCAGCTGCACTCGCGCCGCTGCAACACGGGTGCGTTCTTCTGGACGGACGTTCTGGTCGGCTATTAAAAAGAGTCTCCACTCTCCAGGCCTCCTTTCCGCCGTGAACATCATTTTTTTATGTCTTTTTGTCGTTATTTCACTTTAATATATGTTTCCCAGTGATTTTTTTCCCCAGTGCTGAGTCAGCGTTTCCAACCTCTTTTGGTGGCATGCATTCAAAATTCGGCCGTCACCGAAGGATGCAACCGGTCCATTTGTGCAGGAAATAGCCAATGACCTGAGAAAGTGGGCCCGGCTGCTTGGATTATTAAGAAAATAGTCCACCGTTCTAAATAAGTTGTTATGATTTTATTAAGTAGCGATATATATTTTGCTATGTATACTTATATTTATATCTATTTATTTCTGTACCTAATATTAAGGAGCTGAAATTTTAAATTTTTTATCTATCACCCCCCAACTAACTTCTTGAATGTTGGAATTCTCTATGTTCGTAATTGTGTGGCACCTTCTTTTTTTTATATGTTACTAGCAAAACAACATGTCCGTGCGTTGAAAAACGTAATCTAATTTAGATTTACATACCGTGGATGAGATGAACGAAATCATCATGCCGGGCCACGCCCGAGCTATGCAAGGCGGTGACACCCGAGCTCAGCCAGGCGGGTGGATTTGGGCAACAACGTCGCGAGGACTGCGAGGCGTGATGCCGAACGAGCGACCTACCTGTTCGCCGCTTCCATGGGCTCGATGAGCGATGCGGAGGCATGCCTAGCAAGCGGGCGGCGACAAGGATGCACGCCGAGCCATGGCGTGAAGCGGCGTGGCGGCATCGAGCCACGACAGAGAGCTCCTGTGCGGCGTGCAGCAGCGTCAGGCCTTTTTGGGGTGGAGCTCTCGTACTTGCGGCGGGATTCACTCGACGGCGTCCATGCGGATGGTCTCCCGTGACACGGGCGATTTCTACGTGTGGCCGTGGCGCCGCCAATGCTTCAGGCGGCTAGCCACCTCCTCTACGGGATGGTGAGCCCGGACGCATCCGATCCGGAGGCAAGGGGCGTAACGAAGGTTTCGTCTCCAACGCAACCCGCGCGCTTGCGTCTTGACGTTGTCGCCGCCTGGCTTGACCTTTCTCCGTGTTGGCTCCTTTCGCCTCGTCTTTGGGAGATCCGACGTGTTGTTGAGGTGTTCTGATTGATTCAATGGGGATAGTGATGATTTGGGTGCAGTTTATAGGATGATGAGTTGTGGCTGAGGGTGGATTCCGTATTGGTTCTGTGTTCTACCGAGAAAACGTGGAGGACACGGAAATTACCATATACAAAAATATTAGGAATAAAAAAGAGAATACTGATGGAGGAATATAAAAGGAAATACTGATGGATCCACCACGGTCTCCTAGTCTCCTCTGCTTTGCTACTCAGGAACGTACATAAAAAAGAAAGAGAAAAGGATATAACTCGTAAAAGAATATGGCTCAATACGTCTTGTAATCAGATTCCGTATCGATTATTGCGAGACGCGAGCGGTTCTAACTCGTATAACCACGGGCCATATAAATCTGGATGGGAGAAACTCTCAACTATCAGGTAGTCAGGAGGGGACGGGTGGAAAAAAATGGATGGACGAAAAAAAGGGCTGAAATTTTGCCTCTTTATTATTAGGTAGAGATACACGGTACATAGTCGACCACCCTTTATTTATAGAATAGTCGGATTATACGTCCCGATTAAACGGGGGCAAAAAAATAAATTACATGAAATTCAATAAATTAAACGGCCTACACGGCTAACACGGTTGACTACTTGAGTAGCATTTAAACGCCATGTAGGCGAACATGGGTTATATACAGGTCTTCTTAAGGCTAGCTAGTAGTTTTAATTTCAAATAGAGGTCTTAGATCTAGTTTCATATTCTAAAACATGTAATACTTTTGAGTAATCTAAATAGAAATTCTAATCTAATCCAAATAGAAAAGAATAATCTATATTATTCTATATCATAATAATATAATCTATATTTTTTTTTACTTTACTATAATATAATCTATATTTATGTCTCTATATATATACCTATACTTAATAAAAGAACCAAAATTTATATCATCAATTTTTTAATTTCGCATTGGTTTTTTAGTTCGTTAATGCGCTAGAGCAAGTCTAACAGGGGCACCCAAATTAAGGGCCCCAACTTTGAATTGGGTGCTCTTCCTACTTTTGTTGTGTTAACTTTTTTGTTTCTACTCCAACAGCAGCATCTAAATTTAGGCCTCCAAATCTAATCCAATCATAGATGGATGCTTCAATGCTTGTCATTGTCTTTTTCTTCTCCCTTTGTATAGGATCAAAAACCGATCGAGTTTGGATTTGACCACACCATGGAGGGAGAGACAGATGCTCTTAGGAGGGGCATGGCTAGGCGGCGCCCTCGCCCTCGCGATACTCTGCAGGAGCAGCCTGGTCGGGCGGGGAGCCACACTTGCATCATGTTAGGTAGCGGGCTCGCGCTTGCCAAAGGGGTGGAGGAGAGCAGGTGGCTCGTTTGAGGGGCAGCTCCTCTGCGTTGGCGCTCACGGGGCCTTTGCCGTGTGCTCGTCGGAGCGGTGGAGGCAGTCGGGCGGTTCGCTGGAGGGGCCGCTCCCAAGCAGTTTTCGTACGGTATAGGTGGAAAACTACCGGTTAGGGGCTAATGGGTCAGAACCTATTTTCCACTAAAAATTAGGTTTGGAGGGTGAAAGCCCTAGTTTAGTTTTGGTTAATTGATGAAACCTTAGAACAATTCATTTGGTAAGCATGTGTTTAGCTTTAGCATGGATGGTCCACTCAAGTTGGAGCAAGATGATGGATGGAGATGACCACATGTGCTCCAAGTGAGAAAAAGGAGAAGAGATGGAGGCAAATGGGCTCAAGGCAAAGATATAACCTATAGGGCCATTTGCTTTTGGTACTCACGACACCATAGAGGGTGTGAGTACATTTAGGATCGGTAACCATACTATTAAGAGGAGTGATCATGTGTCAAAAATAGTTATCGAAGTGCCACTAGGTGTTTAACTTCATGCATTACATTAGAATCTAGTGTGCTAACATCTAACTTTTGCAAAATTTATTTGGAAAATGCTAACACACGTGCACAAGTGGTGAGACACTTTGGTGTTGGCACATGAGAGCAAGGGTTGATGGGGTTTAGGTGTCAACCCCTCCTGTCGAGCTTGCAAGCCAGAACTCGATGATTTTTGAGAAAAACGAGCTCTTACAGGGGCATCGGACGCTGGGTCCAGAGGCATCGGACGCGTCCAATGACTCTGTTGTTTACACTGCTTAACGTCACTACGAAAATAGATATAAAACCTATCCTCTAGTATCACTTAGAACAAGATAGATAGCAGCTCAGACTTTTCCAATCTTATTAATTAGATACCTAGACTTAATTCAAACATATGCAACCCACAAGTTTTAGGCTCAGAGTAAATCTTTATGTCAAAATGGCTGGAGCTAAAAAATGGAAAAACTTTTATCTAAACTCTAGGCACTTCATAGATGTTGTAACAGAGCAGCTTATCATCAATTTATATCATCTCAAGAGCTTCTTTTTTATTGACTCTAGTTAAACAAATATTTTTATTTAGTTTTTTCATTTTTTCAAGACTCGTACTATATAAGACTCTAAAGACTCTATAAAGTATGGACCTTCATGTGTCTATATATTTTTGGTATTTTTAAGTTTTCTTATGATACTATGGTGAACCTTCCTGTGCTCACATATTTTTAGTATTTTTTATTTTTATAACTGACTCGATAATCATGTAGGTACACACCTAGGGGATGCCTTCCCCCAAATTAGTTATTGTCATGGTTGAGGCATTGAAGCTGAGCAGTCCTCATGGTGGAGCTCATGCTTACAAGAGTAGGTGTATCGAGCAGGTGTATCCGGGAACCTCAATCATATCTAACAAGAAGTTGCTTCCTACACATAGTGATTAGCTGTGTGTAGGAAAGGTATACATCGAGTGATGTAGATGACTATTCCTAGGTGGACTAGCTCTTGGAGTCATCCTACAGCAAACATCTCACAAAATACCAAAACTCATGGAACGAATTAGGATAAATAATTAGTGGTTAGCCGTTTCATGGACTGATTATTGTGAGAGGTTTTCAAAGGTTGTTATAGTGTATACAGTGCAGCAAGATGCTTAATGATTATTTTTAAATTTTCTATTTATCAGAAGAAAAATATGCATACTAATTTTTATTTTATTTTGTTTTTGGACATGATATTGACAGCTGATCTGTTATCACAGAAAGCATTGTAGAAGGAGCATTGTCCAATAGTGCAATCAATGGTTGGCATGCCTGGATTCTCTCTCTTGATTAGGAATGGTGAGGCTAAGAGGTGGTCATGCTCATACTCAATAGCCTTGACTACTTGAACTTGCTTTCTTCCTAACCTCCTATTCTTGTTCTTTCTCTTCCCATTTGAATTCATCTTCTTTGCTTCTTCAATTGTTGGCTTGACTGGGAAGTAAACTCCTTTTGGATCTATAGGAGCTTCAAGGGTCTTGTTCTTGAAACTGAACTTTTCTTTGTGGCCTTTAATAGTGAAACAAATCTTTGCACTGTCCGTGTAGATGACAGCATTTGTAGTGCTCAGGAATAGTCGGCCAAGAATGATTGGACTCTTGGGATCTTTGTGGGTATCCAGGACTACAAAGTCTATAGAGACATATGATCTCCCGATTCGTATGCACATGTTGTCTAAGATTCTTTCAGGGTGCTTAATCGTCTGGTCTGCAAGCTGCAAGCACATATTCGTGTACAACAAGGATGCCCATAGAAAGACTTGGTCAAGGATTACCTTAGGCATGATATTGACACTGGCACTTAGATCGCAGACAACTTCAGGAAAGTCATGCTGTCCAATAGAGGTGGAGGTCATAGGTTTCTCTGGATCTCCTCTCTTGAATGGCATGGACTCATCCTTCCATCCTCCTAATGATGCTTTAATATAATAACCTGCATATACATCAACAAGATTCACGGTTTTGGATTCTAGAGGTTGCTCTAGAATCTCACCTTCATTGGTCGGTGGAACAGCGGACGCCAACTGAGCTTACTATTGTTCTATCATTTTATTAAAGCTAAGCTAGTTCTTAACAGTAGAGGTAAAGCTATCCATTTTAGTATTTATATTTTCTAGCATTTTATCATTGGATACTACCTTCCTAGATGAAATCTCCATAATTTTATTTTGGTTGGAGATCACTTCTCTCAAAGGCAATTGAGCATAGCTATTAAAATTAGTGCCTTGAAAGTTACCTAAGTAATTACCTTGGTAGTTCAGCCTTTGCTGATTCCATCCTTGATTTTGAGAATCATAGTTGTTATTGTTGATGAAGTTTATATTCTCACGGGTCTCAGGACAGCTGTTGCCTGAGTGTCCCATATTGCCACACACTTCACAAGTCATGCATAAATCACTGATGCACATGACGTCTTGTTTCAGGCTGGCCTTGTCTTCTAGCTTCTTCATAAGCAGATCTATCCTAGCAGACAACATGTCTACATCCTTGAGCTGGTGCATTCCTCCACTCGTCTTGCGGGTTGGTTGGCGCTCATCATTCTAACCTTGGTTGGGAGCCATCTTCTCTATAAGAGCAGTAGCTTGTGGTATGGTTAATGACATAAATACACCTCCTACAGCAACATCAATGTTATCACGGGTGCTGTTGGTGAGCCCATGATAAAAAGTCTACATGAGGAGCCAATTCTCCATCCTATGATGAGGACATTCTGATATGTAGTCTTAAAAACATTCCCATGCCTCTAGGACCGACTCATCATGTTGTTGCTGGAAACTTGAGATCTTCCCTTTTAGAGCATTTGTCTTACCTATAGGAAAGAATCTTGACAGAAAAGCTGTAGAGCACTTGTCCTAAGTTGTATAATTGTCTTTGTTTGTGTAGAACTATTGCTTTGCCATACCAATAGTGAGAATGGGAACAGACGCAACAGTATGGTGTCTCTTGGTACATCTTTTATCTTGAAAGTACTGCAAATCTCCAGGAAGTGTTGGAGATGAGCACTTGCATCTTCATGTGTTTTTCCACAAAACAGGTTGGATTGCACCATAGTGATAAGAGCTGGCTTGAGCTCAAATCTATTCTTTCCAACTTCGACGCTAGGTCCAGTACGGATATTGTTGGTGGTTAGAGCGGAGAACTCGCGCAGTGACTTATTAGCCATTTCTTCGAAAGCTGGTGCTAAGTTGCCCTCTTGTTGTTTTTCTTCCTCACTTATTGGAGCTTGCTCCTCCAAAGAACGAACCTCAGTGTGGGTGTCTTTCATGGAGATTCAAAGATATCCCTCACTTGTTAGAATTTCCTTCTTCGAAAGAGTTTCTCTGGATTTTCAACATAGTTATCTGGCAGATCAAAACCACTTATTCATTACCCTGCATAAGATATCACAAAGATAGTGTTGGTATAAATTAAATGCACATAAGAAAATATGACTATCTGCAAGTGCACAGATATAATACCGATATAGCACTTCACCCGGAGGTTTTAAATATCGTATCCACAAGGAAATGTGTGAGTATAACTATGAACCAACCTAACCAGTAGAAATCAATCCTAACTAGAGATAAGAGGAGACCACTAAAACTACGTTTACTTCAAATCTTGGTAAAAGTGTATTTTCTAATGTTCTAACACGGCCAGATAACTTGAATAGGGGTAGAAATCAGAGTTCTCCCCTACCAGCACCTATATATGGCTGCCAAACCTTCTAACGGGGGATGGATTATAGAGGATTCAACAAAGCTATAAAGTCACCTTCGCGAGCTACCATCTACCGGAAAGACAAGGGATATTCACAAGTAATCTAGATCTAAGCGCCACGCTTACACCTATATTACTACTTCAATCTACAGCGTCCTATAGACTAAAGTACTCAAAAGAATTGTAAACTAGAAGAACAATTATGAATACAAAGTTACTTACATAAGAAGACGATGATTAAAGAACCTCAGAAGCAAGTCCCGGGCGAGGGAACTTGATCCCAGAGAATACAGCCGAAGAGAAGCACCGACAGGCCAGAACTTCTCCGAAACTCTACTCTCAACTCCTCTCTCTAATTCTAAGACTAGATAGCTACTCTAAGAGGTAGATCCATTCAAGGGACCCCTCTCACATTGATCCAACTGAAGATAATGAATTAGGGTTTCAGGGATGCCTCCGTCAGGGGGCCAGGGGTCCCTTTATATAGCCCGGTGGGATGCATACGAGCCGTTCGATCAAACCGAATTCACGTACGGTGGATATGAACGCTCAAAGGCGGTGGAGGAAGCTTCCAGAAGCTGAGCTGAGTCCATTTTAGGGGGAGGCCGCCCGGCCTTAGGTCCCAGGCTGGCCGCCCTCTACTGTGGGCTCTCGGGCCCATCTTTGTCGTGGTGTCTCCTTGTTCCATGTGCAGCCCAATGGCGCATGTTTAACTGTGAGATAATTCTGCTAATTTGCTTGATAATTATGTCCTTCTCCACGGTTTTCTGGAACACTCCCTGAAAAATATAAAATCACCAAAACTCATGGAATTGTTAGTTAAAACCCCCTATTTTCTATGTGTATTGATCATATCTCATGTTTATTTCACTATAAAAAGTTGACGCTATCCACCGTCAACAAGCTCCCCCAAGCTTACCCTTTGCTAGTCCCTTAGCAAAGCCTAATGAATAACTTGGATCAGGAGTTGCTACAATGCTTTCACGCCTCAAAAGTACACATGCGTTTAATCAAAAATTCTCCTCCGGATTAGAAAAAACTGATCTGACTTTCAAACTTACCCATATTACCTTCAACCATGGGGCTTCTTAACTTTCACTTTGGTCTTGAGTAATTGAAAGACAGAATAATCAAGTCAAGCACTATGTCTCAAATTCTTCACTCAACTAGTATTATGAGTTTTTATAAGTTTTCGAAATAAAACTCAGAGCTTAATTGTATAACATCCTCAAGTCTCTTTTTATATGTGGTATTTATGGATCTCACTGAGGTATTAATGATGTTATGCCTTCCTATAGCTAAGGATTATAGTGGAGTTCATAGGAGTGGCATTAAAACAAGGGTGAACATTCTTGTAATGCATACATATATTATAAAGTCAAACAATAGATCCACAGAGAGTCAAGTCATACAATCAAACTAAGATGTACATGTGTATGGAATACGGTGGATAGGTGTATATATGGTGGCTAATCCTATTTCTACTTTTACTCTTTAGAAATAAATCTCTCTCTAGGAACTTTACAACTTTTATAGGAAAACATGGGCTATCTTTATTCTTTCTTTTTCTCTCTTTTTTTAACAGGGAGGTGGGCATCTAAGTACCCATTGTTTAATTGCTTGGACACTTATCCATTTTTCTTACTCCCTTTTTTTCTTCTTTTTTTCAATACTCTTTATTTTTGCATAGCCACATGCATCCTTTGAATATAAAATGATAACTGGAGAGATGGCAATAAGAACTTAGAGCAATTAAACAGAGGTTTATCCTATGTGGTTTATTTTTAGGTGTTCACTCCCAGTGTAGGAGAAAAATATTTTTATGATAGATCTGGATGAAAGTAGAAAATAGTTGCGCTTACTCCCAGTGTAGGAATAATCCATATGTGGGTGGAGTGTGTAAGTGATCTTGATTTTAAAATCATGATAAGACTCTCATAAGATATACAACAAAGGTTGACTGAACTCAATGCAAAGCAAGCAGCATGAATAAGCAAATGTTTTCTTAATCTAGATATATAATATATGGCTTTGGTAGGAATTGAAACTTTGTCATACAAGAGCTTATCATGTAAGATTTTAGTTTTTCAAAAGATAAATCTCCAAAACTTTAGTATTGCTAGGAATAAGATAAATAGCAGCTCAGACTTTCTCATATCATATCTATCAATCACCTAGACTTAGTTCAAGCATATGCCTCCACAAGTTTCAGGTTCAGAGTAAATTCTTATATCAAAGTAGCCATACCCAAAACTCAGGAGAATTTAAGGTTGAAAACTAGGCACTTGAAAGGAATTACGATGAAGCAACTATTCATCATTTCCAATTCAAAATTATATTATTCTCCAGTTTTTATTCGACTCCTAACAGACTAGACAAAACTTATTAAGTATACTCTATGATCACACCTTAATAAAGTATCTTTATTTGGTTTTAATTGTTATTCATCTTTTTATTTTAACTAATAGACTCACAAAAGACTCTACAGACATGGACCTTCATGTGCCCATATATTTTTTGTATTTTATGACTATAAAACAGACTCGATAATCATTTAGGTATACTTACCTGATAACTAGGGGATGCTCTCCTCCAAGCTAGTTATTGTTGTGGTTGAGCGCTAAAGCTGAGTGGTCCTTGTAGAGGAGCTCATGCTTATAAGAGCAAACGTTGCTAGGGATCTCAATCTCATTCTCCAGAAAGTTACTTCCTTTACATAGGGGCTGTGTGTCGGAAAGGTATACTTAAAGATACCTAGGTGAGCTAGCTCTTAGAGTCATCCTACAGAAAGCTCTCACAAAACACTAAAACTCGTAGAACGGTATTAGAATAAAAAGTTAATGGTTCAGCCATTTTAGAGAATTAGGTGTTTGTGGAGGTTTCAAAGTATTTTATGATAGCAGAAATATAGCAGGATGCTCAATTAATATTTTTAGAGTTCTTAGATTTATATGCTGAAAAGAAATATGTGTGCTATATATTTTTTTTATTTTTATTCTTAGGCCACCACAGTGAGAACTCCTATACCGCAAGGATTTCACATGGGGCTTCAAGTTTTTAGATGCATGAATGCAAACTAATCAATGCCTAATTATTTTTATTGTTTTCTATGCAATACTACTGCAGAAAAATAAATATGCTAAAGAGAAATATGTATTGCAAGAAAGTAGATCGATGTTACCTTTCGGTGAGGATTCAGATTTTTAAGTCCTCCGAATTGGACTTGTTCCTCTTCACTCTTATTGTTTCATTAAAGTGTAATGGTCTTGGAGATGGAGACAATGATGGTTACACCTCTTACATTGATGGTGCCACTCTTGTTCTTTTCATGTCCAGTAGGTTGAAGTAGAGCATTAATAGTGGGAGCTAGCAGCATCTTGGTTAGTGTGCATGTTCGTGGGTTTAGAACTTTCACTTGTAGAGTGTTAGGGAATATTCCCTTCACACTTTGCTTGAAGCGTATCCTGCTTGGAAACCAAGGTAGAGATCAAGTGCATGGGCTCTGTTGGTGGAAAAACGCCAATAGAACCAAATCTATTTCTTCATTTATTCTTCTCTAGCCTTAGACATATTGCACAAAACTAATGTTGCTTAATTTATTTAACATGGGTGGTAAGATCAGAAGACTGAGCATGAATGTGGTCTTTAAGTTCATCTGGCAAAATTGGTTAAATTTTTTAACCAATAGAAGGATTATCTATCTCTACTTAATGTTTCAATTGCAATATGAGTATGACTATCATCTTCCAAACATAGGTTGTACATTTTTTTTTTTAGCTCTAATTGGTTACAACCATAGGATCAAGAAAGTGAATGCTAGGAACAAGTTTAAACATTTTAAACATGTTGAGTTAATTAAGCAAAGTTTTAATCCAAACATGTTTGTATCTTTATTTATATTCATATCAAGATCAAGAGGAAAATGCTGACTAATACCTTAGGGTGTTACCTTCATTTTTGGAGTATGACTCCAAGTGACAAAGGGTAGATGACTTTTAGTGGTCCTTTCCTTTCTTAGATCTTGTGTTGTTCTTGAGCAACTTGTCCCCTATGCTACACTCCTTTCTTATCCCCTTGCCATCTTTTGCTTTCTTGATCTTCTCACTCTTTTTACTTCACTTATTCTTATGCCTGCAACAGATTAGTGGACAACACATACCCAAAGGAGTATAGAATTTTGAAAGATAGGTTATTTGTCCAGAATTTTATCATATTCTGTCTATGCTAATGAAAAGATAGTGTTGATATTATTTTAGCATAGACCATGTTCTATACAGGCATGGCTCAAGGCAAAAAGTAACTTGCAACAGAAGATAAAGTAAATGAATCATTGATACTTACAGTTCTTCCATCCATGATGAATGAGCTGTATCTTCTTTGCGAAGTTATTGAAGTTTGTCATGTGCCTTGCTTCATCCTTGATTTGAATTCATCTCATGACTTACCCAGATTGAATTGAAAGATTCTACAGGGGTTAGTCCAATGAAATATTTCAATGTCTATTACAAACTCCATGTCTCATTTTAGTTAAGGAAGATATTTTAACCTAAGCACCATGCTCAATTTAAAAGCCTTTGGAAATACTCATACGGCCATATATAGTACTTCCAAACCAAAACTTACTATAGCAGATAAAGGTAACATGAAAACACTTATAGAGATTTATTCAATCAGAGATGAAGGAGCATGATTATTATGCAATATTTTGAGTATGAATTGAAAAGGTAGAGACAACTAATATTAGCAACATGATTTAAGGTTTTTCAAATAAGCCCATTTCCCCAAGCTTGAATTTTGTGAAGCAAAAAGTTAAGATTGGATGGATATATTTCAATATTGCATGATGATTGGTTGGACATACCTGGTGCTGCCATTATTCATTTTCTCACTTTAAACCTAGAATGGTTAGTGACAGAAATACCCAAAGGAATATTTCAACAATTATATTTTTATCACAAGGGCATTATAGCAAGAGGTGCAAACTCATGTTATCTCAAGATTACAATGAGATCTACAATATTTATGATAAACATATGCGTTTACAACAACCCTTTCAAAGTTTTTAGGAATAGGTAAAATGAGGGGGTTGAAGATCTTATGTGTGGCAATGTTAGAGAGACCAAGGAATCCAGGAGATTTCTCATATGAACGTGGATTTGATGAGGTGTTAATGAAATAATTTCCATACTCATTGATGTGATCTCCCTTTTCAAATTCCACAGGTGTTTCTTTATGGGTGTCTATAGGCAACAAGTTTGTCTCTATTATTTCATGCCTATGACATTCATTAGATATCTTATTTTCTAGGAGTTCCCATGAATTGATGTCTCTAGAATTAGTCTCATCTAAGGCTTCTTTTGAACTTAGGTGAGTCATGTTTATTGAAGAGATTGATTTAAGCTCACCATTTGAATCTAGTCCAAGTTCAGATGCTAACACTAAGGCTTCGTCCTCTGCCATTGTCGTTTTTGCTCTTCTCGGTTATTCCTATAGTCTTCATGACTCCTATGCTTTGGATATTCGAGTGAGTTTCTAGGATCATTATAAGACTTAGGAGAGAGAGCATAAGAAGGATCATCAGGGTCAAGGATGGTTTTAAAGATGGGTTAAGATAAGTTGTCTAATGTGGGTACAGAAGGGGAGAAGATGGGATTAATTCTAGATTGGCTTAGCTCTCCTTCTATGGCATAACTAGACATGTCATCCCTGTATTCTTCTTATGTCCTTTAGGAGGGAAAACAAGTTGAGAACATTTTTTCTAAGATACCCTTCTAAGAAGATCTGATTGATATTGATGTACAAGCATCTTAGCTAACTGGAAGTCTAAATCACTATTATGAGACTTTAATGGTTTAGGATTGATAGCTAAATCTTGGGATTGAAGTGATTGTGTTTTAGCTACAAAAACTTCCTCTTCTTGTTAGGGAGGTGATTTCTTCTCTTCTTTGGAGAGCTTAGAATAGGATTGAACAACCTTTTCTAGCATAGGCCTCGCTTCAATTCTAGGCAAATGAAGAAAAGTTCCTCTAGAGGCTAAATCAAGGGATTCCTTAGAGTCTTTGATTAGACCCAAATAAAAATATTGAAGAAGCATGGGGTCTAGTAAACCAAGGTCAGGGCCAAATGTGATAAGTTCATTGAAACGATCCCATGATTTATTAAGAGATTTGTGTTCTAGTTGCCTAAAAGTTAGAACCTCTTTTCAAAGGCTAGCTACTTTGGAGATGGGAAAGAAGTGTAAACAAAATTCAGAGTATAACATTTCTCAATCCCCTTGCATACTTCCTACGGATCGATTATACCAATCTTTAGCTCTTCTTATCAAAGAGAATAGGAAAAGCTTCCATCTTAAGGTCTTATCGGACATACCAGCGATTCGCAAGCATACACAAGTCTGCTCAAACTCTTGTAGGTGTAAGTATGGGTTTTCATTGCCTTCACCTGAGAAGGGTTTATCCCAAATCATTTTGATTAGACATGGGTGTAGCTCATAGCCAGGTGTTATGATAGGCTTTATAGATTTTGGTGGCTCAAAGCTTTTGCGCATGCCATATAAGTAGATAGGAGTGGAATTAAAAGCATCCATAAGGATGAACATAAAAATAATGAAGAGAATAGGATAAAATAGGAAAATATAAAAGTATAATACAAGGTAAAGCTAGATTCGCAATTAACTCAGCAACCGTTTCCCCGGCAACGGCGCCAGAAATGCTTCTTGGTATAAATTAAATGCACACAAGAAAATATGACTATCCGCAAGCGCATAGATATAATACCGATGTAGCACTTCATCCGGAGGTTTTAAATATCGTATCCATAAGAAAACGTGTGAGTATAACTACGAACCAACCTAACCAGTAGAAATCAATCCTAGCTAGAGATAAGAGGAGATCACTAAAACTACGTTTACTTCGAATCTAGGTAAAAGTGTATTTTCTAATGTTCTAACACGGCCAGATAACTTGAATAGAGGTAGAAATCAGAGTTCTCCCTACCAGCACCTATATATGGCTGCCAAACCTTCTAACGGGTGATGGATTACAGAGGATTCAACGAAGCTATAAAGTCACCTTCGTGAGCTACCATCTACCGGAAAGACAGGGGACATTCACAAGTAATCTAGATCTAAGCGCCACACTTATACCTATATTACTACTTCAATCTACAGTGTCCTATAGACTAAAGTACTCAAAAGAATTGTGAACTAAAAGAACAATTATGAATACAAAGTTACTTACATAAGAAGATGATGATTGAAGAACCTCAGAAGCAAGCCCCGGGTGAGGGAACTTGATCCTAGAGAATACAGCCGAAGAGAGGCACCGACAAGTCGAAACTTCTCCGAAACACTACTCTCAACTCTCCTCTCTAATTCTAAGACTAGATAGCTACTCTAAGAGGTAGATCCATTCAAGGGACCCCTCTCACGTTGATCCAACTAGAGATAATAAATTAGGGTTTTAGAGATGCCTCTGTCAGGGTGCCAGGGGTCCCTTTATATAGCCCGGTGGGATGCATACGAGCCGTTTGATCAAACCGACTTCACGTACAGTGGATATGAACCCTCAAAGGCGGTGGAGGAAGCTTCCAGAAGCTGAGCCGAGTCCGTTTTAGGGGGAGGCCATCCGGCCCTAGGCCCCAGGCCGGCCGGCCCTCTACCGTGGGCTCTTGGGCCTATCTTTGTCGTGGTGTCTCCTTGTTCCATGTGCTGCCAAATGGCGCATGTTTAAGCATGAGATAATTCTGCTAATTTGCTTGATAATTACGTCATTCTCCACAGTTTTCTGAAACACTCTCTGAAAAATATAAAATCACCAAAACTCATGGAATTGTTAGTTAAAACCCCTATCTTCTATGTGTATTGATCATATCTCATGTTTATTTCACTATAAAAAGTTGACGCTATCCACCGTCAACAGATAGAAAGCACAAGGGTAAGCCCGCATTGAGTAGGGGGTCTATCGCTATTCTTTTTTACACTCGCCATTACCTTCCCCGGCAACGGTGTCAAAAATGCTTGTTGACACTCCTTAACATCACTACAAAAATAGATATAAAATCCATCCACGGCAATGGCGCCAAAAATGCTTATTGACACTCGTTAACATCACAACAAAAATAGATATAAAACCTATCCTCAGCACGTGCACAAAACAGTTATCGAAGTGCCACTAGGTTATCGGTAACCATACTATTAAGAGGAGTGATCATGCATCAAAAACAGTTATCGAAGTGCCACTAGGTGTTTAACTTCATGCATTACATTAGAATCTAGTGTGCTAACATCTAACTCTTGCAAAATTTATTTAGAAAATGCTAACACACGTGCACAAGTGGTGAGACACTTTGGTGTTGACACATGACAGCAAGGGTTGATGGAGTTTGGGTGTCAACCCCTCCCATCGAGCTTGCAAGCCAGGACTCGATGATTTTTGAGAAAAACGAGCTCTTACAGGGGCATCGGACGCTGGGTCTAGAGGCATCGGACGCGTCCGATGACTCTGTTGTTTACACTCCTTAACGTCACTACAAAAATAGATATAAAACCTATCCTCAGCAACGGTGCCAGAAATGCTGGTGAGCATATCATAGCATCGCCACTAAAGCGCTAAGTTGTCATCCCAGCTATGACATTAGGAGTGTGGTATTAAATTATGCCACCATTAAGAATATAGAAATAGTATCCGCAAGCGCATAGATCAAATACCATTGTAGTATTTTATCCAGAGTATTACCAGGTTATCATTTATATTTTTCTCATGGGAAGGTCTACGGGGTATATGTGTGGGATAGCTGAATAATCTATAGTGTAATAGATAGGCATAACCATCCCCTTGCTACTCAATGCAGGGGTAAGTCACAGGATAAATGATAAAGATAAGTATAAATCATCAGCGCAAACAGATAGAGGCTCCTAGCTATATCATTAGGGCTACTAGTAGAATATCAAAAGATATTCCTAAATTATTTCTAGCTACATACCAATGCATACTATGGTTAGTGCAATTACACCTAGTAGTCATTGCTAAGGTTAGCATTATATCTACTCATAGAGGATATACTAGGGAAGTTTGAGAACATAGCACACCCTTCCTTCATATACAAATTCTACTGTGCTTATAAACGAGGGTTGAAATACATAGGACTCAATGGGGTCATCACACCCACGATCTACCAAACCCGGCCTATAGGGTGCATTCACAGGTAAACAACGTATAAAAACCACGCTTACACAATGTTGACCACTCACTCAACGATCAATTAGATGAGCGCTATATGAACCTATGAATAAGTATAATGTTAATATAGCTATACTAAACATATAACCACAATAGACAAAGAACATAATAACTATGAATATAAGCAGATAAGTATTCATCAATTCAATTGTAGTAATCATAGTGTTTATACCATGAAAGAGAACAAAGATGAGAGGAGTGTTGATGGTGGATAGCGTAAACATTTTATATATCAAAAGGCATGAAACATACATCAATATCTAGAAGGCTAGGGTTTTATCTAATAATTTCCACAAGTTTTGGTGATTTGTCAATTTCTAGGGACTAATCCAGAAAACACCGAAAAAGAGGCATAACTATAAATGTACACCACGGAATTATCCGCAACTTAGGAATACGCCAAACTACTCTAGAAGGATCTAGAAGACACCGGAGCGAAGGGGAGGAGGAGCCACCTCCAGGTGGGGCCGGCACCCAGGCCGGGCGGCCTTCCCCTGTGGGCCCCACCTGTCATCTTCTGGAGTCTTCTTCCACCGCCTTTAAGGATCAATCTCACCCCCTACGTGAAGTCGGTTTGATCAAATGGCTGTCGTGCATCCCACCAGGCTATATAAGCGGAGCCAGACCCCCCAGGAAACCCTAATTCATTCAATACCTCATTCAAGTCATTCAAGGTAGAGCCAGTTGAAGATCAAGTCATCTGGAGCTTCAAGTTCTAGTTCCTCATAGCCTTCTAGTTCATAGTTTAGCCTAGTTAGATCTAGATTAGAGGAAGTCAAGGCGTGTTAATCAGTCTTGGATTCCGGAAGTTGTCAAGAAGAGAAGAGTCTGGTACAGTTCTTAAGTTTTTCTTTCTTATTATATTATCTGCGTTTATATGATATTTATTAGCAACATTGTTCTTCATCTTAGTTTAATTATTATGTTCATTATCTACTTCAATACATCTAGTTTAGTTGGTTTGCTATTATATTCATGCACTGGTTTGTATAGCGCTCATCTAGTTGATCATATGCTGAGTGGTAGGCAATATGTAGACATGGTGTCTAGATGCTTTGCTTATCTGCAGATATCCCCAGTTGTGCCGGGTAGTGAGGTAGATCGTGGGTGTGACAGACCCATTGAGTCCTTTGTAGGCCTTCTCCCGTACGGTGGATTGATGGAGTGGGATTGTCAAGTTAAGAGTGTATTTATACACATGAGGTTCATGTACTCATCTTTTCCTGTACATTGCTCCGATGTGTTTGGGAATTATGGTAGTATTACTTGACAATGATAATAGATGTACTTGCACTAGTTGACGTAGCTTTGACATGTAGTTAAATACTTAGGAGTTATTTCTCTATTGCTTGATTAGACAACACTAACATGATTAGAGTGGTATGATGGATTAGTGTCATTAGGAGATGACTGATTAATGGCCCATTATCTTTATCATTATTATATTTATATATTTATCTTGTGACTTACCCCTGTTATGAGTAGAGTGTATGACATTGGTTACATCGTCTATTCAATGCATATACATATACATGTTATCAATACTATAAAGTAGCTTCTTAGCAATGCTTTCCCAGTGGTAGAATATAAATGACAACCTAGTAATACTCTAGGTAAAATGCTACAATGGTATAATTATCTGTCCGCTTGCAGAATCATTCTTAGTTTATATTTATCTTTATTTATTTCTGCTTGTCACATAAAATGATAAGATTTAGTACCAATGTTTATTTCTAGCTTTACAATTGGGAATGACAACCTAGTTTCATAGTTGGGAGTAAGGGTAAAGAGACTAGTGGCTGGTTGCTAAAGGCAAGTTAATTAATACCAACATTTTTAGCATCATTGCTTGGGATAGAGATTTGAGATTTATTGCAGTGACGTTAGAAATGCCAACAAGGAGGTAAGAACTATACCAAATCCAAGTTCTTGATGGCTCCGGAATCCAAGCCTTCGCTTGCCTCCCTCTAGTTCTAACTAGCTATCTAGGCCCTAGCTAAGGAGCTCTGGTTAGGGTTTCTAGCTAATGATCGGACTTCGAATAAGAGATGAATGAATGTGCCTCCTCCCGAGGAGGGGTCCTAACCATCTTTTATAGCCCTAGGCGATGATCGTGAGCCATTTGATGAAACCGACTTCAACGAGCGGCTGAAATCAATCCTCAAAGGTGGTGGAGTGACCTGGGTGAAGCCGGCCGCCAGCGGTCCATGGTGGGACCGACCGGTCCATGGTGGGACCGGCCGGTCCCACCTGGGGTCCGCTGGCCCTCCGCTTCGGCATGGTGTCTTCTAGTCTTTTCTAGAATCTTCCTGCGTCGCCGTGGCGCTCGATTTCCCATTCTACATTCCGATAAACTCCTGGGATTGCGTCTTTTCCAGTTTACACCTGTGAAACAGTGAAACACCAAAACTCGTGGAATTCTATCAGTGTAAACCCTATATCTTCTTTGGTGATCGCAATTGCATCCTTTTTGTGTCTAGTTGATGGTTAAATTTATGGGATATGTGGGAAAAATTTGTAATTGTGATTTTTAGTGTGTAAATTTTAGGGTTGTTACATCAACTGCCTTGAAGTTCCAAGTTCATGAGCAAATGATTGACAGATGACTGAGTCTTCTAATAAGCTCTGGCAGCTTTGTTAGTCAGTTTTGCTTTTATCTTTATAGTTTTTTATACCGAATTGGTAATCAAGTTTGAGTCTAGGCACCATTGTCATCCTTCCTACTGATCCATTTATGATGAAATTGCTCATACCCATTTATGATCTTGAATATAAGGCCATGATGATGACCTTGTGAGAAACTCGACATTTTCCATCTTTGCTGATGCCTTGATACCCAAGGTATATATTTTTTTTATCACACTCCAGGATATATTTCTGATGCCTCTAAAATATTTAAAAGTTCCCTTTGTAATCTTCTTTGCCTATATGATTTGTGCCTTTGCCTTGCAATCTTCTGTGCCTGTGATGATAGTTGACATATCCACATTACCACTGCATAGTCAAAACATCTTTATGTTGTGTTCTTTTCAGTGCCATTGCCTTTGCTTGTGATGGACCTACACATTTTTTACTTTGATTAAATGTAAATTATGTCTGCCTCTGATTCCAATGTTTTTTCACCAAATTTTTTTTCTCTGAACACATGACACTGTTTCTTATCATTAATCAAAAGCACATTCCCATTATATGCTGATGGTGTGCTGTGGAATAGTAAAATTAGGCTGAAAGCCACTTTGCTTATGATCTGCTTTTCTAAGCATTTGCCAGTTCATATGATACATTCCTCATAGGTTATGATCTGATGTTTTGAGTCTTTTTTCTTGAGCCTATGATGAAAATACCATTGCTCAAATCTAACAGCTCATGAGTTTTCTTTTATTTTTTTTTTCTTTTGTTGACATGTGCAAGTACAACCTGATCTATCCTTGGTGGCATCGGTCGCCCATGAGCTCAGTTTGGGCTGGTACCTACAAAGCTCAAGAATTGAGAAGTTTGGAGTGGAGCGAAATAAAGTTGTGCATTAACGTCCATGTTTTTTTCCAGTATGTCATGTCAAAGACTGAGTATTGTTTGTAATGATATTGTTGAATCCATGGTAATAAAGCTCTCTTTGACAAAGAAGCTCTTTGACAAAGAGGTGGGTGTTCCCATAGTAATATTAGATCTAGATCTTTTAAAACTAAGTATTATGCAGGTAAATCATTTTTTGTTGTTTTATTTGCATTATCAAATATTATGATGCCTGAACGTTGTGCTCTCCATAATGGCTTTAATTTACTCTTTAGATGAAAATATCACTTCAGCGTCGATATTTAGTATAAAAATTTAGTTTTCCCATAGCAACGCGCATGCACGCTACCTAGTCCATATATAAAACAAAAGTATGATATTCTGTTTTCTAAGTATTTTTTAAATGAATAAATAAACATAAATAATCAAAGTAATATTATAGATATCTCTCGATCCTTAATAAACAAATATTCACACAACTAAATAATCTAGATTGGTTGATTGTCCAACTAATTAATCAAACTACTCCCTCCATACCTAAACTTCATTACCTAAATTATTTCACGTCCTAGGCATAAGGCCTATTTTCATAAAGGCAGATGTCCTGCAACCGCAATCATCGACAAGACATGCCATGTAGAAAATCAAGAAACATCTTTATCATGATTACCAACGGATAGACCAATCTTTAATACAAAAGAAAAACGCTTTATCGACTTGCCAGCTTTAATTAGATATTAGAATTATATAGTTTTATAATCCTAAAAAAAGTCACAAAACTTGAGATTTAACTTTACCAACACATGGGTAGCACGAAAAAGAGTTATGATATATTTAAAAGTGGTCAAAATAAAATTGAGATAGATCTGTCGTACTCATTAATAGATAGGGCAGTCTGTGGCATGCCAATAACTTTCTCAACTTTGACTTAGATTTGTAAAAATATGTGTAATATTTATGTCTCCAAATAAATTTACTACGAAAAGTATATTGAACGATCTATTAATGATATTAATTATGTATTATAGATATTAATATTCTTTTATGTATAATCAGTCAAATTTAAAAAATGTTAAGTTCTCGGAAAGCGAGAACGACTTCTATTTTGAGATAGAGAGAGCATATATAATAAAAAGAATTAAAAAATTTCAAGGGTCCAAAAAACGTCAAACAGAACTTGATAATTTACTGTACCAAAGCGTATATAGTATGAAACTAAAATTATAATATATCTACAGGTAAATATGTTTATGCTTTTGTAATATAAAGGGCCTGGTTGCACCTTAAGTTGTGGTTTATGAGATTAGGCAAGAGCTCAGCTTAACTTAAAATCATCCCCAAGAGTACCTAATATTTTCTTTCAAAAATGGAGTTGTGCAAAAAAAAAAAAAAAAAAAAAAACTGGAACAATTAAAGGGTGTCATTAAGAGTTTTAAATAATCCACTTCTAAAAAAATCAAAATTTGGTCCCATAAATTTATTTTTATGGTAGTTTTTTTCGCACGACCCCCTGCAGTTGCCAACCTCGGCATTAAGAGTTTTAAATAATCCACCTCCTAGTGTCATGTCGATCCCCTGCAGTTCCCAACCTCGGCAAACGACAGCTACGACGAGGCTACATAGTTGGAGTGATGGAGTCTGAGGTCGCGCTCCAGTAGCCCTGCGGTGAGTCTGTGAGCACGAATAAGCCCTCGATCGGCGCCACGGTCTGGCTCGCCACCAATAGCCTGTGGGCGCGGGTTCTGGTTGTGCTCACAGGCGCACGGAGATGAGCTCGCCGTCGCTCGGTGTGCGGATGCTTGCGATCCACATGTGCACCTCCTGTGCATCGATATCCAAAAAATTCTTGATTGGGAGAGTGTTTTGAGTACTCTTGGAGATATTCTAACGATGGATTTTCAATGAAGTTTTATTTAGAATGGTTTTCGGGTCTTGATGGTTCCTCAAATTTTAAATTATAAATTTATGAGAATCGAATCCATTTGTTATTAGGGAATAGATCGTAGCCTTAGTTGCGTGAATATTTGTTTATTAAGGATCGAGAGACCAATAGCCTGTTCGGTTACACCCCAAACTAAGGCTACAAGTCAAAATTGAGGGAGATTTAATCTGCTATTAGTCAAAATTCTCCTCCTACCTCTTATTTTGGGTACAACGAACCGAACAAGGCCTTACACGAGTGGATTCTGATATTTGTGAATTGTTTAAAATAAACTGTTGTTCATTAACCTAATGATTAGTTATCCACTAATCTATACCCAGTTGTATTAGTCATTACAAGTTACGATCAGTGCTTACCAGTATATCTCAGGATTCGTGTTTTATTTGTTTCGCCGTAGGTTCGAGAAGTACAGGAGCTCACCGTAGATTGGGTCCAACAATCTGTTCATTGATTGATCGTACATGCTCCATCTTGTATGTCCATCATGCAACCGTGCCACCAGGAGCATCTTGCTCTTAGGTGTCGCCGTCCAAATCAATTAACACGCAGTACGATTGTTGCATCTTGCTCCTTATATTGTACTGGGCACAGGGAGTTGTTACACCGATCGATCATGCATGGATAGATTCCATGACGATGACGTTTCTCCGGGCAACACGGCTGCTTATATATATACAGTAATATACACCTTGACCAGAGGAATAAGACGTATATATACGCGACAGTAGGTCTTGGATTTTCATTGGACCGCTCCGACCCGGCCTGCTCTTCTCTCCTCTTCAGTGTCACGTGTTCATCGACAATACTATGGGCGTACATGTTTTACTTCTAGTGACAGTTTGAGTGTGGAAATTAAATTAGAACTTTATTTGCATTTAATTAATAAGATGTCACGTAAATACTTCTGATAATATGACAATTTTTTTTTAAAAAAAAGATGTAAGTCTCATATGGATGAAACTCTCACAGGTACAGAAATCATTTCTTTTGGCGCCATAGTCTGATTTGTACAGGCTGTTTTTATTCATGGACATCAGTGAAAACAATCACGTGGGGTCATCTTTAGAACCGCCAGTGAAAATGCATTAACACTGACGGTTTGCTAAGACAACCGCTAGTGTTAATGGCTCTATTTATACTGGCGGTTACACTGGTATGCACGTGTGCCTTGTAGAATGCAATATGATGGGGGAATAGATGCGTTATGGTCCAGATCCTACTTATGGTGAAGATGAAAGGATTGGGTATCTCAGCCCAATATAAATATGCGAGAAGCAGCACACGTTCACAATGGGTGATGGCCATGTTGATTTGAAGGGCTTAACACCCGAAGAGGCTACGGAGAAAAAAGCGGAGCTACAGAAGAAATTTGAAGCCAAATACGTCTTTTACGTAGGACAAACAATGCTTAGGTATAAAACAGGCAATGCATAGTGGTACTGTATAACTTTAGGTAAGTGTGACTTTATATACATCAAGTTAAGAATTCCATAACACATGCATCATCACAAATTTTATCCTATAGGGGATCACTGGATCTGTTTTTCCATTTATCCTAGGGACGAAAGGGTATAGGTCCTAGACTCCACGAATTACTCTACTGAATCTTATGCACCCTTCTGGTCAATCTTAGAGTGGTAAGCCAATATATGTATGCTTTATTTTATCCATGAGAGTTATATAATAATTTGGTGATTCTATACGAGATCATAGGGCATATAGGAATTATAAGCTCAAGGGTGGACCGTATGACCTTTCTACAAAAGGAAAGTCAATGCAAATACTTCATAACTGGCCGATATGTAAATTTATAAATGCATATCATACATGTATAATACACAGGACGATTCAACAACTAAATAACCACTTGTCTATTATATAGTGCTACAAGCAACCACCGGGAACGCTCCACTGTGGATTCTACATATGCGAGTTTATGAGAGAGAATGGACGATACATCAGGAACCCTGATAAGGTATAAGAAGTAGCCATCATTTATAATATTGTCTCACTAATATTACAAATGCATTATTAACAAGTAAAAATATATGATGTTTAATTATAAACAAACTTTTTTTCCAGGCCTATCAAGAATCCAAGGCAATCAACTTCGACAAAAAAGCATTATACAACATAGTTGAGGATTTCTGCTCATTCATCCTGAAAGAAACCATCCCACGCCAAGAGAAATATCACGATCCAAGCAGTGAATTAGGAACGCCAGAATATAGAGCGCTAACTGAGATTAGTCATCTTAATCTTAGTTGAAACGATTATTAAAGCTTTCCTAATTTGAGATAAAGTGAAAACTTTGGATGTATATACATGTATGATATATATGTGATGTACATGGATTTCTATTAAAGTATATATGTATGATATAATTTAATTGTGATGTAAATAGAGTTTTATTGATGTATATAAATGTATGATATACTTTAATTACATGTTACCATAAGTTTCAATATACAGAAATAGGTTTCAATTTAAATTTCAAAAGATGCGGGGAAAACTTTTTAATGGGGGTTGTAAATATTGAGAACCGCCAAAAAAAATAAATTGAGAACTAAGTGAACCGCCAATGGAAATCATATTTCCATTGGCGATTCAAAACCGCCATTTCCATTTCCACTTGCGGTTCTCACTTAACCACCAGTGAAAATATGCCATTTCTACTGGCCTTTGCCACTGGCGGCAATGAGAACCGCTAGTGGTGAGGGCTTCACCACCGCATGTACTGCTGTTTTGTGTACTAGTGTCTCTTGCGCTATGAGTCATGAAATTAAATATCTATAAAACTATAGAATAAAACTTTTTTTATTAAATGAGTGTTTCATCAATATTTTATTTATTAACATGCCAGTCTTGGAAACAATGCCACAAAAATCGCATTAAGATTGGCATCATAAGGCGAGTCGATTTGGTATACCCACTTTATATAAGACTCTATGTGGTTTTAAAATAGTGCATTCTTATAGGACTCATTTTATTCCTATAATATTTTAATCCTATCTCTTTATTAGTATTATTCCATATCAATATATTTGTTAAGTCAACACTTTAGTTAATACGCATAGAAATCGTATGACATCCTCGTTAAGACCTGCTTATATATAATAACTAGTAGGATGCCCCGCGCGTTGCTGCGGGTATGAAGTAGAAATATAAGGAGTTTATAATGGTTGAAACTATAAATTAGTAGTTACATATATATGGATGTAGTAGGTCAATCGCGGAGGTTGTATCCATTGATATACATAGTCTAGATTTTTGAACAGACCCATCACCCAAATCTTATCTACCCGAACCCCCACCCCTACTATACCTGAGGGTCATCCCCCTCCTAAAATTTAGGAGTTTTCCTTCATAAAATTATGCATGTTTCAAAGGACCACATCTCATCCATGTGATATGTAGTTTTTGCTAGATTTTTGCTTACAAACGGGTTTTTGTTTAGAAACAGTTTAAATTATCAAAATGTATCCATATGAGGTCTTGTTTTAAAGAGTTTATTGCGAGAAATACCATGGTGCAATTGGATTTTAATTACGATACTTGGTTTAGGTGCTACGACTTTTTTTCTATTTTCAAAAGAAAACGCTAGTGGGAGATAAATGAACCTTAATGGAGGTAACTCCTTTGATGATATCAGCTGACATCACTTTTAAAGTTTCGACCAATCAGAAGTCAGAGAATTGGTTAGTAGGGGTTAGGATTATAGGAGTTATAGATAAACAAAAAAAAGTTGAAACCTATTAGAACACCTACCATATGAATGACAGTAATAATACTCGCTTCTTCCATAAAATTATGCAATTTTAGCACCATACTAAGTTAAACTATCATAGCTTTGACTAACTATAAATAAAAATGTTTATATTTATATTAGATAAGTATATCATTACATTTATTATGAGATATTTTTTCATCCTATATTTGTTAGGTGTCATAATCATCAATGTTTTTATTTATATATTTCGTCAGACTTTAGACATATTAATTAACCAAGAATGAATATAGAATTGTATCTTTTTTATCTGCCTTGGACATAGTACAATACACACATGTACACAGCCAAACATGAACTAGGCAAACTTATATAGGTAGCTAAAGCTAGAAATGCGGCGCGTGCTCTGTGTGTGTGGAACGGCCGTCGGCCGGCGTCCACACACTGGTAGTGGTGTGTCGTGCTCTGCTAGCTCATCCCATCCACACCGTACGGAGATGATGGAGATCCCGCCGCAGCTAGTAGTATTACATTTAGGGTCGCCGCCGACTCGCCGTTCATCCGGTTGACGGTTGTACACATTTTTTGCATGCACATAACAGCTAGTAGCTCCTGTATGTGTGTGTGGGGCGGCTAGCTTTTGCTCGCCGTCCAAAATTAGGTGTCACGTACGCGGTGCAGCGAATGGTCTGAACCAAATTCTAGTCGCTGAGTCGTCGTGCTTTCCGTACAGGGTCAAATGCATGCATGTGGATGGGGTGCCATCACCTTTCGCCGTCCAAAAAGGCCGGTGCCGGGATGGGGAGGAGTGCATTTTGGTCCCTCCAATCCAACGGTGATAGGCCGGGCACCAACCGTTGAGTTTGCATTGGAGTCTTCTCCAGTGTTCATTGTGCGAATCAGGCCCAGTTACCCAATCCATGATAAACTGGGCCTCTTCGACATCCATCAAAACAGGAAGGCAATTGTGAAGCCTCCCACCAAATAATTTATGTTTGTGTGCGTGTGTTTATAGAGAGATCTGCCAACTCAGTCCTTCAGAGGTGCTCATAGGGGTAGGGCTTGCATGCGTGTGTTCATAGGGATGAGTATGCGTGCATGTTGTGAGCGTCTGTGTTGTACTGTGTAATTCTCAAAAAAAAAGATGAGTGTGCATGCGAGTTGTGAGCTTCTACGTTGTACTGTGTAATTCTAAAAAAAGACTTAAATGCATCAGTGGCCCTTAAATTTGTAAGAGTGTGTCACTTAGGTTCATGAACTCTGAAAACGCACTTCTGAGTTTCTAAACTTGTAAAGGTGTGTCACTTAGGTCCACGAACTCTAAAAATACATTTCTGGGTCTCTAAACTTACAAGTGTGTCACTTAGGTCCACAAAGAAATATTATATTTTATATTTTTTATTTCTATTTAAAAATATAGTTATAAATAACACATAAAAATAAAAATAAAAATAAAAATAATTTTAATATGACATCATCAATAAATAAATAAACTAAAGTATTAAAATAATTTAAAAAGAACACATATATTAGGTTTAAACTAAATTAGAAAAGTACTAAAATTAATTTGATATTTATGTATCCTTAAAAATTTAAAATTAATACTAAAGTTATCTACATATATACAATTAAATGGGTTTTCTGTATTATTTTCAATAATAAAATTAAATAATTGTTGACTTTTAAATAGGTTCATGATATTTTATTTTCTTTGTGAATACGCATACTTGTCGATATTATCGAATATGGATATGGAATCGAACGAATACTGAATAGCCGAAGTGGATGTATCTGAATTTATTTTTCTCTATCGATTAATGATACATAAAGATTAAACTAATTTTAGTACTTTTCTAATTTAGTTTAATCCTAATTTATTTATTTATTAAATTATTTTAACACTTTAGTTTATTTATTTATTGATGATGTCATATTAAATATTATTTTTATATGCTATTCACAACTATATTATTAAATAGAAATAAAATATAATATTTGTTCGTGGACTTAAGTGACACATCCTTATAAGTATAGAGACCCGTAAATGTATTTTCGAGTTCATAGACCAAAATGACACACCTTTACAAGTTTAAGGACCCGTAGTGCGTTTTTTGAGTTCATGGACCTAAGTGACACACCCTTACAAGTTTAAAGGCCGGTGCATTTAACTCAAAAAAAATAATTCACTCCCATCAGTCTTCAAATATATAAGATATGAAACCATTCAAATTTGATCTCAATTATAAGAGATTCTAGTTGATTAACTCCCAAAGATAATAACTACATGTGTGTCTAGTTGTTTGTCATCTATCTATATCTATACCCAAATACTCTCTCGTCCATAAAAGAACACAATTCTCGTTTTTATACGAGTCAAACAGTTTGATTTTGACTAAACTCATAAAAAATACTAATATTTATGAAACAAAATAAATACCATTAGACTCGTTACATAATACATTTTCATATCAAATTTATTTGAAGATATAAATATTAATATTATTTTCTATAAATTTAGTTAAATTTGAGCTAATTTGATTGGTACGGATCTCTTCTGAAAAGGAGAGAGTAGAAAGAGTTAAAATTTCTCCTCCAACTTTTTGAGTCTAATCCATTCTATTCTTACTCAATCACAAAACCCACTTGCTTTGCCTCTGCCCGCTTTCTACCCGCACGGCTGCATGTGACACGTCTTGCTCACCTAATCGTCCACCCTAGCCACAGGTTGCCCACGTGTATAGCGTAGACATAGTGCTTGAGGCCTTGTTCGATAGTATCCTTAACCAAAGGAGGTTGGAGCGGATTTTTTGAGGAAAGATTACCCTCTATCCTTGTAACGCCCCAGAGTCCAAATGGCTCAGATCCACTCTGCACGCTGAGCGAACCATACCTACCACCATCCCACTTACGCTTTTGTTCTCGCTTCGCGTAAAAGGATTAACCCGGGGATGGTGGGATGAACTCTAGAAGCCTTAATTATATGTTGGTCTAGCCCACCCTAAATAACTAAGGTGGAACTAAACCCCCATAATATCTCAACAACATGCACATGGGCCACACAGGCCAAATTTTAAATTGGACCGGGTGTCACATACACCCCCCTCAAAGGGCCCGACATCCTCGTCGGCCCAACACACCCACAATCGGGCAAACGATCACCAGGAACATTCCCTCTTAGCACACGCGACCGTGCGCCCAGTGCCGGCACATGTGCCATGCCGTGCGCCCGTAGAGCCTACTAGCGCAATGAACCTCCATGTCCGCGCCCTTGGCCCACACGCACCCGTGCTGCGAAGGTTGGTTCTGATACCATTTGTAGCGCCCTAGAGTCCAAACAGCTCAGATCCACTCTGCATGCTGAGCGAACCACACCTACCACCATCCTACTTACGCTTTCGTCCTCGCTTCGCATAAAAAAATTAACCGGGGAATGGTGGGATGAACTCTAGAAGCCTTATATGTTGGTCTAGCCCACCCTAAACAACT
Source organism: Chrysopogon serrulatus (assembly GCA_015844335.1). Classification (NCBI taxonomy): domain Eukaryota; kingdom Viridiplantae; phylum Streptophyta; class Magnoliopsida; order Poales; family Poaceae; genus Chrysopogon; species Chrysopogon serrulatus. The sequence continues at coordinate 298,104 of JADLZL010003636.1, read as the reverse complement.
AAGATGGAACTAATAAACCCCCCATAACATCTCAACAACATGCACATGAGCCACATAGGCCAAATTTCAAATTGGGCCTGATGCCACAATCCCCTCCAACCCCCTTGGTTTGGGGTGCAACCAAACAAGGCCTGAAAGGGGTCACTACCCGTCGTAGTCCGCCTGTCTAGTACTCTTTAATTGCACACTGTTGAAGGTCCTTAATGCCTATTTTATACCATCAATTACTGCATGAATTAATATAAAATAAATCATAAAGCATAGTTATAGGGTTTGATTCTAACGAGTTTCACGAGTTGTGTTGTTCTCGATCGTTTTACAGGTATATCTAATTTTGCACAGAATAAAAGTATCTCAAATGATGATTTGGAGTGCATCATTGTGAAGAGCTCGTCGAGACGATCGAAACGGACATATGGTTTGCCCTATTTGGAGTTCGGAGTCAAAAGATATCAATTCCACACCGAAACTAACACTAGAAGACTCTAGAAGACACGAGAAGGCGACCCACCGAAGGAGAGGCCCACCTGCCACAGGGTGGGGCCGGCCGGCGCCGTCCAGAGCCCATTCGAGGGCCCGCTTCGATGGACAGCCTCCTACCGCCTTAGGGTTTGCATCTCCACCGTTGCTTAAGTCGGTTTGATCCAACAGCGCACGTTCATCCCACCGGGCTATAAATAAAGAGGCATACCCCCTCCCTGAGGGCACCACATTATTATGGAGATGTAGAGACGTCCCTCGAAAGGATAACCTCTCACCTCTAGAGAATTAGGGCTAGACTTTCCAATGTAGTAGATTAGTTCTAGTTGAGAGTTAGGGAGAGCGGAGCTACGCTCGGGTTTCGGAGGAGTCTTCAGAGAAGTCGTCAGAGTTCTGGTATATCTTTGTATCTATTCTTGTAAGACTTATGCTTTAATATATTTTATCTTCTTTATTTACTTTTATGCCTAGCATTTAATTGGTTAGTATAGTTGTTATACTTTGGCATGGGATCTCCGCCTGTATTAGGTGCTATAGTTATAGATCGTGACTCGAGTAGTAATCAGTAGTGTAGACATGGAGTCTAGGCTATAGGTTACCTGAGATTGTGCCCATCTCTTACGGTTAGTTGTGGTAGTCCCCAGATGTGACAGCTCTGTTAGGCCTTCGTATTCCACCACGTCGGAGTTGGTATTTCGTAGAGCTTTTGGCAGCCTTCCCCGACTACCTTCTTCCCAGTCTTATTCGAGAGTTGGAAAGGTACTGCTGCTCCAAAGTGTTATTGTGTGATTGCTTTATCTACCATGAATTAGTTATATAGAACTAAAGTAATAGAGAAGTATTTAGGAACCTTGAGCTCTCCCGTTGTCCTCTCACTTTAGCTATGTACTCTTTTATCATAGAATTCTCCTGTGTGTGTCATATATGCATAATTCCTATCATCTATCATTTACCCCCCTACTTTAGTCTAGTTGGTATATTAAGTTAGTAGATACATGATAGTGAACTATCAATGTCTTTAACCAATGTTTCCCAGTGGTAACATATAAATAACGATACCTGGAATACTCCCGGTAAAATGCTACAATGGTTTTCTGTGCGCTTGCGGAATCCTTCATATTTTAATTGTGCATAAGAAATACCAACACACATGCCAAGCATACTCGTCTAGCCCTGCACAGGACGGAGGATGTATAGCCGCTGTCTACTACATCCCTATAATTTTGTTAGGATTTTGGATTAGGAGAGAAAAGTAGAAGTCAGGAGCTGCCAAGCTTGCGGACACAAGGACCTGAAGGAGAGCGTCAAGAATCCATGTCGATATAAGGGCCAGTTTGGCAGAGCTCCACTTGATTTTGATTCTTTATGGAAGCTGATTCTCTGAGAGATGTGATTCTTTGGCCAAAAGTGATTCTCTTTGATTCTTTAGCATAAACTCTAAAATCGCATAAACTCTAAAATCATGATGGGGAATCGCTTCGAAAGCTAGAAGCTACATTTTTAGCTTCAACCTTTTAGTTCATTTTAGAGAATCGTTTCACAGAATCAGCGGAGAATCACTTCTGCTAGATTCAGCGGAGAATCGGTTCTAAAAGCTCTACCAAAGGGGCCTAACCTTCCTAATCCTACAGTTGTTGCTTCTCCTTGACCTCTCTCCCATCTAATGTTCGCCATGTAGTTGGGGCTATCGGGCCCACGGCGTCTCAGCCCTCCTCCATGGAACAAGATCATACCAAAGGGGCCTAACCTTCCTAATCCTATAGTCGTTGTTGCTCCTTGACCTCCCTCCCATCTAATGTTCGCTATGGAGTTGGAGCTATGGGGCCCACGGCGTCTCAGCCCTCCTCCATGGAACAAGATCATCTAACTTCACGTGAAACGATTACATGCAGTCACACTATTTGTGCCATTAGCTCACGATCGGATGCCTCTGCGTGTTAGCTAGCACTGATGCACTCTAAGCCTACCGGTTTGGCTGCCACACCAGCCCAAAAACAACTCCATCGCTCCCTTTTTGGCGTGGTATTTTTCTTTTCGGCGTGAGTTCTTCTAGTTTTCCAGAGCGAGGGTTAGGTGTCGGCGATCAGCTTTTCTGACGAGTGCGAGGGTGAAGCGTTGGCTGCTGCTTGTACTGTGTTGCCAGGGAGACATGAACATGTTGCAGGTCTACACTCCGTCTCTTCATGTGTGTTTAGATTCCATAAGTATTTCTTCTAATTTGGTTGCCATCCTCTCCTCCGTGGGCTAGTGTTGGAATTGAAAAAGAAACATCAACTTGTGTTCATCGGTTCATCAAAAGTAGAATAAGGATATATAAGATAGAATTCAGTAGTGGTCAGATATATTTTAGTTGTTTATTGTACCCACTATCAAACTAAGGGCATATTTGGATGGCAGGGCAAAAGTTTTGCCCTGTCTCATCGAATCTTTGGGCAAATGTATGGAGCATTAAATATAGACTAAAAATAAATAATTAAACAGATTGCAACTATTTTACAAGACGAATTTTGAAGTCTAATTAGTGTATGATTTGATAATGTGGTGTCACAGTAAATATGTGCTAACAGCAGATTAATTAGTATCAAAAGAATTGCTCGTGGTTTCCTGATGAGTTCTGTAATTTATTTTTTATTAGTGTCCAAAAACCCCTCTCGATATTCCACGTAACATTCAATGTGACAAAGGCAAAACTTTTACCACTATATCAAACACGGCCTTATATTTTGATTACTGTAGGATGGGTTGTTGTGGCAGAACCATCTGAATTAATATGCTCCCAAGGGTACTCGCCTTCCATTAGGCACTAAGCACCCAAGTGAGCAAACTAATTCACGCAGATTCTATCGAGCCCACCCAGCGGGAGAACCCGAAGATCCACAAATTTAACCAGGATGCATATTGAGTACGGAGCTTACATCACTTAGTCCTTTTCATACAACAGGAGTTCACAAATTTATTCATTACAATATCCCGACTCTCAAGGATATGCATAGGCTGTATGGCTTGTGGGTTTGCTTTATTTGCAGAAAAGCATTACTAAGCATGAGTCCTTATTTTCATATTATTAGCCACATTTTAGTAGGTTAGCTATCCATGCTAAGTGAGCACCTGTTCTATTAGCAAGCATGTGATAAGCAACCAGAATCCTTTTCATCCTTTTTCTCAACTTCCATTTCTTACTACGCTGCCAGAATAAAGCCCTCGTCGTTACCGTTCAAGAACGGTGATTCGCGAATCAATGCGCCCAGCTGGGTACCCTGAGCCACACTCCCCGTCTGCATCCTAGACACAGACGAGAACAGCTTGCTTTCTTTTGCCCGGGGCTCCAGGTCCCCGTCCTAACTTGGACTCCAAGCCCCCAGCACTTATGACCTGGCCATAAGGTGGTGCAAGGACCTCCACCATCTTCGCCCCCCATACAGCCGGTCCGGAAAGAGCCGGAACCCAAGATAAGAGAGAGCAAGCCTTTCGAGCTCCCACAAACATGTATGCGTTCGGGATAAGGAGATCTGTGACTTAACCTTCAACCCTTAGCAACAATCGGTCCTTAACCGACGTGGACAAGAAAACCGTATAACCAAATTAAGCCCCGTGGCCACGGGACATAACCTGTTACTCACCACCAATAACCATACCATATCCCTGCCCGGTCAACATATTTATTTTTCCACCAGTTTATCATGTGAGTAAAGTATACTCCTATCTGTGAGTAACGGCAGGTTACTCACACTACCGACAACCTAAGCATAGCATCTACTCGATCCTATCATATTAGTGAGACTCATAGGATATATATATATATATGTATGTGGGTTTCATAATAATTCCTATAATGTAAATGCACAACATATAGATATTCGTAGATTCATAAAATATAGGTTATGCACCGGGGCTTGCCTTGGGTAGGTGGGTCAGCAGAGCCAGTCGGCCACGGCTCCTGGAACTCCTGAAACTCCGGGAACTCCTCTAGCACGGGGATCTCTTCCACGTACTCCTCGATCACCTCCTCGAACTCGATGTCGTTGTCTGGGAGTAGCAGCACGAACTCGTTCTCTACATGCATGCGGTAATGATGCAATGAGCAATGACAACAACAACTCTTAAAATGAAACACAACAACTAAGCTACAGCTAGCTCTAATGACTAACATGCTTAACCAGCTATCATACTCATAAAGCATTATTCCATGGTAAGTCTAAGTTGCAACTACTTTTCTAATCATTTTAACACATACACTAACTAGGGTACATCATCTACCTTACTTAACCAACTATGCCAGAGCTACCAGTACTACAGAGAACACTTAACAACATACTGGAACTACTGCATAAATTTCTAGAGCTAGAACTATCATCTAAATGCCATGATAAATTACCTTCTAAATTAATCTACTAAGAGCAAGCACTTTAACCAATTAAATACTTTCTAGAACCACAACAGAACTACATGAACTAATTACACCAACAGATAGATCATGAATTTAGAAAGCTAACAAAATTGGTTTCACTAATTTTGGACTTATATTCTATTTTATATGATTTTCCAAAGATCAGCTCAGATATCAAAAAGATAAAGCTTTTCCTTATTGCTTCGGAAAAAGGAAAAGCATTCAGCCGGCGCGGCCCAGCAAAGGGCTCGGCCCACGCGCACGCAGCGGCCCGCGAAGGGGAGGCCCGTGCGCCTTGGCGCTTTTGCAAAAGAGCCCCTGAACTTCTAAGAAATGACGACTCACTATGCCGTACTATTGCAAGAGACACAGGCTTTGCACCTAACACCCTAAACTTCTTCACCTTCACCGCGACCTAATCCCAGGCGGCGGCGCGCTCTACACGGCGCGGAGGGCGGCAACTGACTGCTCTTTTTTTTGAGAGTGGCAACTGACTGCTCGTCGGTCACCGGGAACCTCACCGGCGGCCGCGGAGCTCGACGCGACCTACACCTAGAACTCGCGCACCCCTAGGACACCTAAGCACGGTGCGGCAACGACGCAGCGTGGCTGGCCATGACGGATGGCATGGCACGGCCGCAGAGCACGGCGGCGGCGCAGCCGTTCCGGCGTGCCAGGGCCTGGAAAAATGGAGGGAGCGGGTTCTCGAGCGCTAGTACCTTACCACCAACCTCCCTGAGCAGCTGGTTGGGGCAGAGGACAGACGGGGCAGGCTGGCCACGAGCGAGCAGATAGCTTGGCGGCGCACGACGGCTGACGCGGCCGCGCTACCCGCCTGAGCATGGCAACAGCGGCTCCGGGAAGGTGAGCATGGCGAGCAGGATCTTGAGGCGAAGCTGGTGGTGCAGATTAATTGGACTCTAAGGCTTTGGTTGGATGGCAATTTGGAAAGGCGTCGCTTCAGCCTTACCTGCACCGACGGCGAGAAGGACTCCAAATTGGAGCTCTTCGCTGCTTTAACTGGGAAGGGGTGGGTACGGTTGGCTAGGAGGGTTGACGATGAACAGGGAGACGTACCCATAGGACTCGACGTGACTTCCTTTCCTTGCTTGGGCTGCGGCCGGACGACCATGTCGGCCGAGAGGAGGAAGGGAATGGCGGGGTGGCACAGCAAAAGGGTACGGGTTCTGGTGCTGCCGGTGTGTGCGCACGAGGGCATGCTGCCGATCACGGCCGCAGAGGAGAGACGCGAGCGCGTCAACGCCAACAGCGGCGCGGCTGACCCGACAAAGACGCGGTACGGGCGGCGACCGCCACAGGAAAGGCGGTGGCCGCTAGCGGCGCGGAGAGACGACGCCGGACGACGCGATGCAAGCGGCGACCTGACGGCAGCTTGTAGAGGCACAGGCAGACGCACAACTCGCCTGAGCCCAACGCACGAACACGGTCAGGCAAGCAGTGCGTGCAGTGACCGCGCTCTTGCATTCCCCCGGCCAGAACAGACAGCGAGCACGGATTTTAAAGCGCTCGCCCACGCCAACCTAGCAAGCCCCGACCCAAACCAATCTTGCTACACCAGAGGTGAAACATCTAGCTGCTGATCCGAGCCAAAACATGGACTCGCTACTTAACTGGATTCTGCAGAAACCTAATGCCAACCTAGCACTGTCAGCTGAGTTCCAGGCTTGGGGAAAAGCTAAGTCTGGGGCTGAAACCTTAATTGAATTGAATTACCGAGCTGATTGAAAAACCATTTATCAAAATCATTTTCCAGTGACACTAGTTGCAATACCTTCTACAAAAGTTGTACTACAAATTCTATTTAAGTGACACATGCAAGTTCTATATTACTTTTGCATACTAAAAATTGATCTTTAACCTTAAGTGATATAAAAGAGCACTTGACACCAACTTTCATATATCTATTTTATTTGCATTTCTCGGTTGGAAATAATTATTTACCAACTACCACACATGCACTAACATGAAATGATGATGCTCATGACATGATTTAGGAAATGATTTAGCGCGTAACACCGAGGGTGTTACAGCTCCTCCCCCCTAACAAAAATCTCACCCTCTGTTGACGGTAGATAATGTCTACTTTTAACCGTCAACCTTCCTTGAAAATTGCAACAATATTGTAGAATAGGAGGTTATTACTAATCATTTCCACGAGTTTTGGTGAATTATCTGTTTTCCGGGAATTATCCAAAAAGTGCATAATTGAGGATTAAAGTGCATAAAAGCCACGAAACTTAACCGCGATGGAAAATATCGCTAGAAGGATCAGGAAGGATCTAGAAGACACCAGAATGAAGTGGAGCCCGAGCCCTTTTGGGGTGGGGCCGGCCGGCCCCACCAGCCAGGCCGGGCGGTCTCCCAGGGTGGCCCCCACCTGTTGTTGACGGTCCTTAACGCCTATTTTATACCACCAACTATTGCTCAATATAACATGATATCAACCATAAAGCATAGTTGTAGGGTTTGATTCTAACGAGTTCCACGAGTTGTGTTGTTCTTGATCGTTTTGCAGGTATATCCAATTTTGCACAGAATAAAAGTATCTCAAATGATGAATTGGACTACACCATTGCGACGGGCTCGTCGAGATGATCGAAACGGACATATCATTTGCTATATTTGGAGTCGAGAGTGAAAAGATATTAATTTTATAAATAAAGGAGAATTATCACTATTGGGCCCCACGCCCAAGTAAAGCCCATGACGTGAGAAGAGGCTCATATGGCATGGAAGAGGCCCAAGAGAGGCACCCCAAGGTGCTCCCTTGAGTGGGCTCACATGAGGGATGATTGGAAGGCCCAAGTTAAATGTATAATGGCCCAACAGAGCAAACGGTGCAAGAATTAGTCCCACATCGCCTGTCTAGAAGAGGTGGAGGCTTTTCTAGACTATAAATAAAGAGGTAGACCCTCCTCCCTAAGGGCACCACATTATGGAGATGTAGAGGCGTCCCTCGAATGGATGACCTCTCATCTCTAGAGAATTAGGGCTAGACTTTCCAATGTAGTTCTAGTTGAGAGTTAGGGAGAGTGGTGCTACGCCCGGGGTTCGGAGGAGTCTTCGCAGGAGTCATCAGAGTTCTGGTATACCTTTGTATCTATTCTTGTAAGACTTATGCTTTAATATATTTATCTTCTCTATTTACTTTATGCCTTTATATTATGTTTAGTATAGTTGTTATACTTTAGCATGGGATCTCCGCCTGTATTAGGTGCTCTAGTTAGCGTACGTGACTAGAGTAGTAATCGTTAGCGTAGATGTGGTGTCTAGGCTAGTGTTTACCTGAGTTTGCGCCCAATTCTTACGGTTAGTTGTGGTAGCCATCAGAGGTGACAGCTTTGTTGGTCTTCGTATTCCACCACGTCGGAGTTGGTGTTTTGTAGAGCTTTTGGCGGCCTTACCCGGCTACCTTCTTCCCAGTCTTATTCGAGAGTTGGATAGGTACTTGTTGCTCCAAAGTGTTATTGTGTGATTGCTTTATCTATCATAAATCGGTTATTATAGAACCTTGGTAATAGAGAAGTATTTAGGAACCTTGAACTCTCCCGTTGTCCTCTCACTTTAGCTATCTATTTACTTATCATAGAATTCTCCCCATGTGTGTCATATATACATAATTCCTATCATCTATCATTTACCCCCTACTTTAGTCTAGTTGGTGTATTAAGTTAGTAGATACATGATGGTGAACTATCAATGTCTTATTCCATTGTTTCCCAGTGGTAAAATATAAATAACGATACACGGAATACTCCCTAAAAAATGCTACAATGGTTTTCTGTGCGCTTGCGGAATCCTTTATATTTTAATTGTGCATAAGAAATACCAACAAGCATTTTTGGCGCCGTTGCCGGGGATAGGGATTTACCTCTATTTCTAGTAGCGACGTTAGAAATGTCAACACCTGTCAGCCTCTGCGTACCTCTCCACCGCCTTTGAGGATGCATCTTGGCCCTACGTTAAGTCGGTTTGATCCTACGGTTGATGTTCATTCCACCAGGCTATATAAACGGAGCTAGACCCCCCTGGAAGAGAGCCAGATCAATGAAGAGCTGAAGAGCCAGAAACCCTAATTCCTATCTAGTAGATCTAGGTTAGCAATCAAGAAAGGCTAGTTCAATCTAGAACTAGTTCTTGTTTGGAGATTAGAGAGATAGAGTTGGAGAGTAGAGTTCTGGAGGAGTTCCGGCCTGTCGATGCTTCTTCGTTGCTGTATTCTTTGAGATCAACCTCCCTCGCCCGGAGTTTGTATTCTTGAGATCATTTGGTAGTCAACTTCTGGTTAAAGTAAGTATTTTGTTCATATTATTCTTTTAGTTTGTAACTCTTATTGAGTACTTTGATCTAGATAGCTTCTTGATTGAAGTAGTATTCGTAGCGTAGGTGTGGTATTTGAGCTATGTTTACTTGTGAATGTCCCCTGATTTTTCGGATAGTGGTAGCTCATGAAGGTGACTTATAGCTTCGTTGAATCCTCTGTAGTCCACTTCCCGTCAATAGGTTTGGCAAGCAAAAGGTGCTTGGTAGGAGAGAACTCTGATTTCTACTCCTATCTTATTAAGTTATCGCTCGTGATCATATGATATAAAACAACCACTTTCAAAGACCAGAACTAGATAATCTATATTGTTCTCCTTGTTCTCGCTATTTTTTAGCTTGATTGTGCATTGGGTTAAGTTTATAGACTTAGTCATCGTCACCTACTGTTCCTTTGGGTTCGATATTTAAAACCGGGTTTATCTTGGTGAAGTGCTACAACGGTATTGTATCTGTGCGCTTGCGGATAATCTTATTTCTTGTGTGCATTTAATTAATACCAACACCCTCAAGATTTCATGTGTGTGCCTAGTGTGAGAAAGGTAGGATACTCTAAACATTTTTACTTTGATTACCTTGGCACATTAGGGAGAAGGTGGGTGTAGTTTTCCAAAAGATAATCCTCTTGTTCCCACGTTGCTTCTTCCTCTGAATGATTTTGCCATTGGACCTTATAAAACCTCACCACCTTATTTCTAGTCACTCTTTCCTTCTCATCTAGGACCTTGACAGGGTGCTCAACATATGTGAGATAAGGTTGGAGAGATAATCCTTCAATCTCCACTGCTTCTGTTGGAACTCTCAAACACTTCTTTAATTGGGAAACATGGAAAACATTGTGGACTGCCGACAAGACATCTGGGAGCTAGATGCGATAAGCAACAGGACCACATCGCTTTATGATTTGATAAGGCCAATCATATCGGGGAGCCAACTTTCCTTGTACTCCAAGCCGATGTACACCTCTCATAGGAGACACCTTGATATAGACATAATCACCCACTTCAAACTCTAAAGGCTGTCTCCTCTTATCTGCATAGCTTTTCTGACGAGCTTGTGCTGCTCTCAAATGGCTTTGAATCACACGAACTTGCTCTTTGGCATTCTTGATAATGTTAGGCCCAAAGTGACCACAATCTCCCACTTTAACCCAGTTAAGTAGAGTTCTACACTTCTTGCCATAAAGAGCTTCAAAAGATGCTATCTTAATGCTCTCTTGATAGCTGTTGTTATATGAAAACTCAACAAAAGGCAAGCACTCATCCCACTTCTTAGGAAAAGAAATAACAGAAGCCCTCAACATATCTTCCAAGATTTGATTGACTTTCTCGGTCTGACCATCTGTTTACGGGTGATAGGCAGTACTACCAAGAAGTTGAGTGCCTAAACACTATTGCAGTTGCTTCCAGAATTGAGAAACAAACACTGAGCCCCGATCAGAAATGATGGTCAAAGGCACCCCATGCAAACACATAATCTTCTCAAAATACAGCTTGGCACACTCAGTGGCTGTATACTTTGTCTTCACCGGAAGGAAATGAGCTGACTTGGTAAGGCGATCTACTATGACCCAAATGGAGTCATACCCTTTTGCGGTACGGGGTAGACCATTAATAAAATCCATGCAAATATCTTCCCACTTCCAAGCAGGAACGGGTAGGGGTTGCAAATAACCCGGTGTATGGAGATGATCTGCCTTAACTCTTCTACAAGTGTCACACTCCACGATGAATCTGGTGATATGTTGCTTCATTTTTGGCCACCAATATAGGGTGCGCAGATCATGGTACATCTTGTTACTTCCTGGATGAATGGACAATTTGGAATTATGTGCCTCATCCAAAATTGTTCTTCTAAGTTCTTTGCTAGCCAGAACCACCAAACGATTTTTAAACTTAACCACACCCATCTCATCAATGCTGAAATGAGGACCACGATTTTCAGCTATCAACTTCTTGATATGGGGAATTTCGTCAGCATCTTGCCTTTGTTCCATAATGATCCTCTCAAGCAAGCTAGAGACCAAGGAGATGTGTGCTAAAACCTCACGGTGAGAATGAGGCAAGGACTCCTCAACTCTATGTGGCTTCCTACTCAAAGCATCAGCTACAACATTGGCTTTTCTAGGATCATAATGAACTTCTAGATTATAGTCCTTGATCAACTCAAGCCATCTCCGTTGCCTCATATTTAACTCAGGTTGAGTAAAAATGTATTTGAGGCTCTCATGGTCCGTATAGATGTGCACCTTATTTCCCAATGGATAGTGCCTCCAAATCTTTAGGGAATGCACAACTGCAGCAACCTCTAAATCATGGGTGGGATAATTCACTTTATGTTTCTTCAATTGACGGGAAGCATAGGCTATCACTCTCCCATCTTGCATGAGCACACAACTAAGTCCCGTCTTAGATGCATCACAGTAGACATCAAAGGGCCTCTCAATATCTGGTTGAGTGGGCTGAGGTGAGTAATTTCTTCAAAGTCTGGAAGGCTTCTTCACAAGTAGGAGTCCACATAAACTTGGAATCCTTTCAGAGTAGGTTGGTCATGGGTTGGGCTAGCTTAGAGAAGTCTGGAATGAAACGCCGGTAATAACCAGCTAAACCCAAGAACTGACGGACTTGATGAGCCGATTGAGGAGACTGCCAATTTAGGATATCTTGCACCTTGCTAGGATCAACAGAAATACCCTCAGGAGTCAAGACATGCCCCAAGAACTGCACTCGATCTAACCAAAAGGCACACTTGCTAAACTTGGCATACAACTGGTGCTCATGCAGATGAGTCAATACTATGCGAAGATGCTGCTCATGCTCTTGCTCATTCTTGGAGTATATCAGAATATCATCAATGAAGACCACCACAAACTTGTCTAACTCTGGCATGAAGACTGAGTTCATGAGATACATGAAGAAGGCAGGAGCATTGGTGAGGCCAAAGGACATGACTAGGTACTCATAAAGACCATACCTAGTAGAGAAGGCTATTTTGGGGTTATCTTGGGGCCATATTTTAATCTGATGGTACCCAAAACGGAGATCAATTTTTGAAGAACACTTTGGCACCAGCTAACTGATCAAACAAGGTGTCGATGTGCAAGGGATACTTGTTCTTAATGGTTACCACATTAAGGGGGCGGTAATCCACACACATACGAAGAGTACCATCCATCTTTTTCACAAAAATGGCTGGACAACCCCAAGGTGATGTGCTAGGATGGATGAAATGCTTCACTAACAACTCTTCTAATTGCTTCTTCATCTCAGCTAACTCTAGCGGAGCCATGCGGTAAGGACGCCGTGAGATGGGAACAGTCCCCGGCTCCAACTCTATGGTGAACTCTACCTCTCTATCAGGTGGCAACCCAGGGAGATCATCAGGAAAAATATCAGGAAACTCACATACCATAGGAATAGAAGCAAGATCGGCAGAGGCTTCAACAGGGCAACCACCGATGAGACCGGAAGTGGTGGCATAAGAAGAGACATCCTATGCTTAGAAGAAGGTAACTTAGTCTCAACTGCTTTCTGATTAAGGTTCAGAACTACCCTATTTTGTTGCATCCAGTTCATCCCAAGAATCACATCTAACCCCTGACCAGGCAGTATCATAAACTAGACATGATAGGTGTGGGTGGCTAGCACTACACTGACTGTCTATGTCCGGGTATTAATGCACAGATGTGCTCCCGGTGTCAAAATCTTATAGGCCACAGACATCTCTACCGTGGGAATACTATTCCTCAATGCATATCCCATGCTCATGAATGAATGTGATGCACCAGAATCGAACAACACAAATGCTGGACGGGAATTCATGGAGAACATACCAGCCATCACGGGCTCTCCACGTGGGATCTCATCTACCTCGGTGTAGTTGACTTGTCCCGAACGGCTGATAGACATCTTCCTCTTCACAATAGTCCTCTTGACCAGACAGGAGTTAGCTGAAGACTGAGGAGGCTGGTTCTGCGGACACTCTCGAGCATAGTGGCCCTCCTTGCCACACTTGAAACAGGCATTGGGTGAAACTGCCTTGCTGCTTCCCTGAACCGAGGAGGTGGAAACTGCTGTCTCTGAGGCTACTGGGTCTGTTGTGTCTGCTGAGTGGATGCACGGTACTGAGGCTGGTACACTGGATGGGCCTGCTGAGACTGGTGTGACTGTTGTCCCCCAGAGTTGTGAGGCACTCTCTGAACCATCTGAACCTTTCGAGACTGCTGGTGACTAGAAGAACCCGCAGATGCTCTCTTCCGGTTCCACTCTGCCTGTGTGTCACGCTGCAATCCCTCCAAGGTGATGGCAGCATTCATCAGCTCCCCAAAAGTACGGTAACCTCCAGTATACAACTTCTCCTGCAAAAGGTTGGAAAGACCACGGTTAAAACAATCCATCTTCTTCTCATCGGTGTCCACGTGAGTTCTAGCATACTAGGAGAGGTAGTTGAACTTGTGAACATAATCCATCACAGACATGTTCCCTTGCTTCAACTCTATGAACTCCTTCGACTTCCTCTCTCACATGGCCGCCAGAACAAAGTGCTTGACAAGCGTCTGAGAACTCGTCCCAAGTCACCGGTGACCCACGCGCTGCATGGCAGTGAAAGTGTCCCACCAAGCAGTCGTGGACCCCTGAAGCTGCTGCGCGGCAAATTACACCTTCTGCTCATCGGTGATCCTAGTGAGCAGCAAGAACTTCTTCTCTAGACCACGAAGCCAATGCTCCGCGTCAAGAGGCTCTGCAGTCAGGGTGAGAGTAGGCGGGTGTGTCCCCACGAAGTCCTTGTAGGTGCAGGGCCTCTCCTGCTCCGGACCACCGCCTCCATTCCCACCATTGCCACCTCCTCCGTTCCCACCGTTGCCACGGCGGGGAAGTCCTCCAACAGCCTGTGCCAGCAACTCAAGGGCACGAGCTGAGTCTCGGCGAGCAGTTGCCACCTCCGCCATCATCTCCGCGAAGGTCAGGGGAGCTGGCAGCGGCGGCAGTGGTGGTGGCTGACGGACTGGGGCTGCTCCGTCTCCGTTGGCACCCGGGCCACCACCCTAAACCTCCTCGTGGGCCTCATTGCCCTGCACGCCTCCACCACTGTAGTTGCCACGCTCAGAGGGAACCCTCATCTGCAAGCAGACCATCCAAAATTAGCAACCAGACCTTCCGACTCAAAACAGAAACTGAGGGAACTGATAAGGCTGGATAAACATCTTTAGAACCTAGATTTCTATTTGGATGAAAGCAATTGTTTTTAGTAAATTATCAATTATTGAGGTTCAAGTGAGGGGAGGCTTAATCATGTGAAGTTTTATTTTTAATGATGCATGCTCGACCTATTCGCTCGCTCAAGCCAGAAATATTGTGCCACGCAAAACTTTGGCACATCGCACACTCACTTGCCGGATGCTAATCGATTCTTACGATACGCAAGTTAGTGTACCTACAGAAATTGATTAGTGAAAACAGTGCCACTATCCTAGATACATAACCATATTGCTAGGGCTTATACTTCTATACACAAGGGAACCACGCCCTATCTTTTGAAAAGACTTTTGTTGGTCAAGTTTTAGCTTTAGAAATTGGTTCTTAAGCTCTGAATACTCAAATACGCTCTGATACCACCTATGGCAGAACCGCCTGAATTAATACGCTCCCAAGGGTACTCGTCTTCCATTAGGCACTAAGTACCCAAGTGAGCAAACTAATTCACGCAGATTCTGTTGAGCCCACCCAGCGGGAGAACCTGAAGATCCACAAATTTAACCAGGATGCATATTGAGTATGGAGCTTACATCACTTAGTCCTTTTCATACAACAGGAGTTTACACAAATTTATTCATTACAATACCAGAGTTTAGAGTGTGGAAATAGAACAGCGGAACTGAAATAAACATCTAGCGGGAAGCGATACAAGGATTCTGTCTGTGCCCACCAGATGAATTCTCCACACAAGAGCTACTCCTCAAGCTGAACCTGCAACAAGAGAAATAAACTCTGAGTACACAATGCAAGACTTACCTGAATGGAAAGTATATATCCCGACTCTCAAGGATATGCATAGGCTGTATGGCTTGTGGGTTTGGTTTATTTGCAGAAAAGCATTACTAAGCATGAGTCCTTATTTTCATATTATTAGCCACATTTTAGTAGGTTAGCTATCCATGCTAAGTGAGCACCTGTTCTATTAGCAAGCATGTGATAAGCAACCAGAATCCTTTTCATCCTTTTTCTCAACTTCCATTTCTTACTACGCTGCCAAAATAAAGCCCTCGTCGTTACCGTTCAAGAACGGCGATTCGTGAATCAATGCGCCCAGCTGGGTACCCCGAGCTACACTCCCCGTCTGCATCCTAGACACAGACGAGAACAGCTTGCTTTCTTTTGCCTGGGGTTCCAGGTCCCCGTCCTAACTTGGACTCCAAGCCCCCAGCACTTATGACCCGGCCGTAAGATGGTGCAAGGACCTCCACCATCTCCGCCCCCATACAGCCGGTCCGGAAAGAGCCGGAACCCAAGATAAGAGAGAGCAAGCCTTTCGAGCTCCCATAAACACGTATGTGTTCGGGATGAGGAGATCTGTGACTTAACCTTCAACCCTTAGCAACGATCGGTCCTTAACCGACGCGGACAGGGAAACCGTGTAACCAAATTAAGCCCCGTGGCCACGGGACATAACCTGTTACACACCACCAATAACCATACCACATCCCTGCCCGGTCAACATATTCCTTTTTCCACCAGTTTATAATGTGATTAAAGTATACTCCTATCTGTGAGTAACGGCAGGTTACTCACACTACCGACAACCTAAGCATAGCATCTACTCGATCCTATCATACTAGTGAGACTCATAGGATATATATATATATATATATATATATATATATATATATATATATATATATATATAGGTTTCATAATAATTCCTGTAATGTAAATGCACAATATATAGATATTCATAGATTCATAAAATATAGGTTATGCACCGGGGCTTGCCTTGGGCAAGCGGGTCAGCAGAGTCAGTCGGCCACAGCTCCTGGAACTCCTGAAACTCCTAGAACTCCTCTGGCACGGGGATCTCCTCCACGTACTCCTCGATCACCTCCTCGAACTCGACGTCGTCGTCGGGGAGCAACAGCACGGACTCGTTCTCTACATGCATGCGGTAATGATGCAATGAGCAATGACAACAACAACTCTTAAAATGAAACACAACAACTAAGCTACAGCTAGCTCTAATGACTAACATGCTTAACCAGCTATCATACTCATAAAGCATTATTCCATGGTAAGTCTAAGTTGCAACTACTTTTCTAGTCATTTTAACACATACACTAACTAGGGTACATCATCTACCTTACTTAACCAACTATGCTAGAGCTGCCAGTATTACAGAGAACACTTAACATACTGGAACTATTGCATAAATTTCTAGAGCTGGAACTATCATCTAAATGCCATGATAAATTACCTTCTAAATTAATCTACTAAGAGCAAGCACTTTAACCAATTAAATACTTTCTGGAACCACAATAGAACTACATGAACTAATTACACCAATAGATAGATCATGAATTTAGAAAGCTAACAAAATTGGTTTCACTAATTTTGGACTTATATTCTATTTTATATGATTTTCCAAAGATCAGCTCAGATATCAAAAAGATAAAGCTATCTCCTAGTTTCCTACCTTAAGTTGGCATGGAATTTAGTAGCATTGATGAGGCTCGGATGTTTTGGGTTAGCTATGGTGGTCAACAAGGTTTTGAGGTTAGAAGAAGATATTGAAAAAAGAAAATCAGATGGAAAGGTTAGGTCCTACAAATTTGTTTGTGTGAATGAGGACTACAGATTAAAAGAAAAAAGACATCATTTAAAAAAGTTCCCTAGAGTTGAAACTAGATCCGATTCTCAAGTTCGCACTCATATTGGACCAGGAGAAGAGGAATTATAAAGTCGCTGAGTTGATTTTGGAACACAATCACATCTTTAATTGCCACAAACCTCGCATTTTAGGAGCTACAAGGTTTAATTTTGATGTTGAGACGGTCGACGATGCAGGAATTGGGCCTAAGCTACACATGTGTTAGCTTCCATATAAGTTGGTGGCTCACTTAATCTTAGTTATACTCTTCGAGACCACAAGAACTATTTAAAACATGAGATGGTATATGGTCAAGCTGGAAGCATGCTTATGTTGTTTCAAGAAAAAAATGTCTCATCCAAGTAAAGTGTATGTCTTCTGGAGTTGGATTGAGACGGTTCAAGAACTAATTACGACACTCGAGGTTAAAGGCTGAGCGAATCAAGGTTAGATATCAGAAAAGGTTCCTTCAGTTCAGCTAGGTCTAGTGATCATGATAGAGTGGTAACAGCTAGGGGCTGTGTTTCTTAAGGGTGTTTTAGCAAAGTTTCATTTGGAATGCAGGTACAGTGGTGATATTTCTCCTATCCAAACAGCCTGGAGTCCTTATATTTATGTTTCATGGAAATGGTATGCGAGCAACTGTCAAATTGCATGGTTCATGAGAGTCATGTCCTAAGATAAACATGTTCAAACATTTGGCATATTGTTGTATTGATTTTGCCTTTTTTTTCACAAAGGTTCCTTTTAAAAAAAACTCAAAAACAATTTTAATGAGGCAATATCAAAACTAAAAGCATTTTGATCTAATATCTCGCATTTTATTTATTGAGGGCAAGGTTTTTTTTCCGTCTCTTCACCTACTTACTGAGAATTTAAATAAATAAATGAAGAGACGGAAGGAACAAATCAGCGGATTTGAGATCGAACGTGCACATGCATATCTCCCCCGAGTTCCACGAGAGACAACTAGCGAGAGAGCACGTTGTGTAGGCGAGACGACTAGCTTGGTATGTTTGTTGTTGAGAGCGGAAGGAAATACGAGCGGCGTATATAGCCATTCCAAGATCCGTGAGAAACGTGTGGACGGACGGTGGGTGTGTGTATCTAATGCAATCTTTCGATCGTTCGAGTCCTCTCGAAGCAAGCACACAGACAGACAACGCGTTGTCTGTTTCGAAAATTTGGTCGTGCAGAGCAGCACTTTTGGAAGCAGATGATTAATAATGGTTGTTGAGTTTAATCATTAATTTGTGGCCAACATCGATCATCCATCCGGTGTGAAATCATCATCTGATCCACGCGCGCGCGCGCGCTTGTTCAATCTGGCCGCGTGTGTGGGGGAGAGAGTGGGAGAGCGCGCGCGCGTGGGAGGGGCAAGAAAGAGTGTGCTCCGCCACCGGCGTATCCGTATGTACCACGAGATGCTTCAAATCCGACGATTCCTTCCTTCCATCCTTCCGTGGCCCTGCTCCTTCCTTCCTTCCTTCCATTCCACTTCCACCAAAGTTGGCGGCCACCACCAGCACCACACAAACTAAAACGGGCAAAACCACCACCACCGGGGTCCGGGGCAACGCGTCCTCCGTTCTGTCAAATCTCTCGCTTGCATTGCTTGCTCGCGCGCACGGCGCACACCGCACCATCTATCCATCAGCTATTCTACCCCCTCCTACGGTTGGCCTCTGCTCCCTGCCACCCTGCGGTTGCGCCGCGGTAGCTTTCTGCTGTCCATCCGCTCTTGGGCCGCCGCCGCTTTCCTCTGCAGCCAACTGCATCTGCATTAGGTACGGTGCTGCGGTCTTCAACTGGCCGGCCGCCTTCTGAGTTCTCAAGATTCCAGAATCCGGAGCGCGAGAGACGCGGCGGCGATGACGCTGCTCAGGATCGTCGACAAGAGTGCCTCCTCGCACACCAAGGCGGCGGCGGCTCCTTTGCCGGACGCCACGGACGACCCGGATGGTGCCGCCGCGGTAACCGTCTTCGCAGCCGCAGATCACAATAACGGCACGGTTAATGGTACGCGTCTGTCTGCTGTTATCAGTAATCGCATCTGCTTTTGCTACAATCTTCGTCTTCGTCACTGCCTATTTGCTTATTAATGGGCCGGGGGCTATGCATGCATCCACAATGCCATAATTTTAATGTTTGTCTGTCACTGTATATATTTCCTTTCCTTAAAAAATATCATTTTTGTTACCCTGATTACAGAAACACATAATTACACTAGTGGGTGGGGGTTGTTATGGATCGATGCACAAAAGAGAAAAAAACGATGAATCAAATTAACTAAGTTATATTGGCACCTGGACGCGCGCAAGACTCCACCGTGTTAGTTGGTCCGGCATGTATTGCACAACAGCATCATACAAGCTGTCGATTTTGTTTGGTAATAAAGTAGGATTGTTCGTCCGGCAGTGAGTTGTCAGCTGGATGGACAATCCATATCACCAAGACAAGACAGATATAGCTCATGTGTTAGGTCACCTGATTGTTTGACGAGCCTAAGAAGAAGCTAAGAAGAAGGTGAAGGCACGCACGGCCGTCCTGCGCCCAAAAAGGAGGTGAAGGCACGCACGTCCGAGTCCGATCGGAAATCGTTAAGGCCGATGAATTCGAATTGAAGGATGGGAGACGAATGTGGTTTGCACTATCTGGATTAATGCTGTCCTGTGGCCTGCTTCTCTGTTTGTCAACCTAGCTTGTGGAGGAAGAACTTAATTTCTTTCAATAAATGCGTCATATTATGCGACTGGGGCTTTAAATGTGAGGTGTCCTGAATATTATGACAAATAAAAATCAACATCCAAATATGCTTTTTGATTGTAGTAGTCAACGACACAAATCTTCTTTACCTGACAATAAAAAAACCCATAGACCTGGTTATAGCACTGTGCCTAGAAATTGGTCAATGATATCTACATCCATTCTTTCACAACAAAAAAGTCAGGCATTCCACCTTTTCTGATAATGATATTTAAGAGGAGCAACTGCAATTCTCTGCCCATGGGAATTTTCTTTTCTTTTTTAGTTTCAATAGCACCACAACAGTTTCTTGTATTTCTAACGCACTTGCTTTACCTTGGAAGTGAAGTTGTAGCTGCTAGACATTACTCTGTGTCTGTTACTCTCTTTCAATTGCAACATCACTTTTCCACTTGCCTTCGATGCATCAACGCAGGAGACGAACTGTGCTTAGTTTTCTTCTGTTAACATAGCAACATCCCTCTCTTCTTCATGTGGCCAGGAAGCAAAGATGAGTCATTCTTTGAAGCAAGGCCCTGGTTGGAGTCTGACAGTGAAGACGATTTCTACAGTGTGAGGGGAGGTAAAAACATGAACTAGATGCACATATGTTGGAGCACTGAAAGTCAACCTCATTCTTTTGACATGTTTCTTTATATTGGCTGAAGATTTCACTCCATCAAGAGGCGGCACACCAGATCATCCAAGATTAACACCCTCAAGCGGGCGGATGCTGATAGACAGATCGGGTCCTTCTCTGGTTCGAAAGAAGCAGAGACTTCTCGAGCTTCTTCAGGAGAAGCAACATTATGACGACGAGGATGACAGTGTCACTGATGTTGGTAGCGATTTGGAAAATAGCGCAGTTCATGCTGAAGAACACATGAGACCTTCTCGCAGAACTGAGAAATCAAAGAAGTCATCAAGGCCAGGCTGCTTCCCAACCTTAGTCTGGAAGCATAGCTTCACAAGCTGCAGGAAGAAGAAAAAAGAGAAGGAGCAGAAGGAAAAAGTGAACTAGCATTAATTATGATGTCGAATTATGATTTTGTAAAAAGAAAGGGGAAAAAGTTTCTAATAGGCCACGAAGGTGCGTGTACATATGTCTTTTCATTTCTGAAATACAGAAACCAGGAACCAGGATGGAAGAACGTTTTGAGTGGTGTACTGTTCTAAAAAAAAGGTTAAAGGAAAGATAATGTAGGGTAAAAGTATACAGGACTAGTCTGTCCTTTCCAAATTGCTGGTTTCTTCTGTGTAGACATGATCTCACTGTGTTTGCTGGACTGTCAACATTCTCACTGTTGCGATGTCGAATGACTTGGCACAGATGAAAACTGGTGCCCCCTCTGATTGTGCATATTCTTAATCAGATTCATCATTCAAATTGTGCTGCTATATATCAAGGAATCACAGTTTGGCATACCTGGAACACTGACATGGCATACCTGGAACACTGACATTACAAAATCACAAATGGATCAAAGAACAACCTTTTCCTTTGGCAATAGCTTGTAAACCATTGAATTTCCACTGAATTCTAAATTTCTAATAAGAGACCGGTGATTTAGAAAGTGTTTGCACTGTTGCATTCAACGCCCTCCTGCAGCAGATAAATGGACAATTTTGTTTTGTTAATCTAAGGACGGAGAACATTTCTTAGAATGAAAAAAATGAATGCATCTTATAGTTCAGGTGTTCTATCTTCTCGGCTCACGTTTTTCCAAATTATTTCAATTTATTTTGTACATACCAATCTTGTAAAGTCCTCCTATTTTAATATATACCTGGTATAATCGCGCCAGCAATTTTTGGAAAAAAAAGGTGCAGGTGTTGTGAGCATCAGGAGCAGTTATTTGACAAGGTGCCACATTGGAAAAATCAATGTCCAACACACTTTTCAATTCTGGTCTTCTGGACAATGACAAAGATCTTTTCATTGCAGAAAAAACTTTTAATTCTAGGATTAGACATTAATAATCTGTGCATAAGATTTCCATAACAAATAAACTTAAATCATGCTTTTCACTTTTTGTACCGAATTGAAACACACAATCTTGAAAGCAAGTTCGTTGTCTACAAAATTTGCCTTGTAGTTTCAATGTAACCACTTGTGACAACAGCTCTTGGCCTGAAATAAAATCATGCACAAATTGGTTGTATCAATAGACGTCTGTCCATTGTGCTGAAAGCAAAGATAAGCCAGTCATTGAAGTGGTTAGATTCCAATAGCGGTTTTTACAGCATGAGAAGAGGTAGATACTGAAGTGCACATACACATGAAGTAGTGAAACAGTGAAACCTAAGTGAAATTTTGCATTCTTTGCATGTCTCGTTTCTTGATTGTGAAGATTTTACTCCATCAAGAGACTACATTGGCTTTTTAAGATAATAAATGAGGATGGCATGTGGTAGGAATTAGTGAGGAATAAATATGTAAAAGACAAAACTATTGGTGGATGCAACATGAAATAGACAGATTCTCACTTTTAGAAAGGCCTGATGAAAGTAAAAGATACTTTTATGAAATTTGGCTCATTTTGTATCAAGGACGGGACTCAAACCAGGTTTTGGGTGGACCCTTCATTGGGTAAACAGCCACTCAAAGATAAATTCCCCTAGTTGTTCAACATAGCACGTAGAAAGCAGGATTCGGTAGCAATAGTAATGGCTTCAGTTCTATTTAATATCTCCTTTCGTTGCAATTTGGCGGGAAGAAACTTAAGGGACTGGCATAGAATTGTCGAATCATTACTGGCTGTCAACTTACAAGGGGAACGGGATACTTTTGTGTGGGCTTTATATTCGTCAGAAAGTTTCTCGATTAAATTGATGTACGCTGCGTTAATCAATAATGGGGTCAGAGTCTCACAAGATATTTGGCGAATTAAAATACCTTCAAGAATAAAAATATTTTTGTGGTATTTAAAGAGAGGAGTCATTCTAACCAAAGACAATCTAGCTCGAAGAAACTGGAATGGTGATATTAGCTGTAGTTTCTGTCACTCACCTGAAACTTTTCATCATCTATTCTTTGATTGTTATTATGCCAAATTCTTGTGGCGTGCTGTACATTTGCTGTTTGGCTTATTCCCTTCACTTGACTTAGAAGATTTGTTTGTTCACTGGTCCAAGAGGGGTGGGAAAGATCAAAATGCATTATTATTAATGGCAGCGTCTGCATTATGTTGGACAGTCTGAATAACTAGAAACGATGTGGTTTTTGACAAGCGCATAGACCTAAAACTTTTTTACAGGTGCTATTTAGAGGAACTCACTGGCTACGGCAGTGGGCAAGACTTCAGCGGTGTGATGGAACACAGGGGCGACTATTGCAGGTTGCCCAGTTCCTAGAGACAATAGCATTACAGTTCTTCAGCTCCAATGGATGGCTATCGCATAGGTTTATTGGTGAAGTGTAGTCAAAACATTATTATCGGTTTTGTTATCTTTCAGTTGTTGTGTAAACATTTATGGATCAAACTCAAGTGTGTTATAAGAATTCTATAATAATTGGCCTGATTCTACCACCTGATAGATGAAGCCGGATATAAAGTATCCTTTATCTAAAAAAAAAAGTGGGTAAGTACTCTGCGGCAACAGTCGACAGCTAATCAGCAAGGTCCTGTAGGGGCAGCATCTACGTTTCGTTGAGGCACTGTCGCGCCCCCTGTCTTCACCTCTCGTGCAGATCCTCCAACGGCGTGGCGCTGCGGCAAGGTGGCGCAAATCGCCTGCAGCTCCAGTGCGCATAGCAGCCATGATGTGGCCAAGAGGCGACACCCAGGCCAGGGCCTGGCAGGTCCTCATGAAGGGGCTTGGGGCTTGGCATCCTGGAAGACGAAGGCCTCACTCCTCACTTTTGAGGATCTGCTCCTGCACTACTTCAACGATTCAGTGGGTTCCGCTTATCGGCCGTTTCAACGGTGTTTTTTTTTTTCTCATAAAAACCCAGTTGTTTCTAGCTTATCAGCTGATGAACAGAACCGGTCGTCGAAGCTCTAACTCTGACGATATTATGTGGCCTCGACGATGCTACTGCAAGTGATCCATAGGCCTGGTGCCACAGGTCTTCAGGGCTTCAACATTATATCCATGTTAGTTTCCAGCAACCTGCTCAAAAACCCAGCTGTTTTCAGCATATTAGCCGATGAATAGAACCGGTCGTCAAAGCTCTACTCTGATGATATCATGTGGCCTCAACAACGCTGCTACAAGTGATCCATAGGCCTGGTGCCATAGGTCTTCAGGGCTTCAACTTTGTATCCTGCTAGGCACCTTTGGGGCTTTGCTCGTCACCATGGACCAATCTCCGCCGTTCTGGTGGCTTTGCCGGTGTCAAGGGGGCACCATAAACTTTAATTCCTCTAAGAACTAAAAAGCATCTCTTCTCCGGACCATGACAGATGGCTCATCCTAAAAGACTTCAATCTCATATACGAAGCCGAGGATAAAAACAATTTGGGGCTTCAGCGTTTCTACCCTCGGTTTTAAGCGAAATGGTGATTTTACCCTTCTTTTTTTAACTTTGTGATTTTACCCTCGCCTTTTTCAAACGAAGAAAGACTCTACCCTTGTTCTGTTATATCCATGTAAAGGTGTTAACTTTTAGACAAAAGGACAACTCTGCCCATGTGTTTTTACCCCTATTTCATAAAAATATTTGTATTTTTACCCCTGTTTTACAATAACAATTTGATATTTTGTAAACATAATTTTTAAAAATTTCAGCAGCATTTCAGCAGATAACTCATATAATCAGAATTTAATATAAGACAATAAATTAATTTCACACATATTGCATTACCAGCAACAAACGAGATCCATACAGCATGTCATCATAGTACCATATTACATGCAACATAGAGGTCCGAACAACATCTCGTCTCAAACACCAACACATAGGTCTAAATGACATGCTGAACAAAAGTAGAAACTAGTGAGCTATATATCAAGCATTGAAACCCAACAAAGTAGCAAGCCTCCCAGAAGTTGCTCCTCTTCCCCTCCTTCCGGTTGAACTTCCCGAAGCACTTGCACTTTATATGAAAAAAGCATAATTGCTAGTAAAGTTAATAAAATATGTAGTAAAAAGAAGCAATGGTGATTTATCTTACTCTGTGTCGTTGACCTCTCCTGACACTCTTCCCTTCCCCCTTTCCCTTCCTCTTCCTCTTCCCCTTCCTGTACCACTTGCACTTCACAAAATAGAATAAAAGCAATTTAATATAGGTGGCAAAGCTGAAATATGGTAGAAAAATAGTAATAAACAGTAGCCATGAATCACATACATTGTTTCATTGTTATCATTTCCTGAACCACCTCCCCTTCCCCTTCCCCTTCCCCCCGTCCCCTTCCAGTTGCAGTACCACTACCACTAGCACTTGCACTTGCACTAAATGTTTGTTTGAAGAAGTATTAGTACAAGTAAATATGAATGTTTGGGCTAACAAATTTATTTGGGCAGCAATGAATGTATGACTCACATTGGGTCATTGCTTCCTTGTCCTGATCCTTTCTGTGCTATTGCTTGGCTTCTCTTTTGACTAGCTATAGGACCTCCTTGGCAAGTCTTGGCTGTATGGCCTAGTTCATTGCATTCAGAACACACCTTTCTTTTCTTGCTAGTGCCAATTTTATCATATGCCTTGATCCTGGATTTTCTTGGCCTCCCAGGTTTCCTTCTCAATTTGGGTTTGTTGATTTTGTAGCCTAAATCAACATAGGCCATTCATCTTTGGATGTCATTGGATTGAATTTATCTGCATATGCCTTTCTGTATCTATCAATAGAGAAGTATTCATGAACAAATTCATCCATCTGAACCTCCCTACTGATCTTTCCAATGAAAGCCAAAGCATGGCTACACGGTTTTCCAGTCACTTGCCAAGCCCGACAACTACAAGTCTTTTCCTCCAAGTGGACTACATACCTGAATTTATTCACGGTTACTTCAGCTTTTGCAGCCCCACATATTAGAACCTCATGCTCTTTGATAGACTTTGCTTTAGCATTCAAATCAATGATAATAGCTGGGATTATAATGCCTGACATATTACTACCTCTCTTGGACCTCAAAACAAACTTCTCAATGATCATTTGTCTAATATGGTCGAGCATTTCTATAATCTTAAAGTTCTTAGTTTGTGACACCCAACTATTAAAAGATTCAGAGAGGTTGTTATTGATGTAATCACCTTGCAATTTTTGCTAAATTTGCTTCTACTCCACACATATGGATGATGTTCGTCCAACCATTCAGTGGCTTTGGGATCCTTCTCCTCTATTTTCCCAATGAAGTACTTAAACTTGGGAATTGTGAAGCTCTTAGCAGCACACCACATATTCTTGCCATAAAGATCACCACTGAAAATCTTCTTCATGTTCTTCCACAAGTGCCTCATGCATTCTCTGTGCTCCACTCCTGGATACACATCTTCCACTGCCAATTCTATTCCCTTTCTAGCATCAGTGCTAAGGACCAAAGCTGTATTGACATTGTATTGTGTCAGAAAATATTACAAACTTGAAATTTAGAAAATAGAGTCCGAAGGAGTATGCTGAATCTACGTCAGAAAATGTATATACCTGGAGTTGTACCAATAGCCTTCTTCACATTATTGACAAACCAAGTCCAGCTTTCTTTAGATTCGGTCTCAATCACTCCATATGCCACTAGGAACAACCGATTATGACTATCCACTGCAACAGCTGATGCCAACTGACCTCTCCCCCTCCCTATCAAGTGTGTAGCATCCATTGCAATATATGGTCTACACCCTTGCAAGAACCCATCTATGCATGGTTTTAGAGCAATAAAGAACCTCAAAAAACACACATTACCATTGTGTTCTTCAGTCTCTAGCTCCACAACACTACCAGGTATTGATCTCAGAAGTTCAGCTTGATACTTAGGCAACAGATCATAACTTTCATCCCATTTGCCATAAATCATGTCTAGTGCTCTCAACTTCCCTCTAGCAACTCTGTCATATGGAATATCCACCGAGTATTTCTTATTCAATTTGTCCCTCAACGAAGCCGGTCCAATTTCAGGGTCATCCTTCAACCATTCGACTACTCTACCAGCCACCCATTTATTAGAGGCCATTGCCTGACCACACTTGTTGAATGAACCACAAGTATGCTTTGGTCCACTTGTCTTAACCTGCATAAAAAATGTACAAAAATAAGTAGTTAGAATAGGTGTGCTTGCAACAAAATGAACCAAATAGCCTAACTCATTTACCTTACACCCAATGTATTTCTTGCTTGTAGATGCAAAAAAAAGTCCACTTGCATCCTTGTTAAAAGCATGATCATGCAAGCTAGCATGATGTGTGACTGCTAACTTGCACTGATCCACATCTGGAAACACCACATTTACATCAATACATGGATCATCGGCATCATAAGAAAACATGGGAGGATCATACTCATCCCCCTCATCAACAATTTCTCCATTAGGATCAAACTCAGTATCAGAGTCACTCCAAGCATCATCGGAGTCAGATGATGCAGCCAAATCAGTGTCATAGCTGCTATCACTTAGTACATCTGCATCAGCCTCACAAGCACTTTCTTTGGTGGCAACTCTCTTTTTTTAGTGGTTAATGTCTTTTTTTGGATGGGGCAGTGGCTGTAGTATTTGTGGCTCTCTCATTTGTGGCTCTCTCAGTAGTGCCTTCCTCAATTAGAAGCACATTAGCTCTCATGGTAGGGTGCAACCTCCTTTTTGTTGGAGAAAATTGCAGTGCTCCCTCAAAATCATTTATCTGAGCATTGATACAAACTAATCCATTTTCTACATTGATTAGAAGCCACTCTAATAGGTTTTCATCAGATTTAATTTTCATACAATCATTCTCTAAATCACGCCATAAGGTAATGTACTGTTTAGAACCCCACAAACAATGCTCAGCAATGAAATCAACTAGTTGTAGCAGCCCAAAACTATTTATGTCAACAACCTTGATTGGCAAAGTTCTACCTTGCCACCATGATTTTGGGCCACTATCTGGCAAGCTGAAAAATGAGCGCACCCTAACAAGAAGTTCCAATTTACTGTGATTTAACCTACAAATAACATCAGGAAATAAACAAGTTAACATATCTACAAATCACAGCAAGAAATAAACTAGTTAGCATAGAACGTGAGCCATCAACTACATGCAAAGGGAGCCAAAACAGGGTTGTACATCAGCCAAAAGAATTAGTTAGACATATAAGTAGCTAACTCGTTGTTCTAAAGCCTAAAAAAATACAGAGCTGAAGCTGATGACAACATACACTCTTCGAGTTTTTCAGCATCAACAAAAATCAGAGTTGTAACAGTGAAATACCTCTGCTCTTCCATGGTAGCTGTCAAGCAGGTCGGAGGCAGGGGCGCACGTCGAGGCCAGCAGCGCTAGCCGGGGAGGTGGGGTTGGGTGGCGGGCAAGCCCCAGCCACGCCGCCGGGGCGCGCCGGGGGGAGCAGTGCAGGGAGGAGGAGGGCTACGGGAGAGATCACCCCCTCCGGGGGAGCCGCCGCCCCGGAGGAGCCTTGCCGTCGGGGCAGCGCCGCCGGAACCCTAGGTCGCGACGCAGCGCACGCAGCGCCCCTAATGCCGCGAGCTCGAGCTGAGGGGCGAGGACGACCGGGTGAGGGGAGGGCGGCGGGGAGAGAGAGAGAGAGAGCACCACCGCGCAGGGAGCTCCGCCGCCGCCGGGAGCCCCGCCGCCCGGCGCCCGCCAGAGTCGCGACGCGGAGTGAAGAGGTCGCGACTCGCAAGTAGCGACTCGTTCCGTGCGTTTCTAGAGTAGGAAAGGCCCAGAGGCATTCCTGTCTATTCGTCTACCTGCCTTTTCTTTTTTTCTTTTTTTTGGCCATTTAATCTGAATATTGCAAACGCTGTTACAAACCAGGGGTAGACGGAGGCTTCAGTTAAATAAAACGAGGGTAAAAACACAAAGTTAAAAAAAGAGAGGTAAAATCACCATTGGAGTTGAGAATAGGGGTAGAAACACCAAATCCCCAAACAATTTAAACCTCAACGAGAAACTAGTGGGCACCTTCAAGGCTGCTATAGTCTATAGATAACTTACCTCAAAGACAAAATTGACAGACGTCGTTTCACTTTGAGCAATGAGCGGGACAACCTAGCCCAAACTAGAATTGATAGGTTCAAATTTAATGGGAGCTCATCTATCCTGCCACCCCTCATGTCGGACGACAATACTTTGCTCAGCCGCGGCTTCCTCCACTCCCTGCCACCCCTCGTGTCGGATAATAATCCTTTGCTCATGCAAGATGAGCTCAAAAACCATCACAACACATATTTCCATTTCGAGAATCTCTTGACATAACATCCGAGAAAAAAATACATAGTTTTTCTCATATGGGCTAAGCAAGGAATTAATCAGGGTCTAATTAGAGTCCAATATATAGAGAGATGGAAGGTGAGAAGCCTTAACCGCAATCTATATCACCCCATATCTGATTCATTCCTTCCCTAAAAAAATCTGATTCAATTCCTCGATTGTTTTGCACCTTCGAGAGAAGTCAGAGGCAGTGTTGTCCTTGGCTACCGCATCGATTAAACCTAAAACCGGATTCGTACAAGAGAAAGGGAGCTCCTGGTGTGGATCAGATTCACCATCGCTGTCCTTCTAGTCCGCAGATCTCGATGCTAGGATTTAGAGCATCTCCAGCAGCTCTCCTTTCTCATCCCTCATCCCCATAAATCTACCATATTGGGAGAGATAAGCCAATTTTACTCCTCCAGCAGCTCCCCTATATGATCCTCTTTTATTGGTGATCACCAATATATCCTCCATCTCCCCTCATATAAAGGGGGAGTTGCATCTCCCCTAATAGCTGGGGTCCACCACTAGCTTTTACTATCTTCCACACCATGTATGACTATCACCTTCTTTTGACAGGTGGACCCTATATATATTGGGGAAGATTATTGGTGATCTGTTGGAGCACCTCCTCCAATAGCCTAAAAAAATAGTATTGGTGATCACCAATATCACTCTATTAGGGATAAAATATTGGTGAACTGATGGAGATGCTCTTAGAGGGAGATCAGTGCATGTGGCGGAGCCAAGGCCCTGACACCCTGGGCGGATGGCCGGGCTCCCTTGCTGCTCACTACATAGGACAGGAGTAGTAGTACGCAACAAGTGAACAAGACGACAATGATACGACTAGTAATACAGGCAAGGACCGGGGGAGCATGCTGTCTTCTGTCTAGGACAAAGAGCAGCAGCAGCAGAGGAGGCCCAGGCGACACCACTGCTGGACTTGCAACCACGTCACGACTCTAGTTAGTCTTCTAAGTTCTAATTTACCACAAAAATTGCAAATAGCAAAGGTGATCAGGCTTAGCCAGGCATGTAAATTTCTATTCTCGAGCATCTACAACAACTCCTCAAATGAGGTTGCTATTCTTATTAATTTGATAAAAACACAAAAATCCATCTCTAACAACTCCTCAAACCAACTTGCTATTTATCCCAAGTTGCTATTCACGGGCCTCGCGCGCGTATATATCCGCGCGCGGAAAGGACTTGCTATCGAGAGAAGTTAGCGGGGCTCTTCGTTCGTTTAGCGGGTCTCTTCATTCATTAGCGGGCTTTTTCGTTTTGGCAAGTGAGTTTCAAGGAGTTGTTGGAGACAAGTCTTTTTTTCACTTGCCAAACAAATTAGCAACTTGTTAAAACTCAATATTTGGCAAGTTAATTTTAAAGAGTTGTTGGAGATGCTCTAATGTATGCTATTTTTTCTAATCTTGTTTACTATTAAGTATGGCATCATCCTATACTTCGCGCAGGCTCCACAAAGATCCTGGCTCCGCCACTGAACAAATCGACTTAACTTGCTAGTTTTTCCTTTGTTTAGCACTGGCCTATCTGTCGAACTCGAGCATTAAATTTACATCACGTCAGAAAAAACATACTACTAGCAAGGATCAGTCTGCAGTTTCGGAGACCTGTAAGGATAAGATAGATATATTTTTCTAATGCTTTCTATGTTATATTTGAATAGATGAATCACTAGACAATTTTTAGCACGTCTTTGTCTTCTCATATGGTGGTTAAACACTCAATTTGGTAGAATGGGTATGAGAGCTATGCAATTTCCATATGCGGTGTTGTTGCGCAAGATTGCAGACTTGCATGGTTACAGTGCGAGTCAGATTTGAAATAGTAAATGACTGAATCAAATTATGCTGTGTATATCGAAGTTATAGAGAATTTTGCGTACATGTTTATAGTAAGTATACTTAGTCATTGCTATCTTTCGGTGCCTTTCGCGAGACCACAAGGTTATGTAGCAGGCATCTGTCGAAGCATTGTCCAGCACGCCGCAGCCTCAATACTCATCGGTGAGCCATGGTCATAATCGACACTCGGTTCACGAGCGGCTTGGCTTCGATGAGTTCCCACCGCTCAACGGTGCATCTGTTCCGCTTTCTAGCAAGATGCTGCTAGTGGACTCCGGAATTGCGGCTGCAATGCCCGACACTTCTGCTGCACCAAAGTCAATCCACGACCACGAGGGTGGAGATGGCGGCGCTGGCCAGACCATGGATCCGAGGTGTGTGCCCACCATCTCCACCATCAGGGTGCGGTCCTTCCGCTGCCCAATAAGACCCATTGGTGCTCGGCATGCGCCAGCACTCCATGCAGGTCCCCTGCTAGGCATGGCTGACAGGCCGGAGTTGTGTGCACGCGGTGTCGACGCCTCCTGCAGTCGTGGTGGTGAAGAATGTCGGGAGTACGGATTTCCATGCTCCCCTCGTACCTCAACCTAGAACTGGATTAACATCCTCGTCCAACTAGTCCAGTCCAAAAGGAGTCCACTAAAATGAGACAGGTATCCAATCCAAGCCAATCTCAAGTGCGAAACAACCAATCCAGTCCAGTCCACTACCGCAGCAATCCAATCCAGGCCAATCTATCCAAATACTCGTGAGCATCATCGCCGCCGTGCCAACGGGTGGAGCTCGCGTTGCTCAGGCCCATCGCCGCCACCTTGTTTTCGTTCCTGCGCACGGCGGAGGCTTATCCCGCACGCAGCCGCGTGAGTGCCCGTGAATTCATGTGCGCGGCTTCCATCTCACCCCCACCCCCACCCCCCCCCCCCCACGCCTCGTCGCCGCTCGGGCCCACCACCTTGCCGTCGTAGGCTCGCGCCTCCGCAGAGGAGGCTCGGCCGCACCCGGCCCTGATGCTGCCTTACGGCCTTGCCATGGTGCCCGTGTGGGATCCTTCCCAAGAGCTCAGCCGCGTCTGCACCGGTTCGCACATGGCTGTCCGTCGTCGCCGACTGCAGAGGTCACGTCAAACCTGCCCGACAGTGTTCGCAGCTGCCTGGCAGAGCTCGCAGCGGCGTAGGTGGAGGAATCACCACATGCTAGCTGCTGCCGAGAGGCACGCGCAAGGGTAGAGATAGATCCAACGGATTTTTGGATATTCAGGTGTTTGTATCCAGTCCAATCCGATGTATATGGGTTTTCTGCCAACAGATATCCACGCCCAAACAGCATCCATCCAGTTGAATCCACAATTGGTTAAGTCTATTTATACTTTGGATGATGGGAATCCAGTTCCAGGTTGACTCGTACCTAGGAGTCTGAGACCCAATGGAACTTGAATTTGAATTGGCCATCTCCCTGCCATCCGACGCTCTGAAGGAGGAGCCTCCTGCAATGATCTAGATGTTGGCCCTCCAGATGGTGCTTCCTTAGTTTTGCATATGCAGTCGTGCCAGGGTTGGATGGTGAGCCATTGACGACATGTTTCCCCAATGGCACCTAGACACCACCGAGTTTTGCAGTGCTAGCTACGCAAGACCCAAGCCCTCTGCCTCTGGAGCTAGATAGTCGTGACATTGCAATGTTCATTGATTCTACCAATCTGCCTTTACAGACGCCAATCCTAGCCTGGCCTCCATGTCCTCACGTCTCCAAGGCCAATAACATGGACTAGGTTCCTCAGTGAAGTAGTAGACTTGCGGCCAAAGAACGCATCGAGGCTAGCCCATCCTGAAGCGCAGGCCACTAAGGTCATGCCCGTCATGCTCCAGAAGACGGGCGCGAAGAACATTGTCGTGTAGAGATGAATTGGCCTACAAGAAGTACTAGGACACCTTCGTGGAGCCGTTGTCATCTGCTAAGTGGGCCACCTTGCGGGAACTCTTCCCTAGTCACCGTTGTCGTCAGGGCACTGCCTAATTGTGCTCACTTGCTGTCGCCCATTGCACCTTTGTAATCATGTAATTTTTTAGTTCGCTTTAGTGTTGAGCAGTCTGGTTGCCAAGCTTTGATCATTCAGTTGGCTTGCGTTTCGCATGCCAAGCTGAGTGGTTCAACATCCCGATGTCTTGTATTCTCTTCACAACTCCTCTTAATGAAAAACACGCAAATCGCGTGTTCGCGAAAAAAGAATTAACAAATTGGCACAGTTTGGCAACAAAAGGAGAAATGTGTTGGCTGTCTTACAATGTGAATTCTTTTGTAAGAGTTTCTTTTGCAATTAGAGAATATCGAGAGTATGATCAACTAAGCACAGGATGTGTACCTATTATTTATATATGATATACTAATGTTATGCTTATATTCATGTCTTACAATTGTTTTATTAAAATACAACAAGACTAATAATTTGGTTTACTTTCATTCTTATTTACTTATACATTATGTATGGATTTATTTATAATGATGATGTCGCCTATCGCTATAAGATGACCGATATAAATTATGGCATTACAATTGTTGCACTATGGAGTTATATATACATGATCATTCATATGCATATAAATGAATTTCATATGGATATAATAGCCCATCATCCCTGTAGCACCCGGTTTAAGAACAAAACCAGATACATCTATATGTGAGCCTAGGAAGTCAAATCTCACATATAGCTATAAATAAGGGGTAATATCAAAAGACAATGATTATATATAACACATTAATACAAAGAAGATAACCTTAGATAGCAGACAGCGGAAGATCTTCAAGTGAAGACTCCACTCCATAGGGACAGTTGACTGGTTGATCACAATTCTAAACTTCTCCAGACTTTAACAATCTAGTACCCATCCAGAATTTTATCCAAGTGAAAAGTAAAGGCAAGCAGTATATGTCATACTTAACAAATATAGCATGGGTTAATGAGGCTCAAAAGGCTAGACACTGGTTTATAGCAGTGAAGATTCAAGATTAGATTAAGTAAGAGCCAAAAGCTTAACTAATTAAGCCCTAATTAATAGATAATATAATAAAGACAACATGATATCACATCATTAACCATTCACATATTCCAAGAATCATCAACCACTATTCCATTAGTTTTTTCAGCCACTCGTGATAGTGAGCACGACTTTTATAACAGTTTTACACTCTATAAAGGTTGTGCACTTTCACCATGAATCGTGATTCCCATAAGCCAGGGTCATGACTCCCATATCAGTTTTACCAAGAAAATGTGGTAGGGTACACTATAAAGCTTCTCAGAGGTTCGTCTAGCAGGTTAGGGCCACTAGATTTATGTGCCCTGTGAGTATAGGAACCCCCTTCCAAAAGACATATTCCTTCCCGGCTATACACAAGAGGATAGAGGCTTTCCTATACCAATCCTGCAACACACACCAGTTGCGCCAAAAAGGGAACCTCTAACAAGCTAGAAAAGGTTCTCATACTGAACTAAAGTTAGAGCCATATGATCCTCACGGTTGTATTGTAAGTCCCAGCTTTTGCCAAAGGGTAAGTCCTTACAGAGAGCCAAGAGCATCATGTCTAAAACCCATGAGCCCTCTCGCCCTATAACCAAGCTGCTAAAAAGCAAGTGTTAACCACAATTGCATAAATCTATTATTCAACATTAATCACTTTTTCATTAT
Source organism: Chrysopogon serrulatus (assembly GCA_015844335.1). Classification (NCBI taxonomy): domain Eukaryota; kingdom Viridiplantae; phylum Streptophyta; class Magnoliopsida; order Poales; family Poaceae; genus Chrysopogon; species Chrysopogon serrulatus. The sequence goes on along the minus strand of JADLZL010003636.1, from coordinate 263,399 downwards.
ATAAGCACTAGCAAGTGTCTACCTATATGCATGTATCCCAGGGTAACAAGGCAACAGATATCAACAACTAGAAAATCCTTACGGCGATCAAGGAGACACATGCAGTATGAAATATGTGATTATGGTGAATAGGACCACAAGGAAGATCCACGCAATACTTGCCTTAAACTCAGTTCCTTTCTTCTACTCTTTATCTCCTATTCCTTCAAACAATGCTTCTTGACCACTACGTAAAGCTCACCGACTGGAACAGTCATAGCAATACACATCTAAAGAGCAATCATGCATAGCGAACAAAGATATAGTTAGAACAGTACACCAATAGCATAAAAATAAGTTGAAAAAGTTGGAGCTAAGATACAGAAGTTATGAATTAAACAAGATTTTCTTTAATAAAACAATAGATTAAATAGAAGCTCAAAATTGAAATTTGGAAAACATGGTTAACAGATTACTAATCTGGTAGAGAATATTGCTATGAACCAAATGCAACTTGAATGGGTCAAATCAGAGTTAAAACAGAGATTTTATAGCTAAAACAACATAGTGGCAATTCTGTAAATAACTGAAACCGATTTTTCAAATTAAAATAGATAGAATTCAGAATTTAGAGCTGAGGGAGGACTGCGGGTTGGATTATGAAATAGGACAGGGTTTCTTTTGCAAAAGTGTGGGCGAAGGGGTATCTTTGATTTGGGGCCGTTGGATCTTATATGGATGGACGAGATTAGATGGAAGGGAGGGAGAAGAGAGTGCCTGGCCCCGGCACAGTGCCGCTGGCGGTGGCGCCATGGCCAGGATTGGCTAGAGCTCACCGGCGAACCTGAAACCGGCCCTAGAGGCCACGGTTTGACTCACGGTCAGCACAGGGCGAAAGAGGGACCAAGGGGAACTCACCACAGGCAATTTCGAAGGCAGAGAGGGTTCGGAGATGGCTTGCGGCTCGAGATGGTGGTTCGGCGATGATTAGCGAGCTAATCAAAGCGAGCAAAAGAGGGGGAAGGGGTTCGGTGGGTCCAAAAACAAAACACGAAGCCCGTCTGAGGTTGTACCGCGACTGCGGAGCGGCAGAACGGCGGGTCGAGCTCGACGGCGGTGGCTAGGGTTTTGGTGGCACTGTGGACTCGCTCCAAGATGGCGGCTGCATCTAGGGAAGGGGAGGGGCGGTGCAGTTTCGGGGGTGCTTTATAGGTGTTGGAGCGTGGGCCGCACGACCGAATCCTGAAGGAATCGGAGTATGGCGCGCAGATTCTCAGACGAGAGTCCGGCTCTCCCATGGCCAGAGGTAAGGGGCTGACGCATGGGCCAGAGCTGGCAGCGAGAGCAAGGGAGAAGGGAAGGAGCGCGCCGCCCGGCTAGGCCGCTTGGCCTACGACAACCCACGAAGGCAACCGCGAAGTCGGGAGGAGGAAGCAGGCGTGCCGAGGAATGGGCCACGCGATGGGTGGTCTGGGGAAGCGGGCGAGCAGGCCGGACAGGCCGGTGGCCAGTGTGGGCCTGCTTTGCTGGTGCGGGCAGCGGTGGAGGGAAAGGGTTTGGGCCACTCGGGCTAGAAAGGGAGGAGAGGGTTTCCATTTTTTTTCTTTTGTGTCAGAACCTTCTTCAATTCATTTTCAAAAACATTTGAATTTTCTTCTAAATCCAAACCAAAGCCACTCAGTACATAAACCATATGCACCAACATGTATGCACAAACAAGTTGCTAAACCCTTTGATAAATTTTATTTTCATGGAATGTTTTATTTTCCTATATTCTCATGAGCACAAAAATACAAAACGAAATCATTTTAACCTAATTTCAAAAGTTGCAAATTTTGGGGTGTTACAATTGCCATCAAGTGACTAATACCAGTACATAGAGCTGCATAAGTGGTTGGCATCATCCAACATTGAACTCTCAAAGGGAGTTGCATCATGACATACATACATATTGTGTCACATGGAGAATATGGAATTATAGATTATGAACCTTTGGAGTATTTGGTTAATGGTTTGACATATCAAAGAGGTAAATACTTTAATTATTCATATCATCTCTTATCATGGTTTCTCTTTTAAAAAGTAAAAATATATTCATACCATTGCTTGTTGAGCATCTCATCCCTTTATTCCCTTCTAGATGATTAATGATGAATGCTAGCATGAAGGGGATGGGTTTGGCAACACCACTTGCACTCTTGTATCATCACACAATAGTTGTATAATTGTCACATTTCCAATAAAGAAGATGACCAATTACGGAGTTGTTGGACTAAAAGGGGTTCCCAAAAAGAATCCAGATGAGGTCAGTAGGCTCCACGGCCCGCTCTAGGAGGAGGACGGCGTGGGGCACCAAGGGAGACGGCGGCTACCCTAGCCGTAGCCGCTGCCTGAGCGCGCGGGCGAGGGGCCATGGGCCCCACTGTGGGCGCCCGCCACCGCCACTGCTATCTTCGCCGAGAACTATCCTCCTCCTTATTATTATTATTATTATTATTATTATTATTATTATTATTATTGTTGTTGTTGTTGTTGTTGTTGTTGTTGTTGTTGTTTAGGCAATTAAGATTAGAGAACCAGAAAGTCCGTGTTTGATAAAGACTTTTCATTAAAGTTTACTTGGGACTATAAATATGAGAGCATTATAATTAGATTGAATTACGAAGTAATTGTATGAAAGTTCTTTATTCCAATCTCCTGACTCTCTCTCTCTCCCCCTGCGCTGCGCGCCGCCCTTGCCTACGCCGCCGCCGCTTGCTTGCCACCGCCTAATGCCGCCGGCACCGCCCCTAGAGTGCGCCGCCCCCTTCCTCCTCCCTCCTCTCCCTCTAATCCACCCTATCCACTGCATGTGTTACAATAATTATAAAATATCAAAGATAGTAGATGTTATCTTTTGTATTTAGGTTGATAATTCTACATATCTCTTTTCCTTGTATAGTTTGCTTGTACCACTCTTATTTATATGTGTAATTCCTCCCTTTGTGTTTGTCTTTTGTGGAGTTGTTAAGTTTAACAGGTTGGCAACTTTATCATGGTAGCATCCTAAGGTTGTGTGGTACCTGGGGTGTTACAGTGCAAGGCTTCCATGATGTCGTCCAGAACATCTCGAACAAACATGTCAATTTGGCACTACTTCTGAAGCGCTTGCACATTGAAATGGCGTGTGTTGTGAAAGGCATTAGAAGACAGCGAAAAGAGAAGACCATGGACACAAAATTGCAACTAGCTTTCGTTACGCATGTGTTGTTACAACTAGAAGTGGCCCAGTAGTCTAGGGCGCTCACAAGCGAGGACTCGACCTTCGCTGGTGCCTCCAAGCCCGTAGCATCGACTTAGTGGCTACAGAAAAATCGAGAATTAGGAAAAGATCAAGAATGACCTACATCCGTTATGGGGATGCAAACATAAAGTTCTTCGGAATTCCACATTCGAGCTAGCATGCGTTTACGAAAAAACTGCATGCATTGTATACACACGGAAAGAGGGATATCGATTGCTTATGAGGACGAAAGTGAAGGTGATGGGACGATACTATTTTAAGGACCACATCAGTGCCACAAGGTGATTGGCGACGGCAACTCCATTCTGCTAGGATTGTTGGATTCAGTTGCATTGCACAGCTGGCGTCGGTCGTGTTCAAGGAGGTTTTGAGGACAACGACGAGGTCTAGAACGGTTGGCTTTGCTAAACCGTGTTCTTGGGTGTGGCTGACATGCATCTCCGGTGCCATAACGGTTCAGGTATTCCTGCAGTACCTCGACCTGACGGAGCGCTTGCTCGAGGTGCGTTATATTGCCGGGAGTCCATGATGGGTGGTTTGGCGTTGGTCCTCTGATAAAAATACTCCGCGGATTCCACATACGGTGCAATGTTCATCGGGTCCTTGGCACCATTCGGAGCGTCCCTCGGTTGGAAGGGTTGCGCTCCTTCGAAGATAAGGTTCATCTACTGGTTGATGCTCCACCGGCAATGTTGGATGACCGAGCGAAGGAAGATGCAACGGTCTAAAGTATGACAACAACACTGCATCATGTGCCTACAAGCTTTGGAGTCAATGGATCACATCCTCCTAGCTAGGCTGCGTCTTTAGTCGTCAGGTTTGGGCTTGGACTCTGAGCAGGTTGGGTCTTGCGGTCCTGGTGCCACCGGGCGACGTCGATGTCTTCGTCTAGTGGGCCACGGCAAGACAAAGGGTACCCTGTGCGATAGCGCGAAGGGTTTGTCATGCTTGTTTCTTGGTCTCTCTGGAAGCAGCGCAACGCCAGAATGTTTAGAGGAGAATCGACTTCCGTCGCCATGCTGTGTGGCATCATCATGCAGGAGGCCGCTCTCTTATTTTGGACTGGTTTGCCTCTTGTTCACTGTCTCTACATTTGTCTATTCTTATGTTTTCCTCTTCTGCCAACATGGGATGGCTTTTGTGTTATTTGGAGTTGCCTGCTCTCTCTTAATGAAATACACGCCAAGGCACACTTGACAAAAAAGCATCGGTGCCACAACCCGAGGCCAGTCTTGTTTGCTAATCCTTGAGTTGCTCCCCATGCAACCATAAACTCCATGACGACAGGAAAAACCACCAGGCCTACTAGATGTTTTACGGGTGCCTTCTTCAAAAGCGCGCTAAGAAATCATACAAGATGACGTTATGTTTGCCTAAAATAGTCTGTTTGCAATGAATTCATAGGCTTTCGAGTTTGCTAAACTTGTCCAACATCGTCCTTCTCCCTAAAAAAGTGGGCGGCTTAAAGGTCACGGACTTTAGATCCATCAGCCTCATTCATAGTATCACAAAGATCTTCTTCAAACTCCTTGCAAACAGGCTAGTCCCACGACTAAACACACTGCTCTCCAACTATCAAAGATTCTATTACATGGAAATGGACACCAGATGGCAATTAGTCCACTCATTCAGCGAACAAGATTCAATTCCATGGCTCCAATAGGACATTCCGGGTAAACCAAATTTGGAAAAGCACGTGCAAAAACCAAATGCAAGGTATTCACTTGGATTTTCGTCCAAGGCAAAGTTCTAACTTGGGATAACTTGCAGAAAAGAGGATGGCCTCACTATGAAAACTGTCCTATGCAATGGTCCGATGGAAACCGGCCTACATCTGTGCTTACTTTGTCATTTCCTAAAATGGTAGGGAGCCAAATTCTGTCTTGGGAACATTTTCATAAGATTATGATTCTTGGGAACACTAGTATTGCAATGCCGAATTATGATTCTGTGAGAAGGAAAAACGCAAGTTCCTAAGATGGATACTAGACCGCCAAATTCATGCGTGAGTACATATGTATTCCTGTTCTTTTCTTGAATGCGAATAGGACAGACAACAGTGGCATGTTGCTCTGTAGTAAAAGTAAAGAAAAGATAGATATCAGGTAGACTGCGATTTTTTTTTTAAAGATCTGGGAACAAATTGTTCTGGCTTTTATAGATAATAAATAAGAAGAGAATTCACCCAGTTTATAAGGAGAACCAGGCCTGAAAACCAAACAACAACCAAACTCATACACTACTACTACTTCTAAACTATACTAAGACAAGAAGCACCAAATAGTCACCGAATCCAAGAACGACTTGATAAGCAAATTCTACAAAGGCTCTTCTTACCAACCACCGCCCTGCCTATTGACTACTAAGACAAGAAGCACCAATTTTGGCATATCTGCAACATATACATCAATTTAGAGAATCAGAAATGGCGCAAATTACAACCTTTTCCTTTATCTATTGCTCTGCCTATTGACTAGAGTGAGTAGCAGAATATATGAGTCACAACACCTAAAGTAACAAGTTTACTCGTATACAACTATGAACACATATGTGGTTTGACAGAAGTTACAGAAGAACAGAGAGCCATTTATACATAGCCATACCATCAAACTTCAATGCTCACACTGCATATGCACGACCCCGAAGGTTTGAGCGTAGTTGTCTGCCACTCACATCCTATGGGTGCTGCAGGGTCATACACCAGTGTTTGGTACCCAGGTTCTTCCTCCAGTGAGAATAGAAGAACCTTCATGCCAAGCACCCCAAGGGAAAACTTAGTGCTGGAACTGCCAGTGAGGGGCACCTGGATCCTCTTCCAAGAGTTGTCTGCCGGGTTGAATATTGCAAGTGACCGCTGGTTCTTCCATTCAATGCAGAACAGACTCTTGCCAAGGACGGCATGAGAGGTGACCATCACACAGCCTCTCTTGAGCTCCTCCCAAGTGCGTCGATCAGGTTCATACACGTCGACAGAGTGCGTATTGCCAATAGTGAAGCTAGAACGCCCACCCATGATGTACAGCTTGTTATTGAAACCACAACCAAAGCATCCCCACCTTGGCTTGCGAAGGCTCTCGATCAATGTCCATTTGTTCTGCTGTGGATTGTAGGCTTCGATGCTGTTCAGGCTATTGCCAGCAAGGCCAACTCCACCAGCTACATATATCACACCCTTGACCTTTGCGCAGGCAAAGTCACGTCGCGCAACATTTATCTTGGCAAGTGCAGTCCACCTAGAGTTTGTGCAGTAATGGATTAATACTCGATTAACAAGAGAATAACAATATCCTTTGGTAAAAGTAAAAAAAAAAATAATCAAACCTGTTCAGACAGGCATCATAACAGTAAACCTCATCAGAAACAAATTCTTTCCCATGGTCAGCAGCATAGCCAGCCATGACAAAAAGCTTTCCATCAAGAACCACCACACCAAACCCAGCTTTGTTTGGCCCAGGCATATGAGGAAGTCTTCTCTTCTTCTGATCCGGGCTCCCTAACACCTGCCAACAGCTTCCCTTTCTACCTGCTTCAGCGGTGAGGACATAAATCCACTCTTCAAGCTTCCCAACCTCCTTTCGAACAGTGATGAATTCTGTGCTCCCAATGAATGCCATCCACCTCTTTGACACAGTACCCATGCCAGGGAAATAGCTTCGAGGAACAAGAGCAAGGCATATTTTTGCAATATCTTCTGGCAGACCAGGTATCAGCGTGGTGCTATATGAATAATCATTCTGAATTTGGATCATCGTCTTGGCGCAAACATTTTGCTGGGCTGGGAACATGAGCTGCATAGCAGCGAGGCACGTCTGTGATTGAACAGGATCTTCTCTTGCTCCAACAAGTGCAAGCATTGCCAATATAGTGCTTGTCTCTTTGTTAACAAGGGATAAACGATTGCTGTGTTTATTGATGTAGCTTATTCGTTATATGTAGTGATGCTGCTGCACACAAAAAATATCATGTTATCCATCACCAATGAGAACTGTCAGCGACAATGGATTGATGCTACTGAAATTAGGTTCAACATATATTTCTGTCTCTTTTATTTTTTCCATATTAAATGCAATCCAATCGTGATAGGCCTTAGAATGGTTTGTCCTGGTTGAATAAACAGCCTCTCTTTATTTATGATGTTGGAGCAGGTCCCTCGCCAATACATAGCCCCAATATCTACAGAAAGCATATTATTATCAGGTCGAAACGGCAACACCATTGTACAGTGAGTATATTTATGCATATAAATCCGATACAATTAGCCACCACTCCCTTCCATTTTCACCAGGGCTAGTTTGCCTACAACAGAACAGAAAACTTCTAAGCTTTGCAATTAAGTGATTACTAAATCATAAATCATTGATTTGGAATAATCAACAGAAGATCATGAATTTGTTCCTTCCAGAAATTGAAGGTCATAGTAGTGGCAGGCTGGTGGTGCAAACATAGTAGTCAGATAAAACACACGCACAACTCTCTCGACAGTGAAGAATACGTGAAAAAGAGTTCATTTCAGTGGGAAATGGAAACTGAAACTTTGTCCCACTTTCAGTTTATGCTAGACCTTAGTACTCAAAAAGCACTGAACTTAGAGCTCATTGGCATCAATAAGATCATTTTACATGTACTAACTATCAGAGGGTATATATATGGCACATTGTGCTTTACGTTTGATGTCAAAAAAAAGTACAACCTCCGTTCCAAATTGTAAGTCCTAATTTTTCAAGATACATTACTTCTACTATATATTTAGACATAATGTATATCTAGGTGTGTATCTAGAAAAGTCATAACGAGTACATGTCAAAGTATAAGATGCCTAGAACAAAACTTCCATTGTATTTATATCATAAAACTAGAAGTTATAATGAGCGTGAATTGCAGAGCTGAAACCAGGAAGTAGTGATTTCGTACTATTAGAAACTAACAGTCACAAAAAGGTTGATTCTGTTTTTTGTATAAGTTTTACTTAGCACAAAGCTAATTACATGAAACCGATGGGGAGCTTTACTTAGCACAAAGCTAATTACATGAAACCGATGGGGTATACTCTAATTACTTGAAATTTCTACTGATTAAAAAGCTTATACGATTAATAACTTCTAAAAGTTGATATATATTGCACTCTCAGATTAAAACTGAAAAGCGCTCAAGAGCAGGGCAAAGGATATCCTGAAGAAGAAAACACTATAGGATTCAGTTGCAGCGGTATCTCAACTATGGGCAACAGTCTAGTCTATGGATGGATTATGTGTTCAGTGCATCAGAAGTTTATAAAAATTTATAAGGCTGTGGGCATCCTAGTTATATAGAGTAAGAAAGTGTTTTAAGTTCCTCGCATCAACTCGATGTAATAAACTTGAAATTAATAAAGCTTCCTTTTATGAAAGAAGAGCAGGGCAAAGGCAGGAGAAAGCATGGGTTACCTGGAGTCGGGAGTTTTTCCTTAGAGCTCCATGTTTGGAAGGCACTATGATTATGCGGGTGATGGCAATTGATGACTGCGGAATTATTCTTGAGAGGAGACAGGAGGAAGGCGAAGCGGTGAGAGTGCGTGGCGCGCTGCTCTTTATATAGCCACGATTTTGTGGAAACTGCAAATCCTTTTCCCCTGCTCCTGGTGTCCTCGGACATCTGGCTTTTCTCTTGCCCCCTTTGAGGATCTTTTTGCTGTTACTGGGTGCAAACCAGAGATGCTCACAGACCAAGTAGAAACATCCGAAGGAAAACGAAATGTAGACACTAGACCATGATACCTGGGCATCCAAGTTCACCGTGTATACTGTATCAATTAGGTCTTGTTTGGTTGCCCATAAATATGCCTCAATCCATATGGTTTGTGGATGATTGTAATAGAATTTAAAATAAAATATACTTCAATCATTTGTAAACTGTATGGATTAGAGTGTATTTAAGAGCAAGAAATGACCACATACGGTAGGTGATGTCATGTCACCCTTCTCGAATGGACCCTTCACGAAACCAAACGTCGGCCGAATGCCAAAGTCAACTTATTTCCCGGAGGTGAAAGGGCGATTATTAGCGCAGAGTCAACTATCATATCTGCTCGTGTCTGTGCACTTTTATTCTCGCGAGAACAAATGTAATGGATGGCTGGGAAGCTGGCCATGGAGTCAGTGCTTCGTAGGCAAGCTTATCCCAACGGACGAGCGAGTACAGCCGTAGTAGTACGGCAAGGGTAACCTGATAAGCTATGGCACCTCAATCATCCTCATCAATGGGTTGATGTGCAAGTTGCATAGTATATCTGTTGACCCTGATGCGCTTTCCTCGTCAGAGTTTCTCCGAAGAATAGCCACCCTGCAATTGACGCACTAAAAAAAAAGGGTTTATGATATGGACTTTGCTGCGGTACATACAAACGACTGTGAGCAGTCCATTTATTTTAATCTGATGGTCTCGATCATTTATTACCTTCTAGGAGGTAATAGATGAAATATATATTTATTTAATTTTTTATTTTATAAAATAGCATAAATAAGAAAAGTTTAAACAAAATTTGATTGATGCATGCATGATTGATTGATATCGTAAATCTTTTCCATACTTGATTTGCATGTGTATGTGCGTGTACTAGTGCTTGTGTGTGTGCGTACGTATATTAGTAGCTAGCTTGTACGTGACAACGTGTGTGTATGTTACTTGTTACGTACTTACACGTGGTAAGTGTGTGGTTATTAGTGTGTGCATGGTTAGCGTGCACTACCGTCAGCGTGTGCGTGGTTAGCGTGTGTGGTTATTAGTGTGTGCGTCCCTAGCGTGTCCATTAGCGTGTGTGTACACGGCTAGCATATAATTACTGTTTTAGTGTTTATACGTTTAAAAAAAGTGTTAGTGCAAGTAACATTTTATTGTTTGTGATTTTTGAATTCGATAAGTAATTTGATTTGTATTAACGTGTCATGCCATGTACATATAATCAGGCAGGAACCGGGATTTCCCTTCCATCATTAGCGTGCATGTGCATGCAGGATTCTTGCCCCCGTCAATACGGAATACGGATGGATTTTTTTGTTTTCTAGATTTTTTTAATGTATTAAATAATTTATAAAATCTAAAATATCAACGGCTTAGATTGATTTGAAATATTACCTTATAGTAGGTAAAATATGTACCTTAGCATTGCTTTTATGATATTTTTTTCCTCCTTGTTCAACCAATACAAGGATTAGTGATTTCCATCTCTTGAGCAACATATGAGGATAATTCACGTTCAGTTGAGGTTTTGCTTTGGGAGTGTCCATAAAGCCATGAGAGGTCGATTTGGCCAATGCAAAGCATATTCATTTCCTGGGGAATTCTTGGCTCAACCGTCACAGTAATGGGGGCGTTTGGTTCTTGTGCCCAGCAAACTCGCCTTGCCTCTCCTCTCCTCACCAGCGTCGGAGAGTGGTTTTGGCTGTTTTAGATTGACTTGCCCAGCGCAGAAACCGAGACCACTCTCCACCAAACCAAACGGAGACCTGCTCACTGGGCTAGGCGAGGCTAGCACGGGATAGAGAACCAAACGCCCCCAATATTTCCTGCCCTTTTTTCCGGCCATACCCGCCTAACTAGCCAGCAAGATCCAGAGGTTTGCGTCATAGGTCGATAGGACAGACATATAGTTACCAGGCTAATTCCTAGACAATCGACGCGTAAACATGGGGGGAAAATTATTTGACTTCTCGTAATTGGACTTTTGTTGATGGTCTTATCAAAAAAGGGAGGGACGACGGTCGACATTTCGCCTAATGATGGTCTCCTAATTTTTTAGGGGCAAGTTGTCAAATCGGGTGGCTAAACAGATGCAGTTATATAATCACTCTTTTTTGTCGGGTACAACTTGAACACACACAACTGATATACTCCACACTCACACCACACGCGTACACACGACTGCGCATCGGTACACATGCTAAGAGGAGATTAGGAAACTCTCTAGCCCCCAGTGCACAGGAAATGCGCAGTACCACCGAATGTGCACGCGTGCGTGTACCCTACAAATTCTAGAATAAAGGTGCGACACTAGGGTTTAAATCCTGGTGAGTAGCATCCCACTGGAAAGGCCTACATTGGACCACAGGCCTATTCGCAGTTATATAATCACTCTTGATTAGTAAGCGTGCAAGTCATGTGTCCTCAACCACCATAGATAAATGTACCGTTTGGATTTCTTTTTCTCTAAACTTGTATGTATTAAAACTAGTTGCTATGTAGTGGAGGGTACTAAATTTTGATCTCTATAACCCAAGAATTATTGCAAAAAGATTCAGAAACAATTCTTGATTTTTCTTCTTAAGATGTATATATCAGTTGAGCTATATCCTTTAGCGTTTGACCCACATCAGGTCTAGTTTCAAATTTAGTGCATAGTGGCCTATGTTTTATATTGATGTGAGATTTTGTTGGAGGTTTAGCACCACCTTGGTCATTAAGAGTGGGTTAGACCAACATATATAAAGCCCCTATAGAGTCCATACCACCATCCTCAAGTTCCATTTCACAAGAAGCCAGGACAAAAGTATAATTAGGTTGGTGAAAGTGTGTGGTCTACTCAATATGTACAGTAGACTTGAGTCATTTGGACTCTAAGGTGTTACAAATGTTATAAGCTTCGTGGGCAAGTTCGCATGTAGTTAGGGGTAGGTACTAGGTTCACTATAGTATCTTGACAAGACAGAACATTTTTTGTCATCGTTTGCCCGATTGTATGTATGTTGAGCCAACTAGGACATTGGGCCCTTTGGGGGTGTGATATCCAACCCATATTGGTCCATGTTATACATTGATGTGAGTTTGTGGCAGTTTAGCACCATATTGGTTGTTGAGGGTGGAAGGACTATTATATAAGGTTTCTTGAGTCCTTAATGCCATTCCAAGAATAATCCTTTTATGTGAAGCGAGCATAAAAGTATAAGTGTGTTAGTAGGAAGAGTGTAGTCTACTCATGTGTAGAGAGGATGTAATAAGTCGCTTGGACTCCAGAGCATTATAGCAGCCATGCTGAATTTTTCAAGTTCACTTCTTTCCATCCCTTAATTTGATTTTGATGGAGGTTGCAAAATGCTTGTGGTCTTTGTGAAGGCCTGCCAGTGAGCACCAAATTAAGAGTCTAGCATTGTCATCCTACCGAGGCAAATAAGTTTCCCAATCTAGGTTATTATCTTTCTATTTGATTTGCTATGAGCATCAAGAAATCAATTCTATTGTATTTTAAAAGAATCAAAGTTCTTCAAAGATAAGGTTAGCCTCAACTATACTGCCGCTTCTAGTAAGAACTAATGTTCCTATTGTCTCACCTATTGCCTAGTATACCCGCTGTGTGGACTCAATTTGTGAGTTCCAATTATGCGATTAAGGTATAAACATAGAAGTAGAGTTTGCATCATAGGAGTATTTTACTCTCTCATTGTTTTTCCATCTAGCTATACCTTGCTAATTACCTTGGGCTGTCTTTATCTTGGCTTGTTGCATCAACCCTTCCTATCATATTTCAATTACCCCCTCACTTGCTGATACTAAGTTGTGTTAAACATAAATGTCTCTCATTTATTATCATTTCTAGCTACCGCTTTCCTTTGGGATAAAATAAATAATGATATTTAGAATATTGTATTTTGTGCACTTGTGGAATATTCTACGTGAGCATAAGAAATACTAACAACACCCTCACTCTCATTTGTGACCATAGAAATACCAACAACACCATGCAAATTAAGGTGGTTTGATACAAAAGTGGAGAGCACATGGATTTATGGGTTGACACTAAAGTGCTATAAATACCACCTACTACCCTCATTCTCATTTGTGACCACAGAAGAGGAGCTACACACTTTATAGACAGAGGAAGCCTTACTCATATAGTACTATAGAAAATAAGAAGAGAGAGGGAGAGGGAAGTATGAAGAAAGGCCCGGATCTATCGGTGTCTTCTCCAATTCTATCTCGGCGGTTGTAATCTTCTTGTAAGCAAACATATGAGATTCTTTGTGGTAATTGATTTATGATTCTAGTCAGTTGATATATTATTTGTTCTCATTCGTATAGTGCTTTTGTCTTGGTAGAGTGCTCTAGCTTGACTGAGGGATCTTAGTGTGGCAAAGTTAGAGTACTGAGTAATAGTGTAGACATGGTGTCTAAGTTGTATCTTGCCTATGTATCTGTTTGTTGCAGGGGATGTTCATGGTAGCCAATAGGTGGTGACAACCCTATTTAGCCTTAATAATCCACCACGTGCTTGCAGGTAAGTTATTAAAATAGTAGGATCATTGCAAGGTAGGAGTCTCAGGTAAGGATTTTGTCCTCTTCTTTCTCTTCTCATCCCCATGAGTAAAGGCACATAATAAGCGCACTACTATAGAAATGATTTTGTGAGGCAACGTCCTTTTCTTAACTGAGGCGGTTATTTTATTTACCGAGATACCAACAATAACTGCCTTGCAAAATCCATTTATCGAAGCAATCATTTTATTTATGGAGGCAGTTAAAAAAGACCCGCTTTGGTTAATGTGACCGAGCCTGCTAGAAATTAGAAAATCCCATTCCAGGATCAAAAGTAGGTCACAGTATATAAATGAAGTGAAACCCTAGCCACCCAAATTCACCACTCTCTCGCTCACTTAACTGTCAGCGTCTCTTCTCTCCCTTCACCTCTCTGCGAGCATGCGGGTGGAGGGCAGTGGCTCCTCTTCACCACACTCCCTTCTCCCTCTCCCATCTTGGCCGGATGAAAGGTCCTAAATGGCTAGAAGGGGGTGAATAGCCTATAAAATTTTCTTGCGAAGCACTAAACAAATCGGTTAGTACACTAAATGGCGAAGCAAGTGTTGCGCTAGCCTAGTGAGGGATTGCAAGCCAACCTATCCAATTATAACAATCCTAATACACTAGGCACACTAAGATTAAAATCCTTAGCAAGCAAATTACACTACACAACCTAATATGCTACTTTGCATAAATATAATCGCAAGGAAGAGAACCGAGAGAGTGCAAACCGTGCCTTTGGGATGATGACCAATCACCGTTTTGTCAATACAATGAAACCCGAAGAGATGATCCAATAGAGAAGTCCAAGTTGATCTCGAAGGATCAAACCACACAAGAACACCAAGGGACACAAGATTTTTATCCCGAGGTTCACGTGCTTGCCGGCACGCTACTCCCCGTTGTGTCGACCACACACTTGGTAGTTCGGTGGCTAATCGGCGTCACAAGCCAAGCCCTCACCAGGCGCCACAAGAACTCACATAAAGTGAGGGTAACTCAATGACACGAGATTCCACTAAGTATTCCTTTCGCGATCTCCCGCGGGGTGGAATCAACACCCCTCACAATCACCTCCGAAGTGGCCAAGAACAATCTTCAACCTTGCTCAACTCTGGCTCGCTGCTCCAACCGTCTAGGTGACGGCAATCACCAAGAGTAATAAACTCAATCGCAGCAAGAACGCTCACTAGTGCCACGAGATGCTCAATCACAAGGCAAATGCACTAGAAGCTCTCCCAATCACTCTCTAGATCAATCAAGAGGCATGCAAAGAGAGGGAGATAGTTTGCTTAGCTCTAGAGGATGTCAAGTATGTCAAAGTGCCAAGAGAAACTCCCTAGAGCCGGCCAATGCACTCATATAGGCGCCCATAAGATCACATAGCCGTTGCTCACAAGAACAGATTTCCGCGCGTGGACCGGAGGCGGTCCGGTCCCTCTACCACGGCCACGTGTCAAGCTCATTTGAAAATAGCCGTTGCGCGCCAACGGCTCGATCACCCGCGCGCTGTCAGATGTTGACCAAACGCGTCTGCTGCTACACCGGACGCTCGCACAGTGCGAGTCCGGTCGTCCACCAGAGAGGTCCAGAACGAGAAATTCTTGACTGGACGCGTCCGCTGACTACTGACCGAACGCGCCCCGTGTCCGGTCCACTCTCTGCCCAACTTGGCTGCAAACGAACCTTGGCACCGGACGCTCCGATGACCAGCGTCCGGTCACCCTGGAAAACACGCCGGACGCCACAGCTTGACCGGACGCGTTCGATCCCCTCCAGGACAGCGTCCGGTCACCTCTGAGTGACTGCTCTTCGTCCGAAAACCTCCGAGTCCCACCGAGCTACCCAAACACCATCACCCCTTGCTCCCATGTGCCAACACAAAAGTATCTCTCCACTTGTGCACGTGTGTTAGCATTTTCAAATGAATTTAGCAAGAGATTGTTAGCTCACTAGGTCCCTAATGCATATACGAAGTCATTGCTCACCTAGTGGCACTTAGATAACCGATATTGCGCGACATTGCCCCTCTTAATAGTACGGTTATCAATCCTAAATCCGGCCATCAACTTCTCTACTCACCTATGGCCAGCAAAATGGAAATGTCCTAGCATATACCTCTGCCTCTAGCATTCCATCTTGCTCCTCATCTTCCTTCATCTCCAAGGGTGGCACTTAATCATCTTTGATCACTTTCATCAACTTGATCACCATTCCACCACTTGGCTTGGACCTCCCCTTTCTCTAATGCTACACACTTAGCAATAGGGTTAGTCCTAGGTTTCATCAATTAGCCAAAATCAAACTAGGGCTTTCAATCTTCCCCTTTTTAGTAATTGATGACAACCTCCACAAAGATAAGAGTTAGATTCAATTTTGGCTTCACACCACTTGTCCAAGCAATATGAGCTTATAAAAAGAGTTGGACAAGTCATGTAAAACCTATTTGGTAGCTATGGCTCCCCCTACATGTGTGCTAAGAGTTCGGATTAGAAGCTTTGCAAATATGATGGATAAGTCGGTTTTGGGAGAGTCATTTCTACCAAATTGATGCTAAGGTGTATAGAATGGACCTTTGAAGCGTGATACCATCGGAGTGCACATCATGAACCATCCTTAGCACCAACTCCAGCTAGAAACATCAAATAGCTAGAAATCCCGTGAGATCAACATTAGAAGCACGGTTTCTAGATACCACTTGGAAAGCATCAAGGAAAAAAAAGCTACTTCTAACTAGAACCTATACATGCTAGTAATCAATTCATCAATCAAGATCTATACTAGCAAGTACCACACAAGCAAGAGAGATACCACTTATGAAATGAATACACCTAAGTGCAATGCAAGCAATCATATGGATATGCACATTCAAGTGCAATCAATTGTGTTCATAAACTTGCTCCCCCTACTTGTGTGCTTCAAAAAATTTTGATCTCTTTCCATTCTTCAATCTTCATCTACTCTCCCCCTTGATGCATGCTATCATTGTATTCTCTACCCCTTTGTCATCAATGACCACAAAGGTATATGATCATGCTCGGTGTAGACTTGAAATCATGGAGGGAGCTTGGAGTAGAGAGATGATCACTTAAAGTTGAAGATCATTTGTTTCCATAAACTTCCTTTGCTTGTGGTTCAAACTAGTAAACTTGCATAAGTAATCTAGCTCGATTTGAACCAATGACAAGCTTCTTCACACATCTTTCAATGGTTATCTTGTTAATGTTGAACTAGATCCTTTCTTGCTCATTTAACTAGATCAAACACTAGGGTCACATTCTCATGAATAAGTCATATTTAGCCACTAGATCATACAAGACATAGAAGCAATTGTGGCATCATATGTGCTCAAAATCACCTTGTTTTCATGAATGAGCCTAATAAGCAAGAGATATCACTAGAAGAAATGTCTATATGCTCTAATCATGTCCTTATTAAATATGAATGCATCATGCCAAAAAATTTCACCTTTGCAATAGTCGAAGGAGAGGCATGTCATATAGTTGGGGGTGCATTCACTTCATGTTGGAGAAGTCTAGGATGTTTAATTCATTTCTCAAAGTACAAAATCTCTTCTCATCGAGTGGCTTGGTAAAGATATCGGCAAGTTGATCATCGGTGCCAACACTCTCAATAGAAATGTCTCCTTTTGCTTGGTGATCTCTAATGAAGTGATGCCTTATATCAATGTGCTTTGTCCTTGAATGTTGAACCGGATTGGTGGTGATCTTCACGGCACTTTCATTGTCACATAGCAATGGCACTTGTCCAAATTTAATTCCAAAATCCTTCAATGTGGCTTTCATCCATAGCAATTGAGCACAACAACCCCCCGCACTAATATATTCGGCTTCGGCGGTAGAGAGTGCAACACTATTTTGTTTCTTGGATGACCATGAGACAAGTAACCTTCCTAGCAATTGCATGTTCCACTAGTGCTTTTCCTATCCACCTTGCATCCCACATAATCGGAGTCTGAATAACCAATCAACTCAAAGTTTGACCCCTTGGGATACCACTATCCAACATTTGGTGTGTGTTTAAGATATCATCCTCTTGGTTGCCTTCAAATGACTTTCTCTTGGTGAAGCTTGAAACCTTGCACACATGCACACACTAAACATGATATCCGGCCTAGAGGTGGTCACATAGAGTAGGCTTCCAATCATGGACCGATACAACTTTTGATCTACCATGTTGCCACTTGTATCCAAGTCAAGATGACTATTTGTTCCCATTGGTGTCCCAATTGACTTGGCTTCTTCCATTCCAAACTTCTTCAACATGTCCTTGATATACTTGCTTTGACTCACAAATATGCCTTTCTTCAATTGCTTGATTTGTAGACCAAGGAAGTAGCTAAGCTCTCCAATCATAGACATCTTAAATTCTTTTGCCATTATTTCTCTAAACTTTTACAAAAGTCTTGGTTGGTTGATCCAAATATAATGTCATCCACATAGATTTGCAACACAAACAAGTCCTTGCCAATCTTCTTGGTGAAGAGAGTGTTATTAACCTTCCCCATCTTGAACCCTTTGGAGATCAAGAAATCTCCCAATCTCTCATACCATGCCCTTGGAGCTTGCTTCAAGCCATAGATAGCCTTCTTCAACTTGTAGACATGGTTGGGCCTTTTGATATCTTCAAATCCCGGGGGTTGCTCAACATACACTAGCTCATTGATGAATCCATTTAAGAAAGCACTTTTCACATCCATTTGATATAGCTTGATGTTGTGGGCACAAGCATAGGCTAATAAGATTCTAATTGCCTCCAATCTTGCAACCGGTGCATAGGTTTCTCCAAAGTCAAGACCTTCGACTTGAGTGTATCCTTGTGCTACCAATCTTGCTTTGTTTCTCACAACTATGCCATCTTGATCTTGCTTATTCCGGAATACCCATTTGGTGCCAATGACATTGTAGTTCTTCGAACGCTCAACTAGTTCACAAACTTGATTTTTTTCAAAGTTGTTGAGCTCTTCATGCATGGCATTGACCCAATCACAATCCATCAAAGCTTCTTCTATCTTCTTTGGCTCTACGGATGAGACAAATAAATAGTGCTTACAAAAGGATGCCAATCTTGATCTTGTTTGCACACCACTTCTAATATCACCAACCACTTAATCTAGAGGATGATCCCTTGCAATATGAGTTGGTTGGAGAACATGAGGTTGAGCACTTGAACTTGGTTGATCACTTGGTTGAGATGATGTACTAGCCACTTGATCTTGCACTTGGGAGTCACTAGCTTAAGTTTGAACTTGAGAGCCACTAGCTTGCACATTTGAAGACACAATCACTTGATATCTTCAACATCTACCACTTGTGTTGGCCTAATGTCACCAACATCCATTTCCTTTATGGCTTGTATCAATTGAGTTCCTCTCACATCATCTAGATTTTCTTCCTCATCTTGAGAGCCTTTGGTTTCATCAAATTCAACATCTACACTTCTTCAACTATGCCATGAGTGAGATTCCAAACTCTATATGCTTTGCTTGTAGTGGAGTAACCAACTAGGAATCCTTCATCATATTTCTTTTCAAATTTGCTCAATCGAGTGCCCTTTTTGAGAATGTAGCATTTACATCCAAACACTCTAAAATATGCAATATTGGGCTTTCTACCATTCAACAACTCATATGGTGTCTTTTCTAATAGCCTATGATAATAGAGCCTATTTGAGCAATAGTTGGCGGTATTGATTGCTTCGGCCCAAAAAGAATGATCCACATTATATTCACTCAACATTGATCTTGCCATGTCAATCAAAGTTCTATTCTTCCTTTCAACTAGCCCATTGGATTGAGGTGTGTACTTGGCCGAGAATTGATGCTCAATTCCAAAGTCATCACATAGCTCTTTAATTCTCGTGTTTTTAAACTCACTACCATTGTCACTTCTCACTTTCTTGATAGATGTCTCAAACTTATTTTGGCTTCTCTTGACAAATGTCTTAAATGTGTCAAACACTTCACTTTTGTCGGCAAGAAAGAATATCCAAGTATATCTTGTGTAGTCATCTACTATCATAAATCCATATTTATTTCCACTAATGCTCTCATACTTGGTTGGGCCAAATACATCCATATGCAACAACTCAAATGGCTTACTTGTGCTCATCATGCTCTTGTTTGGATGAGTGTTGCCAACTTGTTTGCCCATTTGACATGAACTACATAGCTTGTCTTTCTCAAACACCACATCCTTCAACCCTCTAACTAGATCATGCTTGATTAGCCGGTTGAGTTGCTTCATGCCAACATGTCCAAGTCTTTTATGCCATAGCCAACACATGCTTGATTTGGAGAACAAACATGTTGTCAATTGAGCATCACTAGCATTGAAGTCCACTAGATAGAGATTCTCATATCTAAAGCCTTTGAATATCAAGTTGCTTCCATCAACACTTACTATCTCAACATCATCAATACCAAATATGCATTTGAATCCAAGATCACACAATTGAGCCATGGACAAGAGATTGAAGTTGAGAGATTCCACTAGCAACACATTGGACATGGACATATCATTTGTAATTGCAATCTTTCCCAAACCTTTCACCTTGCCTTTGCCATTGTCACCAAAAGTGATACTATCAACACCATTGCCACTTGATGAGATTGATTTGAACATTCTAGAATCCCCGGTCATATGTTGAGTGCACCCACTATCAAGCACCCAATGCCTTCCTCCGGCTTTATAATTGACCTACAAAAGCAAATCAATTCTTCTTAGATACCTAAACTTGCTTGGATTCTCTAAGGTTAGTTACTAAGCTTTTAGACACCTAAATTGCCTTCTTCTTTGGGCCAACAATGGGAGCACCAATAAACTTAGCCTTCACACCATTAGCACCATTGGTAAGCAAGTAACAAGAATCAAAATTAATAGAGGACATGTTAGCATTCTTCTTGTTCTTACAATATTGCTCTACATACCCCACTTGCTTGCAACTAGAGCAAAAACGTCCATTGCCCTTCACAAAACTAGTCTTGTAAGTGACAAAGGCCGCCTTGCTATTCTTGGGGGTATAGCCCAATCCCTCTTTGTTAAGAGAGAATCTTTGGCTACCCAAGCACTTTAGCAAGCGGGTCTCTCCACCATAGGCCTTGTCTAAGGCATGAGTGAGCTCATTCACCTCTCACTTGAGGGTCTCATTCTCCACCATGAGTGAGGCATCACAAGTGAAACCATCACTAATAGTAGATGTGGCATTGCCTGAGCTACAAGAGGGGTTAGTGGGACCAACAACAATAGGAGTATAGAATGATTCATCAAGAATATCACATGTTATTCCTACGTTGCATGTGTCTACGACATCCTCAATCTTAGCTTGATCAAGGAGGGAGGAGTGAGCCTTTTCAAGCTTAGAGTGAGTCTTCTCAAGCTTCTCATGGGCTTCCATTAGCCTCTCATGAGTAGCATTGAGCTCATCAAAGGATTGCTCAAGAGCTTTCTTGCTCTTGCGCAACTCTTTGCACTCCTTCCTCTTCTCCTCAATATAAGAGTGAGCATCTTGTAGCATGCTAATAAGGTCCTCCTTTGAGTACTCCTCATCATCATCACTCCCACTATCACTCTCATCATCGGATTGTACCTTGGATAACTTGGCCATTAAGCATGTTGATGGAGCATCGAAGAGTGAAGTCTTGTTGGAGATTGCAAGACTAGCAAGCAACTTCTTCTTGGATTTCTTGTCATCTACACTCTCATCATCACTATTACTTGAGGCATCACTATCCCATGTGACACAATATGATTGTCCCTTCTTCTTCTTCTTGTACTCAAGCTTCTTCTCCTTCTTTTCCTTCTTGTCCTTTTTTTCTTTCTTGTCTTTCTTCTTCTTGTCATCTTCATCACTATCATCATCACTATTGAATGGACAATCGGCAATGAAGTGATCTTTGCTCTTGCACCTAAAGCATCTCTTGGCCTTGGTGGCATCTCTTCTCTTTCTTGCATCATAGCCCATCTTCTTCATGAATTTGCTAAATTTACGCACT
Source organism: Chrysopogon serrulatus (assembly GCA_015844335.1). Classification (NCBI taxonomy): domain Eukaryota; kingdom Viridiplantae; phylum Streptophyta; class Magnoliopsida; order Poales; family Poaceae; genus Chrysopogon; species Chrysopogon serrulatus. The sequence goes on along the minus strand of JADLZL010003636.1, from coordinate 241,860 downwards.
AAGAGAGCCATTGCTTCATCATCCATCTCACTTGAGCTTGTGCAAGCTTCATCTTCACTTGAGCTTTGCTTCTTGCTTTTGCCCTTGCATTTGGAGGAGGTGGCCTTGAATGCCACGGTCTTCTTTTTCTTCTCTCCCTCTTGAGAGCCCCCTTCCCGTTCCACATAGTAGGTGTCATGTGTGATCACCTCACCTAGTACTTGGTTAGGGGTCTTAGTGTCTAACCCTTCTCTCATCAACATTGTGACCAAGAACTCAAATCTTGATGGCAAGCTTCTTAGGAACTTGTGAGAGAAGTCCGCATTCTCCACCTTCTCACCCAAATTCTTCAAGTCATTGACAATCACCTGGAGGCGGTGGAACATCTCCGGCACACTCTCATCATCTTGCATCTTGAAACTTGAGAGCTTGTCTTTGAGAATGTATACCTTGGCACTCTTCACGGTTTGTGTGCCCTTATATGTTTCCTCCAATCTAGTCCACACATCATGAGCTCTCTCTAAGTCCTTGATTTGCTCGAACACCTTTGCTTCCAAAGCTTCGTAGAATGTGTTGATTGCAATATCATTGAATTGGAGCTTTTCTTCTTCTCTTGCGGTTGGGTCGGTTGGATCAATCACGGCAAAATACTTGTCCACAACCTCCCAAACCTTCCTATTCAATGATTTCAAGTATGCACACATCTTTCTCTTCCAATGATCATAACCGGTGCCATCGAAGTGCGGTGGCTTCTCCACATGATTGATATGGTTGATTTGAGCCATTTTCACACCGTAGTTTGTTAAGCCTCAATCAACGGTGACCTCAGCTCCGATACCACTTGAAAGGTCCTAAATGGCTAGAGGGGGGGTGAATAGCCTATAAAATTTTCTTGCAAAGCACTAAACAAATCGGTTAGTACACTAAATGGCGAAGCAAGTGTTGCGCTAGCCTAGTGAGGGATTGTAAGCCAACCTATCCAATTATAACAATCCTAATACACTAGGCACACTAAGATTAAAATCCTTAGCAAGAAAATTACACTACACAACCTAATATGCTACTTTGCATAAATGTAATCGCAGGGAAGAGAACAGAGAGAGTGCAAACCGTGCCTTCGGGATGATGACCAATCACCGTCTTGTCAATACAATGAAACCCGAAGAGATGATCCAATAGAGAAGTCCAAGTTGATCTCGAAGGATCAAACCACACAAGAACATCAAGGGACACAAGATTTTTATCCCGAGGTTCACGTGCTTGCCGGCACGCTACTCCCCGTTGTGTCGACCACACACTTGGTAGTTCGGTGACTAATCGGCGTCACAAGCCAAGCCCTCACCGGGCGCCACAAGAACTCACACAAAGTAAGGGTAACTCAATGACACGAGATTTCACTAAGGATTCCTTTCGTGATCTCCCGTGGGGTGGGATCAACACCCTTCACAATCACCTCTGAAGTGGCCAAGAACAATCTTCAACCTTGCTCAACTCCGGCTCGCTGCTCCAACCGTCTAGGTGACGGCAATCACCAAGAGTAATAAGCTCAATCGCAGCAAGAACACTCACTAGTGCCACTAGATGTTCAATCACAAGGCAAATACACTAGAAGCTCTCCTAATCACTCTCTAGATCAATCAAGAGGCATGCAAAGAGAGGGAGATGGTTTGCTTAGCTCTAGATCACTTTCATCAACTTGATCACCATTCCACCACTTGGCTTGGACCTCTTCTTTCTCTAATGCTACACACTTAGCAATAGGGTTAGTCCTAGGTTTCATCAATTAGCCAAAATCAAACTAGGACTTTCAATCTTTCCCTTTTTGGTAATTGATGACAACCTCCACAAAGATAATAGTTAAATTCAATTTTGGCTTTACACCACTTGTTCAAGCAATATGAGCTTATAAAAAGAGTTGGACAAGTCATGTAAAACCTATTTGGTAGCTATGGCTCCCCTACATGTGTGCTAAGAGTTCGGATTAGAAGCTTTGCAAATATAATGGATAAGTCAGTTTTGGGAGAGTCATTTCTACCAAATTGATGCTAAGGTGTATAGAATGGACCTTTGAAGCGTGATACCATCGGAGTGCACATCATGAACTATCCTTAGCACCAACTCCAGCTAGAAACATCAAATAGCCAGAAACCCCGTGAGATCAACATTAGAAGCACGGTTTCTAGATACCACTTAGAAAGCATCAAGAAAAAAAAGCTACTTCTAGCTAGAACCTATACATGCTAGTAATCAATTCATCAATCAAGATCTATACTAGCAAGTACCACACAATCAAGATCTATACCACTTATGAAATGAATACACCTAAGTGCAACGCAAGCAATCATATGGATATGCACATTCAAGTGCAATCAATTGTGTTCATGAGCTTGCTCCCCCTACTTGTGTGCTTCAAAAAATTTTGATCCATTTCCATTCTTCAATCTTCATCTACTCTCCCCCTTGATGCATGCTATCTTTGTATTCTCTCCCCTTTATCATCAATGACCACAAAGGTATATGATCATGCTCGGTGTAGACTTAAAATCATGGAGGGAGCTTCGAGTAGAGAGATGATCACTTAAAGTTGAGGATCATTTGTTTCCATAAACTTCCTTTTCTTGTGGTTCAAACTAGTAAACTTGCATAAGTAATCTAGCTCGATTTGAACCAATGATAAGCTTCTTCACACATCTTTCAATAATTATCTTGTTAATGTTGAACTAGATCCTTTCTTGCTCATTTAACTAGATCAAACACTAGGGTCACATTCTCATGAACAAGTCATATTTAGCCACTAGATCATACAAGACATAGAAGCAATAGTGGCATCATATGTGCTTAAAATCACTTTGTTTTCATGAATGAGCCTAATAAGCAAGAGATATCACTAGAAGAAATGTCTATATGCTCTAATCATGTCCTTATTAAATATGAATGCATCATGCCAAACAATTTCACCTTTGCAATAGTCGAAGGAGAGGCATGTCATATAGTTGGGGGTGCATTCACTTCATGTTGGAGAAGTCTAGGATGTTCAATTCATTTCTCAAAGTACAAAATCTCTTCTCATCGAGTGGCTTGGTAAAGATATCGGCAAGTTGATCATCGGTGCCAACACTCTCAATAGAAATGTCTCCCTTTGCTTGGTGATCTCTAATGAAGTGATGCCTTATATCAATGTGCTTTGTCCTTGAATGTTGAACCGGATTGGTGGTGATCTTCACGGCACTTTCATTGTCACATAGCAATGGCACTTATCCAAATTTAATTCCAAAATCCTTCAATGTGGCTTTCATCCATAGCAATTGAGCACAACAACTCCCCGCACTAATATATTCGGCTTCGGCAGTAGAGAGTGCAACACTATTTTATTTCTTGGATGACCATGAGACAAGTGACCTTCCGAGCAATTGGCATGTTCCACTAGTCCTTTTTCTATCCACCTTGCATCCCGCATAATCGAAGTCCGAATAACCAATCAACTCAAAGTTTGACCCCTTGGCATACCACAATCCAACATTTGGTGTGTGCTTAAGATATCTCAATATCCTCTTGGTTGCCTTCAAATGATTTTCTCTTGGTGAAGCTTGAAACCTTGCACACATGCACACACTAAACATGACATCCAGCCTAGAGGCGGTCACATAGAGTTGGCTTCCAATCATGGACCGATACAACTTTTGATCTACCATGTTGCCACTTGTATCCAAGTCAAGATGACCATTTGTTCCCATTGGTATCCCAATTGACTTCGCTTCTTCCATTCCAAACTTCTTCAACATGTCTTTGATATACTAGCTTTGACTCACAAATGTGCCTTTCTTTAATTGCTTGTTTTATAGACCAAGGAAGTAGCTAAACTCTCCAATCATAGACATCTCAAATTCTTTTGCCATCATTTCTCCAAACTCTTTATAAAAGTCTTGGTTGGTTGATCCAAATATAATGTCATCCACATAGATTTGCAACACAAACAAGTCCTTGCCAATCTTCTTATTGAAGAGAGTGTTATCAACCTTCCCCATCTTGAACCCTTTAGAGATCATGAAATCTCTCAATCTCTCATACCATGCCCTTGGAGCTTGCTTCAAGCCATAGAGAGCCTTCTTCAACTTGTAGACATGGTTGGGCCTTTTGATATCTTCAAATCCCGGGGTTGCTCAACATACACTAGCTCATTGATGAATCCATTTAAGAAAGCACTTTTTATATCCATTTGATATAGCTTGATGTTGTGGGCACAAGCATAGGCTAATAAGATTCTAATTGCCTGCAATCTTGCAACCGGTGCATAGGTTTCTCCAAAGTCAAGACCTTCAACTTGAGTGTATCCTTGTGCTACCAATCTTGCTTTGTTTCTCACAACTATGCCATCTTGATCTTGCTTATTCCGGAATACCCATTTGGTGCCAATGACATTATAGTTCTTCGGACGCTCAACTAGTTCCCAAACTTGATTTCTTTCAAAGTTGTTGAGCTATTCATGCATGGCATTGACCCAATCACAATCCATCAAAGCTTCTTCTATCTTCTTTGGCTCTACGGATGAGACAAATAAATAGTGTTCACAAAAGGGTGCTAATCTTGATCTTGGCTGCACACCACTTCTAATATCACCAACCACTTGATCTAGAGGATGATCCCTTACAATATGAGTTGGTTGGAGAACATGAGGTTGAGCACTTGAACTTGGTTGATCACTTGGTTGAGATGATGTACTAGCCACTTGATCTTGCACTTGGGAGTCAATAGCTTGAGTTTGAACTTGAGAGCCACTAGCTTGCACATTTGGAGACACAATCACTTGATCTTTGTCATCTTCAACATCTACCACTTGTGTTGGCCTAATGTCACCAACATCTATTTCTTTCATGGCTTGTATCAATTGATTTCCTCTCACATCATCTAGATTTTCTTTCTCATCTTGAGAGCCTTTGGTTTCATCAAATTCAACATCATGCACTTCTTTAACTATGCCATGAGTGAGATTCCAAACTCTATATGCTTTTCTTGTAGTGGAGAAACCAACTAGGAATCCTTCATCACATTTCTTTTCAAACTTGCTCAATCGAGTGCCCTTCTTGAGAATATAGCATTTGCATCCAAACACTCTAAAATATGCAATGTTGGGCTTTCTACCATTCAACAACTCATATGGTGTCTTTTCTAATAGCCTATGACAATAGAGTCTATTTGAGCAATAGTTGGCGGTATTGATTGCTTCAGCCCAAAAAGAATGATCCACATTATATTCACTCAACATTGATCTTGCCATGTCAATCAAAGTTCTATTCTTCCTTTCAACTAGCCCATTGGATTGAGGTGTGTACTTGGCCGAGAATTGATGCTGAATTCCAAAGTCATCACATAGCTTTTTAATTCTCGTGTTTTTAAACTCACTACCATTGTCACTTCTCACTTTCTTGATAGATGTCTCAAACTCATTTTGGCTTCTCTTGACAAATGTCTTGAATGTGTCAAACACTTCACTTTTATCGGCAAGAAAGAATACCTAAGTATATCTTGTGTAGTCATCTACTATCACAAATCCATATTTATTTCCACCAATGCTCTCATACTTGGTTGGGCCAAATAGATCTATATGCAACAACTCAAATGGCTTACTTATGCTCATCATGCTCTTGTTTGGATGAGTGTTGCCAACTTGTTTGCTCATTTGACACGAACTACATAGCTTGTCTTTCTCAAACACCACATCCTTCAACCTTCTAACTAGATCATGCTTGATTATCCGGTTGAGTTGCTTCATGCCAACATGTCCAAGTCTTCTATGCCATAGCCAACCCATGCTTGATTTGAAGAACAAACATGTTGTCAATTGAGCATCACTAGCATTGAAGTCCACTAGATAGAGATTCTTATATCTAAAACCTTTGAATATCAAGTTGCTTCCATCAACACTTACTATCTCAACATCATCAACACCAAATATGCATTTAAATCCAAGATCACACAATTGAGCCACGGATAAGAGATTGAAGTTGAGAGATTCCACTAGCAACACATTGGACATGGACATATCATTAGTAATTGCTATCTTTTCCAAGCCTTTCACCATGCCTTTGCCATTGTCACCAAAAGTGATACTATCAACACCATTGCCACTTGATGAGATTGATTTGAACATTCTAGAATCCCCGGTCATATGTTGAGTGCACCCACTATCAAGCACCAAATGCCTTCCTCCGGCTTTATAATTGACCTACAAAAGCAAATCAATTCTTCTTAGGTACCTAAACTTGCTTGGGTCCTTCAAGGTTAGTTACTAAGCTTTTGGGCACCCAAATTGCCTTCTTCTTTGGGCCAACAATGGGAGCACCAATGAACTTTGCCTTCACACCATTAGCACCCTTGGTAAGCAAGTAACAAGAATCAAACTTAATAGAGGATATGTTAGCATTCTTCTTCTTCTTACAATATTGCTCTACATGCCCCACTTGCTTGCAACTTGGGCAAAAACGTCTATTGCCCTTCACAAAACTAGTCTTGTGAGTGACAAAGGCCGCCTTGCCATTCTTGGGGGTATAGCCCAATCCCTCTTTGTTAAGAGAGAATCTTTGGCTACCCAAGCACTTTAGCAAGCGGACATCTCCACCATAGGCCTTGCCTAAGACATGAGTGAGCTCATTCACCTCTCTCTTGAGGGTCTCTTTCTCCACCACGAGTGAGGCATCACAAGTGAAACCATCACTAATAGTAGATGTGGCATTGCTTGAGCTATAAGAGGGGTTAGTGGGACCAACAATAATAGGAGTATAGAATGATTCATCAAGAATATCACATGTTATTCCTACATTGCATGTGTCTACAACATCCTCAATCTTAGCTTGATCAAGGAGGGAGGAGTGAGCCTTTTCAAGCTTAGAGTGAGCCTTCTCAAGCGTCTCATGGGCTTCCATTAGCCTCTCATGAGTAGCATTGAGCTCATCAAAGGATTGCTAAAGAGCTTTCTTGCTCTTGCGCAACTCTTTGCACTCCTTCCTCTTCTCCTCAATATAAGAGTGAGCATCTTGTAGCATGCTAATAAGGTCCTCCTTTGAGTATTCCTCATCATCATCACTCTCACTATCGCTCTCACCATTGGATTGTACCTTGGATAACTTGGCCATTAAGCATGTTGATGGAGCATCGAAGAGTGAAGTCTTGTTGGAGATGGCAAGACTAGCAAGCAACTTCTTAGATTTCTTGTCATCTTTACTCTCATCATCACTATCACTTGAGGCATCACTATCCCATGTGACACAATATGATTGCCCCTTCTTCTTCTTCTTGTACTCAAGCTTCTTCTCCTTCTTTTCCTTCTTGTCCTTCTTTTCTTTCTTGTCTTTCTTCTCTTTGTCATCTTCATCACTATCATCATCACTATTGAATGGACAATCGGCAATGAAGTGATCTTTGCTCTTGCACCTAAAGCATCTCTTGGCCTTGGTGGCATCTCTTCTCTTTCTTGCACCATAGCCCTTCTTCTTTATGAATTTGCCAAATTTGCGCACTAAGAGAGCCATTGCTTCATCATCCATCTCACTTGAGCTTGTGCAAGCTTCATCTTCACTTGAATTTTGCTTCTTGCTTTTGCCCTTGCATTTGGAGGAGGTGGCCTTGAATGCCACGGTCTTCTTTTTCTTCTCTTCCTCTTGGGAGCCCCCTTCCCGTTCCACACGGTAGGTGTCATGTGTGATCACCTCACCTAGTACTTGGTTAGGGGTCTTAGTGTCTAACCCTTCTCTCACCAACATTGTGACCAACAACTCAAATCTTGATGGCAAGCTTCTTAGGAATGTGTGAGAGAAATCCGCATTCTCCACCTTCTCACCCAAATTCTTCAAGTCATTGACAATCACTTGGAGGCGGTGGAACATCTCCGGCACACTCTTATCATCTTGTATCTTGAAACTTGAGAGCTTGTCTTTGAGAATGTATACCTTGGCACTCTTTACGGCTTGTGTGCCCTCATATGTTTCCTCCAATCTAGTCCACACATCATGAGCTCTCTCCAAGTCCTTGATTTGCTCGAACACCTTTGCTTTCAAAGCTTCGTAGAATGTGTTGATTGCAATATCATTGAATTGGAGCTTTTCTTCTCTTGCGGTTGGGTCGGTTGGATCAATCATGGCAAAATATTGTCCACAACCTCCCAAACCTTCCTATTCAATGATTTCAAGTATGCACACATCTTTCTCTTCCAATGATCATAACCGGTGCCATCGAAGTGCGGTGGCTTCCCCACATGATTGATATGGTTGATTTGAGCCATTTTCACACCGTAGGTTGTTAAGCCTCAATCAACGGTGACCTCGGCTCCAATACCACTTGAAAGATCCTAAATGGCTAGAGGGAGGGTGAATAGCCTATAAAATTTTCTTGCAAAGCATTAAACAAATCGGTTAGTACACTAAATGGCGAAGCAAGTGTTGCGCTAGCCTAGTGAGGGATTGCAAGCCAACCTATCCAATTATAACAATCCTAATACACTAGGCACACTAAGATTAAAATCCTTAGCAAGCAAATTACACTACACAACCTAATATGCTACTTTGCATAAATGTAATCGCAAGAAAGAGAACAGAGAGAGTGCAAACCGTGCCTTCGGGATGATGACCAATCACCGTCTTGTCAATACAATGAAACCCGAAGAGATGATCCAATAGAGAAGTCCAAGTTGATCTCGAAGGATCAAACCACACAAGAACACCAAGGGACACAAGATTTTTATCCCGAGGTTCACGTGCTTGCCGGCACGCTACTCCCCGTTGTGTCGACCACACACTTGGTAGTTCGGTGGCTAATCGGCGTCACAAGCCAAGCCCTCACCGGGCGCCACAAGAACTCACACAAAGTGAGGGTAACTCAATGACACGAGATTCCACTAAGGATTCCTTTCGCGATCTCCCGTGGGGTGGGATCAACACCCCTCACAATCACCTCCGAAGTGGCCAAAAACAATCTTCAACCTTGCTCAACTCCGGCTCGCTGCTCCAACCATCTAGGTGACGGCAATCACCAAGAGTAATAAGCTCAATCGCAGCAAGAACGCTCACTAGTGCCACTAGATGTTCAATCGCAAGGCAAATACACTAGAAGCTCTCCCAATCACTCTCTAGATCAATCAAGAGGCATGCAAAGAGAGGGAGATGGTTTGCTTAGCTCTAGAGGATGTCAAGTATGTCAAAGTGCCAAGAGAAACTCCCTAGAGCCGGCCAATGCACTTATCTAGGCGCCCACAAGATCACATAGCCGTTGCTCACAAGAACAGATTTTCACGCGTCGACCGGACGTGGGTTAAGTGGCGACCGGACGCGTCTGGTCCCAGCGTCTGGTCCCTCTACCATGGCCACATGTCAAGCTCATTTGAAAATAGCCGTTGCGCGCCAACGGCTCGATCACTCGCGCGCTGTCAGACGTTGACCGAACGCGTCCGCTGCTACACCGGACGCTCGCACAGTGCGAGTCCGGTCGTCCACCAGAGGTCCAGAACGAGAAATTCTCGACCGGACGCGTCCGCTGACTACTGACCGGACACGCCCCGTGTCCGGTCCACTCTCTGCCCAACTTGGCTGCAAACGAACCTTGGCACCGGACACTCCGGTGACCAGCGTCCGGTCACCCTGGAAAACACGTCGGACGCCACAGCTTGACCGGACGCGTCCGGTCCCCTCCAGGACAGCGTCCGGTCACCTCTGAGTGACTGCTCTTCGTCCAAAAACCTCCGAGTCCCGCCTCGCAAGCTCAGCGGGAGGGTTCTATACCCAAACACCATCACCCCTTGCTCTCATGTGCCAACACAAAAGTGTCTCTCCACTTGTGCACGTGTGGTAGCATTTTCAAATAAATTTAGCAAGAGATTGTTAGCTCACTAGGTCCCTAATGCATATGCGAAGTCATTGCTCACCTAGTGGCACTTAGATAACCGATATTGCGCGACATTGCCCCTCTTAATAGTACGGTTATCAATCCTAAATCCGGCCATCAACTTCTCTACTCACCTATGGCCGGCAAAATGGAAATGCCCTAGCATGTACCTTTGCCTCTAGTATTCCATCTTGCTCCTCATCTTCCTTCATCTCCAAGGGTGGCACTTAATCATCTTTGATCACTTTCATCAACTTGATCACCATTCCACCACTTGGTTTAGACCTCCCCTTTCTCTAATGCTACACACTTAGCAATAGGGTTAGTCCTAGGTTTTATCAATTAGCCAAAATCAAACTAAGGCTTTCACCGGAGCACAGTCACATGTCCTCTCTCCTCTGCCTCCGGCGGTACGCGGCGCGAAGTCCTCTAGCAGCAGCCCCCTCTCTCCAGCGGTGCGGCCCTCCCTCCTCTCTTCAGTGGCGGCTGGACCGGATCCCATGAGCAGCGCCCTGATCTGGTGAGTGGATGGTCAAATTTGGTGAGTAGCACCCGGAGCCGGTGAGCAAAGCAGTGCCACATGGATGGGCTCGCTGGGCCTGTCCATTGGATTTTTCTTTTTTTTTGTTTTTCAATTTGATTTACCATGGTAGTTAAATCAACCACCTTGGTTAGTTGAGATTCACCGAGGCCTTCCGTTCAAGGCAGTTGAGAAAACCGCCATGGTTAAGAATAGTGTAGTATTGATGCCTTCATATCTATTTTAACTTACCAGTTATCATAACAATAGAAATGATCTCTACCTAACATATCATAAACCTCTTATGTCATCATATTGTCAGTACACTTCATACTCCCTATGGAAATCGATACCTAAAATATTTCTAGTGAAAGCTACAATGATAACTATATGCTTGCGGTTTACCCTTTGCCTCCCCTTTGGTGTCAATAGCAAGGAGGGCGGTTGGCTGGCGGTGTTGTCGGTGGTAAGGCATCACTGGTCACCAATGCCTGGTGAGGCAGTGGCAGTAGTGGACGAGTCCACCAGCAACAAGGTTGGGTTCTATGTGAAACAGATGGTGTCGCTGACCAGAATTGGTGGGCCCAATCAGTAGGGGGCAGAGCAGGTGAGGGTGAGGTTGAAGGCGAGGAGCCGAATGAGGGATGTTGAAGAAGATGAGAGCAGGCAACTTATTTGTAATTTATGTGATATGTTTGGACAAACATATTGATGCCATATGTTGGACAACTTATTTGTAATTTATGTGATGTTGAACCAATGTATCTTCTTCTTGGTTGACTTGAAAGTATTAATTGAAGCATTTTTGTGATAATATTATGAGTTATTTGTTAGTTAAGCTGAGATATTCTGTACTGACTAGATAACAACGATATAAAAATGAATATTTTCTGATGGTCACAAGTCGATACGGAAAATCAAAGCCGATAAGGATTTTTTTTTTTTTTTTTTACGGTGAACCGACCGAGGATAATTGTTCCTATATTCTGTCGGTTGATACACCATCAAGGAAATCATTTCCCAGTCAGTTTTCTAAGTGTTTTTTTTTTTTCGTTTGCAACCGAAAGGGTTAAGTCTTTATGCCTGTCAGGTTCAGATCAATTTTTCCTGACGGTGCATCTTTAGGCATTTCTTTAATTCAAGGATTGTTTTTGAATTTTCTTGATGGTATTTACATTTTTCTTGATGGTAAATGCACCATCACGGAATTCACGTTTCCAATAGTGGTTCAGTATAAATTTGAACGGCATGTGCGTGTTTTCCAGGCCTTCGAGCAAATATAATTGATGTCTTTTCTCACTCCGATAATTATAAAAAATGTGGGCAATACACTCTAAAGTTGATCTTCTGTTCTTATAATCAAAACATTACGAATCGCATTGAAATTGACATAAAAAATTATACTGAAATATGTTACATTTTCCAACCCAACCCAGCATCCCCAAATCACCTTGAGATGTGAGCGATGAACTTGTCAAGATCCTTGCTCTCTGACTCTGACCCACAGCGGGCTACTGATGCTGACGAAGCACGGATAGCCTCGCCCAGCGCCATTGCACGCTGCTGGATCTTGTGCCCTTCCTCAGAGATCATCATCTTCTCGATGGCCTCCTGTATGGCCGCTGACGGAATCACCTCCCTTTGCTTCTCGATGGGGCGGACAAGGATGCCCGCCTTGAGGTGCTTGCACACCAGCTCAGCGTCCCATGGCTGGTCCGAGTGCATGGGCCATGCGAGGATGGGCTTCCCGTGTCCCATGCTCTCCATGATTGAGTTCCAGCCGCAGTGGCTCAGGAACGCTGCCGTGGCGCCGTGGGCCAGGATCTCCAGCTGCGGCGCCCACCCGGTGATCACCATCCCCCGGCCATGGGTGTGCCCGACGAACTCGGGCAAGAAATTGGAGTGCCGGCTCTCGACCTGGTCCGCGAATATGTTGGCCCGGTCGGCGTCGCGCAGCACCCAGATGAACCGCTGCTTGCTGTCGCGCAACGCCGCGGCGAGCTCCTCGACTTGCTCGTCTCGCAGCGACGATGTAGAGCCGAACGACACGTAGAGCACCGACGCCGGCGGCTGCTTGTCGAGCCAGTCTAGGCACTCGTGGCGCTCCTTGCTAATTCCCTGCAATGGGTTCAAGGGGCCGACCGCAAAGAGCTTCTTGCCGGCGGCGGCAAGCTGCTGTGCGAAAACATCGATGAACTCGCCCTCGAGCGCGCGGCACGTGTTGGCGAGGATGCCAACGCTGCACGGTATGGACCGCTCCCATCTCGCCCGCTTGCCAACGTAAGCCAGGAACTCCTCCGTCACGAAGGAGTTGACGGGGCAGAAGTGGAGCCCGCGCTCACGCACGAGCCGGCTGCCGGCGTCCGTCCGCCCGACGATGCACGACACCGCGGTGCACACCAGCCCGAACCCCTCGCCGTTGGGCAGCCGCGCGGCCTCTTCAGCGGCGAATCCGTTGGCGACGTCGTACAGGACGACGACGCGGCGGCAGGAGGCGGAGACCCCGCTGAGGAGCGCCGCGAGCGGGGCGGGCGCGTCGGCGGTGAAGGCCTCCCAGGGGGGCACGAGGTGGGAGGGGAACGCCGACTCGGCGGCAGGGTCGGGAGGCGGGGAGGCGTACGCGGAGATGGGGAGCTCGTGGAAGTGGACGCGGCGGAGGGTGCCGTCGCCCCAGCCGTGGACGCGCGCGCGCGCCTGGCGGACCTGCTCCACCGGCGCCGCGTAGTGCACGGGCACCCCGCGCGACGCGAGCTGCAGCGACAGGTGCAGCAGCGCGTTCAGGTGGCCCTGCGCCGGGAACGGCACAGCCACTACCGCAACCGACTCCATTGGCGTTTAGGGCGGGCTGGCTCTGGCTCTCTGGTATGGCTTCACCGCACCAGTTAGCACTTAGCAGTCACCCACAATCGCTCCATATGGCTCAAACTGGTTGCCCGCCGGTCGGCAGCTGAGTGTTCCTTTTGCTAGTCTGCCGCCAGCCACAAAACACCATATCAATCGGCCGCCGCCCAGTCGTGTCTAGTTGTCTACTGCTACAGTACTGAGTATGAGCTGCCGCGCCCACGCTGCCACATGCGGACATGCCCCCTTCTTGGTTGTTCATGCCTTGCGGCAGTGCGTCATGCATGACGCACGCTTCAGCTTATTGAGCAACCATCATACGTGCTACTACGTCGTCGCTATGGTTGGAGCACCTCCGACAGGAAAAAATTAAGATACAGTGAGGTAAATAAATGAATATTAATAGTAAAGTAAGATTTAATAATGTACACAAGATCCTGAAATCGGCAGTAGATGGCCACCAATTTACAAAAGGTTATAGAAAAAGCAAATGGCAAAAAAAAAATATACTCCCTCTGTTTCCAATTATAAGTCGCTTTGATTTTTTTAGTTCATCTATTTTGCGAGGCTCTAGAGCACCTGGCTGGCATCCAGCAGACCTAGATTCAACTTTCCGTAGGAGCGAATTTAAACAAGTTTGAAATAAAAAAATATATAAAAATAGGCTGAGATTTCCCCTACTGACATACATAGCAAAATGGATAAACCAAAAAATATCAAAACGACTTATAATTTGGAATGGAGGGAGTATAAAATTTGTTATATAAAAAATTACTAAGTTCAATACATGTGCATATCATTGGCTTTGACATTGCCTTTGCCTATCCTTTGCATCTATTTTTACTTTTATCGAGCTTCCTCAATCAACCAACAAAATACCTAATTAGAAACTAAATAAACAAATACAGCAATTGAACAAATGGATTACATATATAGCAATAGCTTAGTACTTTCTCCGTTTCAAATTATAATAAGATGTTTGGGCTTTTATAGATAAGTAACTTCTGATATGTATTTACACATATATTGTGTTTAGAACGAAGAGAGTAGTAATAAACTAAAAACGAAGGAACAACTGCTACGAAATAAGCAAGGATTGCAAGAAGCCAGGAAGCAAGAGTGACTGTGTTCGTCGGTCCCGGGTAGTGCTCTCGTCGCGCCTCCACTCGTGTGCCGACGACGGCCTGATCGCCTCTTCAATGATTTTCGGCCTCACATGGATACGACGCCACGCAGGCAACAATGACATGACTCGTTGCAACCAAATAGAGGCCTAATTAAAGTAACTGTATGCTTATTATGTCACTGCTTCTATATTCTATAGATGCCTAAATTTTGATAATTTGAGGTAATACTCATGTAATATCAATATAATTAGATTTTTACTTTTGTGATTTGTTATACGTCTTTGTGTTATAACATATTAAATTTTTGTCCTTGTCTAACTATAAAAACAACCGTAAAAGGTATTGTGACTTGTGGTTTTCGTAAAAGCTGTTATGAGCTATGATTTTTATAAAACTACTATGAAAAAGCTGTTGTAGGAAATTTAAAAACCCGTTTGCTAAAATAATTATGGCTTTTGAAAAACACCTATGAGTGGACCGCACGTGTCATTCTTAGTCCACCCTACTCGTAGGGCTCGTTATAAGTTTTTTTTCGATGAGAGACAGGAAGAAAGAAGAAGCTAACGAGCTTTCGAACAACAATAGCACGAGCTTGCTAGCGAGAGAGGTAGAAGAAAGAAGCTGACGAGCAGGGTCCCTCTCTCACTGACGAGTGAATCCTGCTCGAGCTTCTTCCTTCTTCCTCTTTCTCACTGACAAGCACGTGGCAGGACTGGGCCTAGGCATTTCTTCTTTCTCACCGACAAGCACGTGGCGGGATTGGGCCTTGGCGCCGGGACGGAGCTCCCTCGCACTGGTCTAAGGCCCCGCGCTAGGGCTTGCACGCCATTCGGTGAGGAGCAATGCTGCTGGCCATGGATAGCAGGGCCACAAGGTCATTGGAGAGAGGCCAGAGCAGTGCCCACGCCTGCCAGATCCGGTGTCGGTGCTGGCGCTGCTCACTGGCCTTAGAGCAGAGCTTGCACTCAATCTGGTGTCTATGAAGAGCAGCGCCGCCGCCTATGGAGTGCAGTGCTTGTGCTGGCGACCAGCCATGGAGGAAGGCATGAAGTGCCGCCAGAGCATGGAACTAGGGAAGAAGCGCCGTTGGCCATGGAGGAGTGAAGCGCGCGCTCGTGACGGCCCTGTTTCTCACACGCGCTAGGTATGAGAAACGAAGTTATAACCAGTGACAAGTGGGTAGTTTTTTATTCAAAAGTAAGTAAAAGCAAGGGTAATTAAAGTGCTTTGGGATTTGTACTAGTGAAATCTACTTTTGGATTCGTACTGCAATGAAATCTGCTTTTGAACAAAAGCTCGTATAGCTTTTGGTCCCTTTGCTTGGCATTTAGCTTTTGCAAAAAGCAAAAGTAGGTTAGAAAGTCCAACCAGAGGGACCCTAAGTGCCAACACATATCAGATTTTATTGGGTTTATGATTTTGTCTAGCGGATTTTATAATTTCATAAATGAAGATTACAAAAATTGCACCCATCAAATTAACCTGCAATTTTAATATAAAATATGTACAATAACCATTGTAAAGAAAACTAAAGTTTAGGTAACTGAATTTTAGCAAATCTCTTATTTTTCGTACGAGTTGTAAGGCTTCGACAAAAAGAAGCATGCATAACAAGTTTGAAAGAAAATAGAGAGAATGAACACCTATCCATGATCCCGTTTGTAAAAAGCATGTCTATGTGGTTGTGGCAAAATCAAATTTTATATGCACCAAATAGGAAGTATATACATCAAGAAAGTGTGCCTATTGGCATTCTATTAAAAGAGTAATATTTGATGAAGTATAATGATCGATACAAGATGAAGAGATAAATTTCAAATGTGAAATATTGTATTGATAGAAAGCAACATTTGATTTGAGGATGACAAGATAAGGTGACTGCTATCTCTCCACTCAGGTCTTGTTCACACCTTAAACCAAAAGTTTGAGAGGATTGAGGAGGAATTAAACCCCTATAAGTCAAAATTTCCTTCTATCTTCTCCAATCCACTTCAACCTTCCTGCAACCAAACAAGGCCTAAGAAAGCTCTCTTCCATCTTTTCTTCACCTGTCCTTTTAGCATTTCGTGTTGGAACTCTAGGGGATATATTGTGAAAAGATGGTGACATCTAAAACTAGAGGGGGCTCAATTTGACAACTTAAAAACTACTTACTAACAAAAACCTACTTATTAAAACCTACAAGCTAGAGTGCAACTAAAGTTGTGCTAAGTATTTTATATCTCTATCGTAAAATATTTTGCACCCTAAGCTCAAATACTATCAAATAACCTAGTAGACTAGACTAATGCAAATAATGCAAAAGCTTAAATGAGATAGAGGATGCAAACTTGACACTCGATTTTTTCCCGAGGTATAAAAAATCTCATGCTTTCTCCAATCCTCATTCGAGGCCCTCACAATGGTTAAGCTCCCATTTGGATAACTCTATAAATATTCCCCGGACCTTCCCCTTGTGTGAGTAGGGTCTCTCATATAGAATCTCCCATAACTATGTGAACATCCCGTGATCCATCACACACATGAGTGAGCCTCTAAGATGGAATCTTCGAGACCGCACCTATAAAGCTCCTGGCTCAAACATTGCTAACCTCATTCCCTTCAGTAAAAATTAGGTAATCACACTATAAACACGCTAGTGTGATCTTCTACGGTTACAAGTCCCTAGTGTGCAACAATAATGCGCACCTGTCAAAATGTATGTAAATCTCACTAAACAGTAAACACTAAGCTTAAACCTAGAGCAAAGTGTCAATGGGATGGTAAAACCAACCTAAAACTCCGCACAGCACTTTGCTAATCATCTAAATATCCACTTTCACATGCATGCTAACCATAAAAGTGGAAATTTGTTCGCACGCTTCAGACTTTATCAGCAGAGCACCTCTGTAATTATGCAGTCATCGTAGCAACATGCAGAATAAAAAGACGTGGATACAACCGATTAGATTTGACGTACACATCGAGTCAGCTCACCAATGTGCAATGCTGGGTTTATCAAAAAAAAAAAAAAAAAAAAAAAAAAAAGTGCAATGCTGGTCTCGGCAAATTTTGACCCAGTGAGCGAGATGACGACATCATGTTAGAAAACGATGATGGAACAACTGCATCAATCACCAGAAAAAGAACGCTTCCAAAAGCACTCGCAGGTGCGATTTGTCACTTCCAAGTAGTTCCAGGATATCCAGGAATTTAGATGATGCACAAAACACAGCAGTAAATTATATGATCAGAGACCAACAGGGATCAGTCTATCCTACCTGTACATCAATATACAAAACAAACAAATAAATAGTATGCTTCAATCTCCTCTTCAATCAAATGATTATGGTATGCCAGAAACAAAATATAGTTTTGTTTTCAGTCATAAATACTGATAAGAACCAAGGGAGCAATTGTCATGCCCTGATTGTTGTTTCCAACCTATTCAACGAAAATCCATGACTCCAAAACTCATGGTGCCTCAGAAATGGGGTGACCAGAAAATAGTTGCATGAATCATAACTTCAATCCCTCCAGCAAGAATTCGTGATGCGAGTTTTGCCCATATATTTTATAAATGAAGTTCTTCAACTCGGCGATTGCCTCAATGTTCCCATTCTCATTGATGACAAAATTGATACCTAGGGCAAATTGGAATATTGGATATAGCCCTATACAACTACCCTGTTGCCCCTATTCGCATTAATGTGGACTGTGACAATTTCAACAGTACACAAAGTTCTCTACCAGCAAATAGCTTTCTACTAGAAGCATGCAGTTTGCTTGCTAGCAAGACTGGAATTTACAGGTAACTCTCAAGCTCATTGCTTAAAAACCTCAAGAATTGGTGACTACCATAAACTGGTGCGGAAGGCAATCTCCATTGGTAACAGGTACATACCACTGGTGTGGAAAGGCAAGCTCCATTGGTAACAGGTAAGTACCACTGATGCGGAAAGGCAAGCTCCATCGGTGACTGGTGCATACCACTGGCGTATGCTGCTCTATAGGACCATATGAGACGCTTGATGTGGAGGGTAGCAATTAGGGGAGGATGAGTAAATTGCCAGGCCAGTTGCATGTTCAGCAAGGTTGTAGCCCTTCTCAATCTTATCCACTTCAAAGGGGAACTCCTCAAGTGTCTACAAAACAAAGCTGTCAAAAACTGCAGGAAATATAGAAGTATGAACAGTTCAAAAACTGTAAATACCCTATGTGCATGTTCAAGAATTTCAAGCATTTCTTGAATACGCTGCCTTCTGATAAGTACTTCATCAGTTTCCCTCATTAATTCATTGAGCAGGTTCTCTCTGCACAACATATCATTGTTTCAGAACAACTACAGAGAATTGTCCATAAGAAAATATACAGCCAAATGTTGACTTCTGCACCTGTATAGTTTGCGAATTAAAAAGTTGTGCAGATCCCGCTTGGTATGGTTCACCTGCCAAAAAGCAATGCTGTCAAACAACAGTGTCCTAATTATACAGTAATTCTGAGTATAAATAGTATTATATCTACTATAAAACAAAATCCTAAGTAGGGTAGCTTCTACGTCAGGCACTAAAGCTTTATTCAGAGGTTTGGTGGAGATTAAATATCATAACCCTCAAACTATTGCGTGAGGAAGTTGGAAGTTTGTAGTACCAAAGTAGCCTTTACTAATATATCACAGCAACTGTGGAAGGTGAACTTACCAGAAAGTGCATTACAGCCTTTGGGATTGCATCCTCAATACTTTTTCTTACAATGTCATAGTAGGATTTGATCAATAGTTTCACAATGGCTACCTCTGTTGCATCCTGCTCAGTTTCTGACGGCTTCAAGGTAATGGGTGGCTAGTACAGACGTGAAGAACAATCAGATATTAAGTACTTAAAAACTAAATGAATTCCAACTTCCTAAGTTCACTTGTGCCAGTAATCTTTTACCTCTTTTAGAGGAATGATAGAGGGTAATTTGCTTGATGAACTCCCACCAACCTGTGAATTACCTATCTGACTACCAGCAGTCAGACATATTTCTATATTTCCAAAGGAAGAAAATAGAATAAAAGTCAAACTCTTAGTCTTGGGATGCAACACTCAAAATGGTTTATACATTGTAATTTGCAACCACAAAAGATTGCATGGTAACTATGAACAGAAACATATTCCTTAGTTCCAAAATTATAAGTTGTCCTAGGTCAAATTTCTCTTAACTTTGAATGAGTTTCTGAGAAAAACATGCACAAACATCTACAGCGTCAGATTAGTTTCATTAACTCCATGGGATCTCTTGATAATGCATTTATTTGGTGTTGTGGATGTTAACACATTTTTCTTCCAGATACCACTGTAACTGATTGAAAATCATCTTAGACCAGCATAGGGCTGTCGAAATTTTCACGTCTTTGTAAAGAAATATGGCTGAAAATCGGGGGGTTGGGCATATATTCTCTAGTTAATAGCTTTACAAATTTGCAGTAATTTGTAAATCTTGATTTTGGCCATATGGGCATCCACAAGATTTAGTTCTATCCAGGCTAGGCCCATTTATAGAGTGCT
Source organism: Chrysopogon serrulatus (assembly GCA_015844335.1). Lineage (NCBI taxonomy): Eukaryota > Viridiplantae > Streptophyta > Magnoliopsida > Poales > Poaceae > Chrysopogon > Chrysopogon serrulatus. The sequence continues at coordinate 221,995 of JADLZL010003636.1, read as the reverse complement.
TAACAAGTATTGAAAGAATATGAGGTATTTACAATTGGTTTGACAACAAATATCATTGCATCTAAATTAGCACAAGAGTGGCTCCAGAGCAAACAATACTAGGCTCAAACAGCTGCCATGTCTAGTGCATCAAAATAAACAGTCAATTAAATGCAACCTCAATACAACGTTGCAATACATGAAGAAAAACGAATGCAGGTGCAGCATGCGATTAGCATAATTACATGTGAGCAATTTACCTGCTTCCATAGAAGCCTGCAATCCCAATCAAGCAGAAACAGAGGATGGATAAAGAAATAAAGCAAAACAAATAAACTGTAAATACCTTCATATGCAAAATGTTTATATAAAAAAAGTATTTAAAACTCTGCTAGCCTGTTCAGATGTTGCTCTTCTGGTTGCATCTCTAGCGAAAACAGCACGCGACTTTTGGCTTCTTTCAGCTGTTAATTGTATCTCAGAACCAACAATAGTACCATCCTACAGTGAAGGGAAGCGAAATGGTAACCAGCAATACTTTTGAGCCCAGTAAAAAAGAACAATGCCAGAATACATGAATGATTTGAATAAGTAATATCCTTCCCAGCCCCTTCCCCTCGCTCCCTCTCTAACAGGCCTTTAAAGCATATCTACCAAGGCTAAGACAGAGCCAAAGATGAAGGTAAGTGCACGCGACTTTTGTACCAGAGCAGTACAGAACATTCAGGAACAGCAAAAATAAAAGGCAAAGTATAATATTTTGGTTGCCAAGGTACAAGCCCAATATGTCATACCTTATGACCTGATAGTGAAGCTGATGTTTTGGGAGGTAGAACTTCATGCTTTGCAAGTTCAACAACCTTGGTGCCTCCAACAAAGCTTGGGTGTGAAGTATTTATATAATCCATCTATAAACAAGGATGCACAAAACTTGTCTCTACTCAAAGAAACATAAGAAAATAAACAATACAGATATTAAGTACATGCAGAACAGCACAAGGGCATGTTAAACAAAATGGGTTCCATATTAGCATGTATACGCAACTTCACTAGAAAATAGCGAACCAAAAAAACATATGACTAGGAAGCTAGTAAAACATGAATTATGTGATTATGTCTTTGAAGTGGAAAATGAAGATCTTTGAAAACATGATCCCCTTGTGACCCAACAAGATTTTTGAAAAACTGTAACAGACTCCACTTTACTACTTCGAAAAGGATACAGATATCCAATAGCACACAATAAAATATTTTAATGTTCGATGCTAAATAATTTTGAATGCAAAAGGAATCCAATGATTAATGATTACCTACTGCCAGAAGAATACAATTTAGGGGACAAACAAGACAATTTTTCATGCAAGCAATCCAGTAGCTACATGCTATTGGAAGATCAGAACATAGGAAAGTAAAGACATGCCTCCATTTCGATGATATGGGTTATCATTGTTTCTGCAGGTCGAAGACCATCTCTCAAGAAACTGCAAACTACTTCACTCATCCGCTTTTTAAGAACTGGATATTTCTGAAGTTCACTGATGAAGCAACCATGGCTAATCTGCATCAAATAGGATATTCTAAACAGTTTAATTAACGGTTTACAGGATACAAGCATACAAGAGTTATGAACACATACTTTGATTAATTCATCATAGATAAATTGGGCACACTGAAGACTTGGATCAAGTAGGCGACCAATCTGCTTTCGCACAAGAATCTCAAATGGTACCTAAAACTCAAAAAGGAAAACACAAGGATTATGTAAAAAGAACACAAATTAGTTGAGATACCAAACATAATATAGCCAAACACAAACCTCGGGCAGAAACATAGCCCCTTTTGGACCACCAGAATTCTGGATGGTTGTGCGGATATCTTCATCAGTAATACTCTTGCAAGGGTCAATTTCCTGCTGGTATGAGTAGGTAATTAAGAGGTGCAAATTACAGAAACAACAGACAATGCAGAAGGACAATGCATATTCTTGCTAATGAAATTATGGAGATAAATAACAATTTGTTTGATCGGAAGGCATCAAAACCAATTAATTGAGAAAGATAGGAAACAAAGTCATTTTTTCAACAGATCCTAGTACCAAACAAAGGTTAAAGTAGTTTGTTGTGCTAGAAAGGTACGTCAAATAACTTGACAGCACCAAAGTATGAATGTATGATATTGGTAACCTCGAAATAGACATGGCACTTTTGTGGCAGGAAAATATTCTTCTATCACACAATGCACTGCACATATTTTTTTGTCCCGGAGCATGTTAATAAGGGGGGCAACATTCATAAAGTCAGACTTAGCAGCCAAAAGATACTATGACCAAAGCTTAACTGCTGTTTGCCCGCAACATAACTTTGTCCACTACAAGGACTGTTGGAGTATGTGTGTATTAGGCCCATGAGGCTAAGCCCATGTGGCCCATGTATGTGCTATGAACCTTAGTTCATATGCGGGGTAGGGTAATGGTGCCAGGGCTGTTACCTGGTCGACCAGGGCAGCAGGGGGATGAGATTAAGATGAAGGGGGTGAGATTAAGATAGAACAGGGAGATTAGGAATAGACTTGTTCATTGCTTGATTCATCATAAGCTGATTACAGGGTTTATATAGAGCAGCCCAGACCCTAGGCGCACAGCCCTGGCTCCTAGTTTCTCTCCCCAACATTAACTCTAATCTCTCATTAACTCTCATCTATTCCCCAGACTCTAATTGCCATTGATTACAGCTGGCACCCCCTAGGGTACCGTCCTGGCAGCATGCATCTAATTGCCATTGATTACAGCCTCCTTGGGCTGTTGCACAGGGAGCTCGGGGCTGCATGCACATGACATCTCCCCGGCCTTGACGAGCAGCTCGTCCTCGAGCTGGAAGGTTGGAGAGCGGTTGATGAAGCTGTCGATATCCGCCTGGATCCCATGGGAAGAGCCCAACAGCTAGCTCCTGGAAACGGGGAGGCTGGTCGCCCTGGTGGTCGCCGTGGCCCGATCCCCTTGAACCAGAGAAGGCCGCCGCCGCCGGATGCTCTTGCTGCAGGGCAGCGACCTGCCCTTGCAAGTCACTGGTGGAGGCGGTGAAGGATTGGATGATCTTGGACAAATCAGCCGTGGTGGGTTCTGCCATTGGCGACGAGATGGAGACAACAGAGTGTGGTGGCGAGGATGGAGCGGCGGTGGGAGGCGTGGTGGTGGCTGGTGGTGGCGTATGAGCAGATAAGGAACGCCTCATTGAAGGAGCAGGTTTGATCGCTGCCCGCATCTTCCTTGTGGCGTGCCTTACCAAGAACCCCCGTGCTGCCGCCTGTAGCCACACCGCTGCTTGGAGTTCAAGCTCTGACTTCTCCTTGTGAGCAAGGTAGCGGTTGAACATCATGACAAAGTGATCCATCTCCTCAGCGAGACGGCGCGTTCCCTCAACAAGGGCAGTGATTGTCGCATCATTTGATGGTGATGGATGACGAATAGCAGAAGCCATAGGAAATGATCCCTGACTCATGACATGGATGTGGCAGAAGTCGTTGGTGAGGCTGGGGTGGATGGCGTGGTGGCTGCTGGGTTTGGCGGCGGAGCAGAGGTGGAAGAGGAGCGCCTGGACTCTGATACCAGATGCTATGAACCTTAGTTCATATGGGGGGTAGGGTAATGGTGCCAGGGCTGTTACATGGTCGATCAGGGCAGCAGGGGGATGAGATTAAGATGAAGGGGGTGAGATTAAGATAGAACAGGGAGATTAGGAATAGATTTGTTCATTGCTTGATTCATCATAAGCTGATTACAGGGTTTATATAGAGCAGCCCAGCCCCTAGGCGCACAGCCCTGGCTCCTAGTTTCTCTCCCCAACATTAACTCTAATCTCTCATTAACTCTCATCTATTCCCCAGACTCTAATTGCCATTGATTACAGCTGGCACCCCCTAGGGTACCGTCCTGGCTGCATGCATCTAATTGCCATTGATTACAGCCTCCTTGGGCTGTTGCACAGGGAGCTCGGGGCTGCATGCACATGACAGTATGAGACTATATGCTACCCTTCTAGGGTTAGCCCAATAATCCAATCAACCCATTCCAACATAGTATCCAGCTAGGTTTCTTCTCTCCTCCCTCCCTCCCACCCCAGCCGCCGGGCGCCCTCCCCTCCAGCCGCCGCCGCCACCATGGCCGGCGGGCGTCCTCCTCCTCCTCCCACCTACTTCAACTTCTTCCCCCCCCCCCCTCCTCCTCCTCCTCGTGGGCGCGGGTCGCGGCTACACGTCCGGTCGCGGCTCCGGCCGTCGTTCCCTCTGCGCTGGGCGCGCAGGGCGCTGGCGCGCAGGCCGCCGCCGCCACCACCGCCGCCGCAGCCGCTGCTGCCGGCGCGGACGACCTCCGTGGCGCGGCCGGCCTCCAGCCCGGGCGGGCGGCGGCCTGCCCCAGGCCGCGGGGAGGGGGCCAGCGGGGCGAGCAGCCCGCCCTCCAGCCGCACGCCCTCCAACCCGTCCTCCAGCCGCTTCAGGGCGAGCAGGGCGCCGTCGGCCAGGCAGGGCACCGCCGGCCACCAGCCCGGCCTGGGCGCGGCCGCCGCCGCCGCTGCTGCTGCTGCAGCCCGACCGGCTCCTGGCACAGGCACCTTCCCGCGCCCCCTCCTCCACCGCTTCATCCTCGGCTTCACGCCATGGCGGACAGCAACCTTGCCGCAGCCCTCGTTGCTGCCGGGTTGCTGCCGCGGAAGGACAGGCGCGTGTCAGCGCGGCTGCCCTCGTTTGGGACCGCGGCGACGGCGGCCGATGCTGCTGGCCCATCGTATCGCCGAGGCGGAGCAGCTCCTCGTCGGTGCCACCGTCTACGACACCGGGGCCAACTCCTCCGGCTCGCCAGGCCCCCGCGCGTCGACTACGGCTGTCCTCCAGCACGATCCAGCGGATCCACTCGTGGCACAGCTCCACTACCAGGCCGGTGGGCTGGCCCGTGGAGGACCGCATCTTGGTCCTCAACGTCCTCCGCGGGCTCAGCGACCGCTACAGCCACCTCCGCTCCTTGATCACCCGGCAGCGGCCCTTCCCTTCCTTCCTGGAGGTCCGTGACGACCTTGTCCTGGAGGAGCTCACTCAGGGTGGTCCGCCTGGGCCCGTCTCTGCGCCGGGGTCCTCGACCTCATCGTCTGCTCTCGCTGCCCTTACACCGCCGTGCCCGTCCCTCGGCCGTCGTCGTCCCTTACGGGTCCTCCTCCCGGGCGGCGGGGGGGGGGGCCGTGTGGCGATCGTCGTCGTGGTGGCCGTGGGGGGCCGTGGGGGGGTGGTCGTGGGGCCAATCCGGCTCCACCACCGCCACGAGACGCTCCCGGCCATCCTTCCACAACCCATGGTCGGGGCGCATCTCCATGTGGCCCTTCCAGGCTCCCGGTGGTGTGCCTCGCCCGCCGGCCGCTATGCTCGCTGGTGCTCCTCCAGGGCTACACCCAGCGTTCCCTGGCGCCTTAGCCGTGCCTGCCGGTTGGAGCCAGGCGGACTTGGCACACTCCTTCAGCACTATGGGCCTGACACCTCCTGTCGGCCCAGAGTGGATCGCCGACTCGGGGGCTACCTACCACACTACTCCCAACCTGGGTATACTCTCGTCCGTCCACCCTCCTTCTTCTCACCCTTCGTCCATCATGGTCGCAAATGTTTCATGTCTTCCTGTCACATCTGTGGGTGCCACTGGCACTCATGGCTTCTTTCGTCTTCCTGATGTTCTTGTTGTACCTTTGATGGTTCACAACCTTCTTTCTATTCGTCGTTTTACAGCTAACAATTCTTGTTCTGTGGAGTTTAACTCTTCTGGTCTTACTGTGAAGGATTTGGCTTCCCGGCGTCCTCTGCTCCGATGTGATAGCACGGGGCCCCTTTACACTCTCCGCTTCCCGGCGTCTGCCTCGCCTTCTTCGCCGTCTGATTTGTCAGCTGCTTTCGCCGCCACTACTTCTTCCACTACTTGGCACCGGCGCCTCGGCCATCCTAGACGTGATGCCCTGATGCAGCTCAGTCGTAGTTCCGACATTCGATGTACTCGGGCTCACGATGAGCATTTGTGTCATGCGTGCCAACTGGGCCGTCATGTTCGTCTTCCTTTTCATAGTTCTTCTTCTCATGCGGCCCGCATTTTTGATCTTGTGCATTGCGACCTATGGACATCTCCTGTCATCAGCATTTCTGGCTATAAGTACTATCTTGTGATGGTTGATGATTTCTCTCATTATTCGTGGACTTTTCCTTTACGTGCCAAGTCGGATGCTTTTCCCGCGATTCTCCACTTTTTCGCTTGGGTGTCCACTCAGTTCGGCTTCACCATCAAGGCCGTCCAGTGCGACAATGGCCGTGAGTTCGATAACTCCACCTCTCGTGCCTTCTTCCTCTCTCACGGTGTCCAGTTGCGCATGTCTTGCCCATATACCTCCTCTCAGAACGGCAAGGCTGAGCGCATGATTCACACCACCAATGACACCATGTGCACCCTTCTGCTTCAGGCGTCACTTCCTGCTCGCTTCTAGGCTGAGAGCTTACACACCACCACCTATCTCCTAAACCGTCTTCCTTCCGCTGCTTGCCCAGCTCCCACACCACACCACGCTCTTTTCGGTACCCCTCCTCGGTACGATCACCTTCGAGTCTTCGGGTGTGCGTGTTACCCTAACACCACAGCCACCGCTCCACACAAGCTGGCTCCCCGATCGACTCTCTGCGTCTTCCTCGGGTACTCCCCGGATCACAGGGGTACCGATGCTTTGACCTTACCTCTCGTCGGGTCCTCATCTCTCCCCATGTGGTGTTTGATGAATCTGTCTTCCCCTTCTCCACCACCACCACACCCACCTCCACCCCGGATCCTGACCTCTCCTCGTTGTTTCCCACTGACACGGTGGTCACGCCACCTTTACGGTTGTATCCTGCGAGTCTTGCTACACCGTGCTCTTCACCGGGACGTGCCCGGCCACGCCGCTTCCCGATGACACCCCTAGCCTGTCACCTTCGGGGCGGCCCCGTCCTTTACGCATCGGCGGGTCCCGGCCGTCGCCTCCGGCACCACTGCGCGCTTCGCCCGGCCGGCGCTCGTCTACCCCGGCCGTGCACGGGATCACCCCGCCGCCACCCCCCTTCCGCCTTACGGGCGGCCCCGTCATCGCACGGCCGACGGTCCCGGGCCGTCGCCTCCGGCACCACCGCTTTCGCCCGGCCGGCGCCGGTTTCGTCTACCCGGCGCCGTGCACGGACAAGCGTCGCCGCCGCCGCCGCCCGTCACCACGGTGACCCCTTCTTCGCCCGGGGGTCTACACACATGAGGCGGCCTCTTCCCCGGGCGACGCCGACGCCGACTCGCGGCCCCCCCGCTACCGTGTCGCAATGCTGGTGTACCCCACCCACTTCTTCATCGACACCAGCGTCATGTTCACCATATGGTGACACGACACGCGGGCTGGTACTGCAGCCCCGGCTCTTTGCGGCGATGCCCGGCGACTCGCGTGTCTCTCCAAGTACCCTCTTCCGTCCAGCGAGGCCTTGTCCGACCCCTCACCGGGCGCGTAGCGATGGAAGAGGAGTACACGCCCTCCCTCGCCAACCCGGGCGTGGGATCTGGGTGCCCCGTCCGCCGAGCTCCAATGTCGTCACCGGCAAGTGGATTTGGACACACAAGCGCCGGGGCTGATGGCACTCTCGAGAGATACAAGGCTCGGCTGGGTTCTCCTGGGCTTCACTCAGGCGCCACAGGTCGACTATGATGAGACTTTCCTGTGGTCAAGCCGGCCACTGTCCGCATGGTGCTCTCCCTGGCTCTCACTCGCTCCTGGCCCGTGCATCAGCTGGACGTCAAGAATGTTTTTCTGCATGGTCTTCTCACTGAGACAGTTTACTGCAGTCTGTCGGCGGGGTTTGTTGATTCTTCTCGCCCTGACATGGTCTGCCGGCTCAACAAGTCTCTCTACAGCCTCAAGCAGGCCCCCCGAGCGTGGAACCATCGGTTTGCTGCTTTTCTCCTGACACTGGGGTTTGTGGAGGCCAAGTCCGACACGTCACTGTTTATCTATCACCATGGAGCTGAAACCGCGTACCTGCTGCTCTATGTTGATGATATTGTCCTCACAGCCTCCAGTAAGTCACTTCTCCGCCGCATCATCACCTCTCTTCAGCTTGAGTTCGCTATGAAGGATCTAGGTGTGCTCCACCCACTTCCTTGGGGTCACTGTTGAGCCTCATCCTGCAGGATTACTTCTTCACCAAAGGGGCGATATACTCTTGATATCCCGAGCTTGTTGGGATGACCGACCGCAACCCCTCGCTCCACTGTTGACACCTGTGGCAAGCTGTCGAGAGACCGAGGGTAACCCAAAGGATGCATCCCACCGCATATCGGAGTCTTGCTGGTGCACTTCAGTACCTCACCTTCACCCGGCCGGACATCACTTATGCAGTTCAGCAGCTATGTCTCCATATGCATGATCCCCGGGAGCCCCACCTCACTGCTCTCAAGCGTCTCCTTGGCTACCTCAGGGGTACTGTTGACTACGGCTTGCTCCTCCACTGACGGTCTTCCTCCACCGAGCTGGTTGTCTACACAGACGCCGACTGGGGCGGCTGTCCGGACGCTCCACCTCTGGCTACGCTGTCTTCTTGGGCGGCAACCTTGTGTATTGGTCGTCCAAGCGCCAGCCGGTGGCCTCCCGCTCCAGTGCCGAGGCTGAGTACCGCGCTGTTGCCAATGGCGTGGCTGAGGCCTCCTGGCTCCGGCAGCTCCTTGGCAAACTTCACAGTCCTCTCCACCGGAGCACGCTGGTCTACTGCGACAATGTCAGTGCGGTCTACCTCTCCACCAACCCCGTTCAGCACCAACGGACCAAGCATGTGGAGATCGACCTTCACTTTGTCCGTGATCGGGTAGCTATCGGCGAGGTGCGGGTCCTTCACATACCGACCACCTCCCAGTTCGCCGACATCTTCACCAAGGGCCTCCCGTCCTCGACCTTTACCAAGTTTCGCTCCAACCTCAACATCACCAGTGGCTAGTTGCGTCTGTGGGGGGGGGCTCGTGTGTGTACTTCTTTTCATGTCCAAATAGGGGAACTCCGCCGCGCCCGGTAGTTCGGGCTAGCGAGGGGTGTTGGAGTATGTGTGTATTAGGCCTATGAGGCTAAGCCCATGTGGCCCATGTATGAGACTATATGCTACCCTTCTAGGGTTAGCCCAATAATCCAATCAACTCATTCCAACAAGGACAGCAGGAATTTTTTTTTTAACGGAACGTCAGGAGCTCTGCCTTACAGTTAAGAAGAAATACAATTGACCCACTTTATTAGGGAAACCAGGCCTAAAAGCCTCAGTGTCGCACAGTTTATTAAAAGAAAACAGGCCAAAAACCTAAACACAACAACCCAGATGATTAACCATAAGCAATCCACCTATACACAAAGATAACACACAACCGACAGAGCCAACCGCACGTCATCATTGCTGAGGTTATCAGCGATAAGCAGGTCTGAATTCCCACAAGGAACATCAGTCGAAGCCCTAACAGCATGTCATCATTGCGAAGCTCTGTTGCACCCCACAATGAAAGTAGCTCCAACTTCGCCACTGATCTACCCTAGGAAAGCCATAGATGTGCCGCAGGCAAGTAGCCAGCATTCAACAAGGCAGTGCAGGATCTTCTAGGCAACGCTTGCAGGAAGGATACAATGCTGAGCACCGCCGTCACCTACCTAGGAACACTAGGTTGAGGGAAGACGCCTCAATGTCACTTCCGAGGAAGGAAAGAACACCCAAAGGTGTCGCCATCATCGACTCCGGCTAACGTTGGCCAAGGTTTCACCCAACATATCCCTCACAACACCTGCACAAAAGGGCCTCACCACCGCTTGTCAGCGGTCCTGCAAGCACCGTGGCACATGGTCACAGAACATTGTGTGCGGTCAACATAGCTGCTCCTGCGAAATCAGGTGAAGTTTCCCATCGTCTGCCACTGCACGCAAACACAACCGCACGCAACTCACGAGCTAAGCTCAGAGCCATTGCAGATGAAAGCCATGCCCACAGCTGGGTCGTTGTAGCCATCCATGGCTGTCGTGCCCTATCAGGGCTGCCTAGAGACAAACCACACCGACGCAAGCCTGAGCAGGCTCGCCACCTCCTATGTCGTGGTCACAGGAGCAGTGCCTGTCCCCACAAGCACCTGCTACCACCACCGCCACAGCACCTCACCACATGCTACAAATTGAGCATTTATGTGAATTTTCCCACCTCGCCACCAGCTCTAGTCGGGGGTGCCCCCTCCCACAGCAGACGCGTCCTTCCCCCCTGGGAGACACCTGATCTGACCACGGCAGCAGTGGATCTGGGCACCACCACCCCACTAGAGCTGAGCGGGGCGCCATGAGGGAGGGGGCCACAGAAGCTCCGCAGCCCATAGGTCTCACCAGTGCAAGTCTAGCCTGAGGATTGCCGGATCCAGGATCCAGAGGTTGCCGCCGGAAGGAGCAGCTCTCGTAGCACCAGGGCAGACAGCAGCTCGACGGCGGCGATAAGCATGAGCAGGGAGAGGGAAGAGAAGACCCCATCGGCACCTTCCTTGTGAGCCCGCGCACCCACAGCGCGCTCTAGCAGTGGCGAGGGAAAGCAGAGGAGGAAGACGGTGCAGCGCTGGGCGCTGGTTGCTGGTTCCACCCGTATCGCCCATGAGGGGTGACGCGGGGGAGACGATAAAGAAAATCCAGGGTTCATGTCTAAGTGTCTAACCCTATGGCAGGAAACTTTCTCGATAGCTACGGCACGTATCAAGAGGGGGGCATCTCATTAGAACTATATTGTCTGCAATGTAAAGTTTTAAAGCCCTTAGTCTATATTATCATAAAAAACAACAAAACAATAATCCCAAGCATTCTTGAAACCAAACTAAGAAAGGATAAAGGTCACCATCCATGGTGGTTTTTGTCTTATTCAAAAAATCCTTGGATATCCATTTCTCACTAGCAAAGTTCCCCAAGCTTTAGGTCGCCTCTACCGCTCTTTTACGGCGGAATCCCCAGGCGCCTGACCCATTGCCATGGTGGTTTTGTCTATATTATCATAAAAAAGGAAATAATGCATTCTTGACCAAACTAAGAAAGGATAAAGGTCACCATCCATGGTGGTTTTGTCTTATTCAAAAAATGCTTCGATATCCATTTCTCACTAGCAAAGTTCAGCTAGGCGCTAGGCGGAATCTAGGCGCTGACCCATTGCCTAGCGCCTAGCCTAGTCGCCTAGTCGCCTAGTCAAGATTAGGCGCTAGCGGCGTTGAGAAGTCACCGAGTCACCGAGTACTCGGCGCCTAGCCGAACTATGCTCACTAGTTATTTTAGAAGTCTTATCCTCATGGTCTTAGTGACTAGTGAGTCATCCTCACATTCACATGCCTGCTAGCTAAATATTTAAAGCTGTTTCTTTCACAAACCTCCAGACTTCTGACAAATATTGACTGAAAAATGTAGTGAATCCTTGCTCCACCAGAAAGTTTATCTGTAGGTACCCTGTTTTTCCCTTCCACCATTGAAGAAAAGGCTGAAAGTAGGAATTGAATAATATAGCTTTGAGAGAATTTAAACTGAAAGATAGAAAGAATATATCATCTTGAATGAGAAATAACCTTATAAGATAAACATCTAATTTCAGTGTAATGCAATCTAAAGAGTTACACAATAAGAAAAAGTAAAGTATTCCTATTTTCTTAAAAACACACATATGATTTATAGTTGTCGCAACCAGAAGAATACAAGACCAATTTTAAATTCTTTAAATAATGAATGGCAGCACAAATTACAACCATTATAATAGAAATACAAAATGTTGTCATTAAGGTTTTTAGGCAGAACAAAATATTCTTCACCTTCACAATATTTTCTCAATATATTCAACAGTTTGACTCCCTGACCAGCCTGCATCCACCAAGATAAGAAATAAAAATAAAAAAATATAAGATTAAAAGGGTAATAATGTAAGTACAGTTAATTCCAAAAGTTTCCATATATCTGCTGAAAAAATATCATAAAACCATGTCAAGAAATATTCTAATTTGATGTTATTAACTACAACTTTAACGTCCTTTTGTTGTCATCAAGAAAGACATTAGCATCTACAAGTGCAAATAAATGAACTATGAAAACATATCTCATGGAGAATTTAATGAAACTAATTTGATGTTGTAGATGTTGGTGCATTTTTGTAAAACTTGGTCAATGTGAGAGAAGTTTGGCTTAGGGCAAAACCGAACAACAACAAGGCCTTTTGTCCCAAGCAAGTTGGGGTAGGCTAGAAGTGAAACCCAAAAGAGACACGAAATAGAGAAACACATAAAGGACACAAGACAGATGGAGTTAGGGTCACGGTTCAGGCACGTTGATTGTTAGTCTCCAAGCGCTCCTATCCATAGCTAAATCCTTAGAGATATTCCACTCCTTAAGGTCTCTCTTAACCGACTCGTCCCAGGTTAGTTTAGGTCGACCTCTACCGCTCTTTACATTATCAACCCGCTTTAGAACCCCACTACGCACCGGCGCCTCAGGAGGTCTCCGTTGAACATGTCCAAACCATCTCAACCGATGTTGAATCAATTTTTCCTCAATTGGTGCCACCCCAACCCTATCCCGAATATCGTCGTTTCGGACTCTATCTCTCCTTGTGTGCCCACAAAACCAACGCAACATACGCATCTACTGCTACACTCAATTCTTTGGACATGTCGCCTTTTTGTAGGCCAACATTCAAAGACCGTATAACATCGCCGGGCGGATCGCCGTCCTATAAAACTTACCTTTTAACTTCTGAGGCACCCTTTTATCACAAAGGACGCCAGAAGCTTGACGCCATTTCAACCAACCGGCTGAAATTCTATGTCTAACATCTTCATCAATGTCTCCATCCTTTTTGTAGCATCGATCATAAATACCGAAAAGGTGCCCTTCTTAGCCACCACCGCCCCATCTATACTAACTTCTCCCTCCTCATGCCTAGTCGCTACTGAAATCGCACCTCATGTACTCGGTCTTGGTCCTACTAAGTCTAAACCCTTTCGACTCTAACGTGTGTCTCCATAGTTCTAGCTTCCTATTAACCCTCGCCCTACTCTCGTCAACTAGCACCACGTCATCAGCAAAGAGCATACACCAAGGGATATCACCTTGTATGTCCCTTGTGACCTCATCCATTACCAAAGCAAATAAATAAGGGCTCAGTGCTGACCCCTCGGTGTAGCCCTATTTTAATTGGAAAGTCACCGGTGTCGCCATCACATGTTCGGACAAACGTCACCGCATCCCTATACATATCCTTAATGAGGGTAATGTACTTAGTTGGCACTTTGTGCTTTTCCAAGGCCCACCACATGACATTTCTTGGTACTTTGTCATATGCCTTCTCGAGGTCAATGAAGACCATGTGCAAGTCCTTCTGCTCCCTATATCTCTCCATCAATTGTCGTATCAAGAAAATCGTCTCCATGGTCGACCTACCAGGCATGAACCCAAACCGGTTTTGGGTCACACTTGTCACTCCTCTTAGGCGGCGCCGATAACCCTCTCCCCGAGTTTCATCGTATGGCTCATCAACTTAATCCCACGGTAGTTAGTACAACTTTGAACATCTCCCTTGTTCTTGAAGATCGGTATTAAAATACTTCTCCTCCATTCTTCGGGCATCTTGTTTGACCGAAAGATGTGGTTAAAAAGCTTAGTTAACCACCCAATCGCTCTAGCACCCGCACATCTCCACACCTCAATGGGGATACCATCGAGCCCATCGCTTTACCTCCCTTCATCCTCTTCAAAGCCTCCCGATCTACGCCTCCCCCGAATTCTTCTCACAAAGCGCTGTTGGTATCATCAAATGAGTCGTCCAACTCAAGGGTAGGATCCTCATTCTCCCCATTAAACAACTTGTCGAAATACTCTCTCCATCTTTCCTTGATCTCTACATCCTTCACCGTAAGTCGATCCGTCCCATCCTTGATGCATTTGATTTGGTTGATGTCCCTCGTCTTCCTCTCACGGATCCTAGCCATCCTATAAATGTCCTTCTCCCCTTCCTTCGTGCCTAGCCGATAAAAAGGTCATCATACGCGACCTTTTGCTACACTCACGGCTAAACTTTTGCGGCCCTCTTCGCTATTTTATAGCTCTCGATGTTGGCTGCACTCTTGTCAAAGTGGAGTCGCTTGAAACACTCCTTCTCCCTAATGGCCCTTTGCACCTCGTCATTCCACCACCAGGTGTCCTTCGCTTCCCGTTTGCCTCCCCTACTCACTCCCAAAGACTTCCGAGGCCACCTTCCGAACACATGTTGCCATCTTGAGCCACATGTCGCCGCATCTTCCCTTCTTCCCAAGGCCCCTCACCTAGCATCCTCGCCTTAAACGTTTGCGCCGCTTCCCCTCTAAGCTTCCACCACTTCGTCCTCGCAACCTTGGCCCGTTTGTCCCGATGGACACGTGCACAGCGAAAAGTCCGCCACCACAAGCTTGTGTTGGGGGGCAAAGACACTCCCAGTACCACCTTACAATCTAAGCAAGCACGTCTATCCTCCCTCCTTGCAAGGATAAAGTCGATCCGGCTCGAGTGTTGTCCACTAAGAAAGGTCACAAGATGGGATTCCCTCTTCCTAAAGAGGGTGTTCGCTATCAACAAATCATAGGCCAACGCAAAGTTCGAAACATCCTCCCCCTCTAGATTCCTACTTGCCATACCCAAACCCCCATGCACCCGCTCGAAACCTACATTAGTCGCACCCACATGGCCATTGAGGTCTCCACCTATGAAGAGTTTCTCACGGTAGGCACGGTACTAACCATGCTATCTAAATCTTCCCAAAACTGCCTTTAGTGCTCTCACTAAGACCTACACGAGGGGCATAGGCACGCATCATCACGTTCGAGCCGAATCTCCAACTACCAACCGAACTAGAATAATCCGGTCCCCTTGCCTCCTAACATCAACAACTCCATCCTTAAGGCTCCTATCGATCAAGATCCCTACCCCATTCCTACCCGATGTTGTCCCCGTGTACCAAAGTTTGAAGCCAGCACCCTCCACTTCCTTCGCCTTCTCCGGCCCTTCCATTTGGTCTCCGAACGCATAGAATATTTATACCTCCTCCTAATTGCTGCATCGACTAGCTCTCTTAACTTACCCGTTAGGGACCCTACGTTCGACTACCTAGACGAATCCTAGTTGGCTCGGCTAGCTTCCCTACCCTTCGCACCCGTCGAGGGAAGTGCGAAGACCCTTGCTCATTTTTCACTACACCCGGGCGAAGATGTAGCGCGCCACTAAGGTTGCGACGACCCGACCCTTGCTCATTTTTCATCGTACCCGGATCACGATACGACGCGCCACTAAGGGGTTATAATTTGGAATGGAGAGAGTGCATCTCTAGTGCTCCATGACAATCGATCCTGATGCATGCCTTACAGTTTTAGAAGTATGGAGGCATCTATCAAGGCAATTACCGCAGATTCTACAGTATCACCATAGGCAGCGTGTTCCTTTGCAACTGCTACCAACTGAGCATTTATGCGAGTTTTCAAACCTGGAAGCATATTTGTGATGTGCTTTAGTAGAATCTACAAAAAGGACCATGATAAATCATAATCAGTTTAACAGAGAAAATCATTAGAAACATACTAATATTATTGTTAGAAACATCACAACTTCACAGGTGTAAACAAAGGTGGCTACAGAATAAATACAGCCGGTCAAGTTGTGGCACCAAAGCCATAAATTTTGAAGTAAAAATATAAAGCATCATAACAAACTCATTAAGCATTGTGTGCTAATTATAATCTAAGCTTCACGACTTTTATTATATTTTTACTGCATTCCTGACTAGGCCATACAACATTGCGCATTTCAATTTAAGCATAAGGCATGAGAATTTAACTTTGAGTCATTATCCTGAACTAGTTGAGACTGATTCATCGCACATTTCAATTTAAGCATGAGACATGAGAATTTAACTTCGAGTCATTATCCTGAACTAGATGGGACTGATTCATCCTTCATCATATTAGGATTGTGACAACTTTTCCAGGAAACCTGAAGTTTTTAATGTTTCTGTAGGATATTAACAGATAAAATTCAGAGGGTGAAAAGAAACATGGAATACAGAGAGCAGATATGTAATAGTAATATACCATATTTAGCTTTTTGGCCAATTGAGGAACACCACAACAATGTGTGAGACCATGGTAAGCCTGTTCAGCACAAAACGATGAACCAATTTTTTAAGGAAGTGTGCTCCATTTACAGTAGAAATTGTTGCACAGATAAAATATAATTTCCCTCACATACAGTTAGAGTCGAGAAGAACTTTTCCTCAAATGCAAGTGCATCTTTGACGCTTCGGTTAAAGTTGATATCCTGTTGCAATCAGCTAGTTAAAAATAAGAACGTAAAACTTCAGGAGAACAGCTAAGCAGGTACCAAAACCCTGCTAGAGCATAAACAGAACAAAATGTAAAGGCGAATCCAATACTTCCAATATCAGAAATTTCATTTCTCATTAATGCAACATAATGATCTCCATTGTTTGTTCCTTGTGATTGCAGACATCAATCTAGCATTATATGTGGCCATTGAACCAACAAACCAACAACAACAAAACATTTTATCACAATCATATAGAAATAACTACTATTGAGAGAAAACACAAACTGACAATCAAATATTACAAGGCCTGTGCTCAGCAAAGAATATACCTCTTGGCTGCGATTTACAACACCTACATAACCGAACTCGAGTGGAATCACATTTCCCAGCAAGAAGTTACGAGCATCAGTGCCTCTGTCCATGATATCTAACTAAAGACATTGAAATAAGGTTATCAAAACGACCACACAGTGATCAGAGGACTACACAACATTAGTTGTGTACAATAAATAAATAAATACCTTGGTGATAACACCAATTGTACGAGACCCTGCCAGTAAAACAGCAAGAAATTAAAGGTTTACACTAAACTAGTGTCCACTACAAAAAAACTAGTAATCAAATGCATTATTTAAGTTGATTAAGTACCATCAGGATCAGCAAGCCTTGCCAGTTGGAGTGCATCAGAATTAGCTAAATCAGCATTTGCAGGAGAAACAGCCAAGATAATACAACTTGTATGCTTAATGTATTGCATGATCATTGCTCTGATTCTTGACTCAATATCACTGGGCTGGTCTCCAACTGGCACCCGCGTTATTCCAGGGAGGTCAACCAAGGTGATGTCTAGGACATTTGGTGAAAAGATTTTCAGACGAATTTGTTTCTCAGAAACCCCTTTGTTATCTCCAGCTTCTTTGTCCGTTTCAAGCTGAAAGCAATCAATTTCTTCCATCACATGAGAAAGAAGAATTTTTTTTCAAACATGGCACCAATGTAAGAATAGAATAAGATAGAGTAGCACAGGAATTCAGTAATTCTGTCCAATAACTATAAGAGTAGATAAACAAAAGATGAGTAAAGTAAAATGTTAAGAATTTAGCTTTTTATTGTAGTGACTCTGAAAAAACTAAGGAACCAAGTACATTCAAAACTCATTCAAAATACAATGGACAATACCTATATGAAGCAAGTAGATTATCGCACTAGAGAGAGCATATGTTTGTTAACTTCTAGTACATCAAATAGTATTCCTCATGAAATGAACAATCAATAACAGCATGTGGCTCTCTCACACGGCAAAGCACATTTCTTAAGTACTAAAAACAAAATGTGCACCCTTGCCAGACATCAGTAGCAGAGGATAGGTTATAGGTAAGCAAGTACACGAGAGACTGTTGGGAACGCTCCACAAAGGGTAGGCTGGCAAAATTCTCATTATTATATATGACCCACTCAGATAGTAGTGTCCAATCTTAAGCATTTTAGTACATAAATGGCTAATAAATATAACTGTGTATATAGGAATTAAGCAAATCCACAGTAATTGGAATGTACGTTAAAATGGCTCATGTTCTGATCCTAGGCAAAAATCAAAACAAAGTCTCAAGTTCATGGTCATCATCTTTTTCCACTATACATACAGCCTTGACCACAACTGTGCTAAAAGTTCACAAAAATCTTCATATTGAGGTAGTACTGTCAGAAAAAAATCATAGCACCAAGATTTAGCTTTTGCCAACAATATTGGATGTACGAATATGGTATCACACAGCATCTCCAAAAGCTCCTTAAAAATTACTTGATAAGCCAAAGATTCTTCCAAGTGAACAAAATAACAGGGAGCTCAATTTTTGCCTACCTCCAATAGTTTCCGATAATTAACTTACTAAAACTCGAAAACCGGGTGAGAGGAAAAACCAGGCAGGAAAGGGGGAAACCACGGCAGTGGGTGCACCCAGACAGATAGGGAGCATGGAACACAGGGGTATATATTTGAGTTGAGGGGAAATTTACCCAATGCTTGTCTTTAGGGAGTTGAGATATGAAATTATTGGAGTGCTCTTTTTTTCCCTTTTTACAACAAAAAAATGGGAGCTGTTTTAAGGAGCTCCTGGAGATGCTCTTTACTTTCTTTCTTCTTCTTTTTTCTTTTTTTTTTTTTTTTTTTTGTTAAGGGGGCCTGCTAGAGTTGCTTTAAATCAGCACATTGTATGAACTACAAGTTCAGAATGGTTTTATGGTTGCAACTGTACTCAAACAAATACCCTTTCAGCAAATATAGGAGTAGCTCACTAGTGTCTCAAGCATTGGACCAAACGCATCGCCTATATACAGCCGAAAAAAGACGAAGCTTTAGAAACCACAGCAGTATGGAACTTACCTGGATCTCGCGCTTGATCTGTTCGAAGTCATGGAACTGGCGGCCGGGAGCATGGAGAAATTCCCCCCATTCCTCGGGGGCCGAGTGGCGCACGAGCTGGAGAACGAGGGGGCGGCGCGTGCAGATGTCGGGCCCCCGAGGGAGGAAGTCGCGGCCGACGAGCGCCTCCAGCACACTGGACTTGCCGCTGCTCTGCCCACCGATCGCCGCCACCTGCGGCAGCTCCAGGCCAGCGGCGGCGTCGCCATCCAACCGTGCGATGATGTCCTGCAGACTGTTGACCAACGGGATCACCGCCTGCCCCACCGTCTCCGGTACCGCCGCCGCTGGCTTCGGCATCTCCACCGGCAGAGTAGGGTTTTGAGATGGATGATTGATGGGTAAGCGGGGTTCCCTCTTTTCCCGGTTTTTTTTCAATTTTTATGGGTTCTGTATGGTTTGTGTGCTTTGTGTGAGGCACCAGCTTCATTGATTTTTTTTTTTTTTGATAAGAGCTTCATTGAAATTGCTACAAGACCATTTCGCAGAGTTAAAAAATATATATATATCCAAAACTATTCTATTAAGTGAGTGTTTAGATTCTGGGGTGAAAAGTTTTTGCGTGTCACATTAGAAATGCCGGCACACATTGAAAATATTAAACGTAGACTAATAAAAATTAATTACAGAACTTGCAAGGAAACGAGAGATAAATTTTTTAAGCATAATTAATTCATCATTAGCGAATATTTACTGTAGCACCATAGTGTAATTAGACTAAAAAAGATTTATTTCGTAAAGTTATCGCAATTAGTTATATTTTATTCTATATATTTAATCAATACTCAGGTGAAAAGTTTTTGCAAAAGAAACTAAACATTCCCTGAGTTTTCAAGTCAACAAATAGACCAGTGAAGAAAGGTTTCTCCTTTAGTTTCTACTCCTTCTATCATAAATTACATGTCGGTTTGATTTTTTTATACATCTATTTAGAATGGAGAGTAAAAAATCACTCCAAAAATATAAAAAAAATTGGTCCTACACAAAAATTCCTTGACGAAGACGCAACGAGTTTTCTTTCATGACATCCAGGGCAGCAGTTAGTTGTGGCTGATCCGTAGGGCGACGGCCATGGCCATGGCACGAAGGAGAAAAAGCCCCCGAGAAACCTTCTGCGAGTAGGATCCACACGATTGCAAGTATGCGTATTTTTTCTATGTGGTATTGGTTTTTCCATGTGCCAAAAGTTTAGAAGCTAGGGTTGCGAGAGATATGGTTTTTTTAATCTTGCCAAGATTTTTTAATGGAAAAAGTGTTTTTTTGGCAATTTTGGAGATGCTTTAAGGTGCAATTCTTGTTGTACCAACCGTCCTCGTGTGAAAATTTGATCATCATCCTTTTTCGGACTTTGTTAGATAAAGTACAGACCTATAATACCAACTTAAAATAGGAATTAACTTTACGAAAGGCGACTAAATCGAGACACTAATATTGTTTGCGGGATTTTAGCTAGGAGGGCGGGTTTGTCGGACTACCAAATGTGGACGGGATCATGGCCAGGTAAGCTCGTAGCCGTCATCGTTGTCGCTGCCGGAGCCGTGGTCGCTGAGAAGGTAGTCGCAGAGGCCAAGGAAGTAGTGTAGCACCTCTGTATCCTGGAGCTCATCGTTGTCTGCCAGGGTGTCGTTGGAGCCGTCGGGGCGGTAATAGTCGCTGCCCTCCCTATTGAGGTCGGCGGCCTTTGCTGCGCCGGTGGGCGCAGACGTACCGAGAGCCACCTGTCCGACCAGCCTAGCGGGCTCGCCGGGTCGTCGAGGCGGAGTTCCGCGAGCGGTTTGGTGACGACGGCGATGTCGTCGTTGCTGCTGGGATGGTGGGTGGAAGGAGAACCATGTCGAAAGCTACCCCCATGCCGAGGAAGTCGAGGGTCCCAAATCGGGCATGGGTGCCCAACGGCAGCTGTAGGTTGTCGGAGTTGACCATCCGGAGCTTGGTTTGGTGCGGCAAAATGCGCAAGGCCCCTACCTGGCGCGCCAACGTCGGTGTTTTCAGTAAGCACCAACTAGTAAATTTCTATATACACGTTTATGTCCGGATGGTTCGCTAAGAGGACACAGGGAGTATACTAGTTCAGGCGAGAGGCCCTACGTCCAATTGAAGCGGTGAAAGGATCAAGATGCCCAAGAGGGGGGTGAATTGGGCTTTTCTAAATTTAATCGCAACGGTAAAAGCCAAACGCTTAGCCCATTTTACCGCTAGTGCCTAAATGTGTTCTCTATGACTCTAGGACACAAAAGTTATGCTCCCTAGGTTCCAAACCCTACTCTAGCATGGCAATTCTAGCAATGTAAATACAAGAAGTAAATGCGATAATGTAAATGCTCAAAGTAAAGAGAGGGAGAGGAACGCTGCGATGTTTTCCCGAGGTATCGGAGAGTCGGCACTCTCCACTAGTCCTCGTTGGAGCACCCGCGCGAGGGTGTAGCTCCCCCTTGATCCGCGCAAGGATCAAGTGCTCTCTACGGGATGATTCTTCATCACTCCGACGCGGTGAATCCCCCAAAACCGCTCACAAGATGAGATGGGTCATCCACAATCACCACCGGATGATCACCATGCTCCCAATCGCCACCCGTCTAGGTGATGCCGATCACCAAGAGCAATAAGCAAGAACTCTCACTTGACCAAGACTAGCCTAATGAGATGAGTGGATGCACACTTGCTACTCTTTTTCCACTAATGAGGTCCTAAGCAATGGATTAGCAAATCTCTCAACCTCACTAGGGCTCTTGCACTCTCAAGCACTCACAAGGTGTTCTTCAGCAGTAGGAATGAGCAAGAGACCTCAATTGAATGAGGTAAGGGAGTATATATACCCCCCACACAAACCCCCACACGAAGAGGTATTTCAGACAGTTTTAAGGTCGACCGGACGCGTCCGTCGGGGCGACCGGACGCGTCCGGTCGTCTATTAACGGCTAACTCGTACACTGCTAGACGTCACACCGACCGGACGCGTGTCGAGTCCGGTCCACCATGACCGGACGCTGTCCCCGTCCAGATTTTTTCCTCTCTCGGACCTCTTCGAGTAGTGACCGGACGCCTCGACCCCAGCGTCCGGTGTCGGTGATCGGCGTCCGGTCCAAAGATGGACCATGAAGCCGACGGCACCGGGCGTCCCGGTCCATTGCCGAGGCGGGGTCCGGTCCACTCGGCACCCCACATGCACGGGCCGGGACGCGTCCCCCGGCCAAGATCGTGCTGTCGTCCTGGCCAAGCCAAAATGGCTCGAAACACTTCCGTTTACGCGACCTCTTGCATGGCTTCGACTTCACTGATCTTTGGGCCAAATCTAGGGCTGCCTAGGACTAGAATGAACAAGTGTGCACCACACCTAACTCACTAGACTCACCTAGGTCAAGTTACCCATTCAAACCCCTCTTAATAGTACGGCCAAAGGTAAAAACAAAGTCCTAGCTACTCTAAGTGTCTCTCCAACGCCAAACGACACTTAGAACTAGCCGTCCTTAACCTTGTCGTCCATCCTTTGAAAATCAAAAAACGATCTCGATCGTCGGGATACCATTGATTGCCCAATCAACCACCATTATCATGACCTAACTCAAACGGTTTCTGCAAAACACATGTTAGTCACAATAATCTTACGTTGTCATTAATCACCGAAACCCACTAGGGGCCTAGATGCTTTCAATCCCCCTTTTTGGTGATTGATGACAACAACCTCGAGTATGAGAGTGAATTTGAGGTTTTCAACAAGCTTGAATCGTATAAGTTATTTGACATTAAGAACAAAGAGGTTAGATAAGCTTATACGACTCAAGCCAACATGTACTCAACGGAATGTGAATGAAGTGCGAGTACAAGAAACATAAGGCTCATTTATCAAGGATAAAGCGTAATAGCAAAGTAAATGAGCAACAACATGTGACATGACATAACATATATATATATCAAGAGTAAAGAGCACAAGTCATGAATAAACCACATGTCACACGATATAACACAAATTCACAAGTCAACAAAAAGCATGTATCACATGATGCACAAAAGTAAAGCATGAATGCAAGAGTATCACACATCAAAAGAAGTCAACTCCCCCTCACACGCTCCCCCTATCTCACATACGTGACTCTCTCTCCCCCTTTGGCATCAAGCACCAAAACCTAAGACTCCTGAGGAGGTGGGGCTGCAGACGAGTCGGGTCCGGACGAGCGTGCGGTCAACTCAAACTGTGTGTAGTCCAGGGGAGGACTCGAGTCAAGCCACTCGGTGAGCCTCGGTCGACCCTCGCCGTGTGTCTCGAGGGTGAAGCGGTGCAGGGTCTCCGCTTTCACTTGCCGTACCAACCGGATCACTGCCTTGTGTCTCGATAGTAGTGGCCTCGACTCGTGGCTCTGTAGAAGGTAGCTCGGAGAAGTAGGAGCCACGGACACCGCCCTTTGTCTCGATCCATCGTAGCTGGAGCGGTCACTGTCTCGGTGACTAGAGCCTCAGAAGTAGGGACAATCTGAGGAGGCGTACTCACTGACACGTAAGCAAAGAATCGTGAATCGTAGCCTCGGTGCGTGTAGAAACGGGGAGGAGGCTGACTCAGGGGAGGCTCAGAAGAAGCGACCGACGACGGGTGAGTCTCGATAGTAGTGGTGACTGGAGCCTCCGTCGATGGAAACTGACCCTGAGAACCCAGCGGAGTGGGGAAACCAGTGATCTCGCTGTAAGTAGCACTGAGAGCTCGCGGGGTCACAAGCACCGAGGACGTAGGAGGTGGAGTGAAGCCAGTCTGAATCGGTGTGTACCCGGCCCCTGGAGAGGCAAAGTACCGAGGGAACCGGCTGGGCGGTGAGCTGAACGGTGTGCATACACTCCCGACTCAAGTCCACCGGATCAGAATCGTGGAGCCGAGTGAAGAACTAGAAGACCCGCCAATCTGAGTAGAGGTGTAGTCAAAGGCGGGAACCCCAGTGTGCCGGACCACGTGCTCCATGAAGGCAAACGACTGACGCTGTAGGTCCGTAGCCTCGCTATCGAAGTCCGACGAAAAAGAGCCTGTGTCTCAAGCCGTGGATCGAGTAACTACCGCCGAAGCTCACCGTCCGTGGCGTGAAGGGCTGCAATGTCAGCTGCATGCTGCTGGTGAAGCTGACGAAGCTCCTGTCCGTGCCTCTCTGAAGACTGTGAGCCTGAACCACCGGCCTCGGCGTCGTGAGCACGTGGAGGCATCCTCGGAGGAGGGGCGTAGTCACCGCCGAGCTATCCGTAGGAAGATCCTCGCCTATATCTGTCGGGCTCGCCCCATCCGTGTAAGCTCGGCCTCGGGCAAGAGCCTCAACTGCCTCGGCCCCGCCGCTCCTCGCCTCGCAAATGGGGCGCCGCTGTCCCGGCACTCGAGTAGCCCTCAAGTTTCCCGGACGGGCTCCAACCAGCTGAGCCATGTTATACACAGGAAAGGAGGTGGTGGTGGCTCTAAACTCTGCAAGTGCCACCGGAGGGAAAGGTGAGATCGACGCTATAGGATCACATGCGGATCAAGTGAGCAAAGGGTAGCCGTCTCACGCTGTCTTGAATCCCTCTATGATCGTGTCCTCCATCTCGAAAGAATGACATCCCGGATGTCAAAAGCGTCTGGAAGCCAAGAAGTAGACTAGCCACCGCTGAATCTTCGTGATCGCCTCCCCCATTGCCGATCCTAGGCGTATGTCCTCCGCATAACCTCATTCAGAACACGGGCCGTAGGGGTGAGATCCCTAGGTAGACGGCGCGAGCCCGGTCCGAACGGCTCACTGAAGATCCAGCGGGCCTTCTCAATAGGCAGGTCCTCTCCGCCGTGAGGGCGACGAGGAGGCTCGGTGTCACTGTAGCAGGACTGGTGGAGTCTGGTGTCTGACGCTGTCGTGCCAAGGAGCTCGTGGGCACGTGGGATCGTAGAGTCTGAATCGCCGGCCACCAAAGGTAAAGTGAATGAACGTGTGGCCTCGAGTCGATCCAAAGAGTGGCGTAGAACTCACGCACCCGAGTCCAGTGCACGCTCCGTAAGCCAATCAAAGTCGGCCAAGCCGTGCAAGTAAGTGAGTGAAGACTGATCCGCTTCGCCGGCAAAGAACAACAACTCTGTCAAGGGGGCATACTCGGTGAGGCCTGATCTCTGCATCCCGGTAGGCTCGGAAGAAGTCCTCCTGCTGTACGGTGTAGAAGCCCTCGGCTGCTCTGGGGTCACGCTACGGTGGAAACTACTGGTCAAAGTCCACACACCGCAGGTCCTGGACTCTACGGGCATTGGCGCCCCGCAAGTCTATGTGTACAACTGGAGCAGGAACACGGGGCCTGGAAGGAGGAGGGCGTCCACCACGACGCTGAGTCTCAGCTCTAGGGGTGACCTGAGAGCGAGTGCGTGCAGAACGGTGACGTGGTGGGCTCTCGGGCTGCTCCTCGGTATCCTCGGGCTGCTCTGCTGCCTCTGCCTCTGCCTCGGGCTGCTCTGCCTGCTCTGCCTGAGCTGAACTGCCGGCCTCTAAACCAAGGTCGGAGGGTAAGTCCTCAATCCTGTGCCGGACTCCCCCGATCATCACAGTGCCGGGTGGGTCGTGAGGAGTGGGTGCGCGGAGTGCACGAGCCACAGAAGTGGGGTCTGGCTCGTGGATCCTCAAGCTACCACGGGCACCACCTCTCTCGGCAATGGTTGCAGCGTCTGCTATCGCCAGAAGCCTCTCTGCCTCGGTACTATGTCTCTTTCGCTTCTTCTTGGTGTACACCTTCCCCTTACCCTTCTGTGGAGGAGGAGGAGGAGGAGGGTCTGGTGCACCACCAATATTCTTGCAACGAGCCATGACTGGGAATCAAGAAACCACTGCCACAAGCAAGAACAACTGTCGCTGAAAGATCAAATCCCCAGAACAACTAACAAGAAACACTACCAAGTCAATCAAGAAATCCTCCCTGAGTGAAAGAACCACTGCCACTGATCAATCAAGAAGACTCGCTGACACTCAAGAGGCTTGGCCTCTGTTCCTTACTCACGGGCTTGGCCCCGAGTTCTCTGTCAAACTGACACTGTTAAGCACACTCAGCAAACCGACTCGACTCGCTGCACAGGATAGAGAAGAGAGAGTACATATAAGGAAATATTACAACTAGAGACGCGAAGACCTAGTTCGGAAGCAAGCAATTTGAGGGAAGGAATGGAGGAGGGACTTGCTACCTTAGGGATGAGCGGAGACCTGCGAAAAGATATGGAGTCGGACACTGCAGGGGCACCACAGCAAGAAGTAGATCACTGCAAGATCAACTGAATGAGAGCTAGAAGGAATTTGCAGTGAGAAAGACAGTGAGATCCACATAGGCATTTTGCCGAACACGTGACATGCAGGGCGGATGCTCACCAGGCAGAGCAAATGCCGGCCAAGGAATAGAGAGTGTGGGCTGCCGGAGACGAGGTGGGGGATTAGCGGAGCAGAGCACACCTCAACGGCGGCAGGAAGGCACGGCGGCGCTAGGTTTTTGTTGGAGGCGGCGCACTGGCAGGTGACGGTTACCACGGCGTGGGACGACGGCGCGCCGTAAGCGCAGAGCACGGCGAAGCGGCGGTGCGCTGCAGCATGGGCGGGCGGCGAGTGGTGGTGGCGCCGGCGTCTGGGTGCGGTGGTGCGGTTGCAAGGGCAGGGAGAGGGCGGCGGCGGTTCGGCCGAGAAGAGAAACGGAGCGCGCGCGGTTGAATGAGGAAGGAGGAAAAGGGAAGCGGGCCCCGCATGTCATAAGAGTTCATCTGCGCCGTTTAAATGGCAACCGGACGCTGCCCTCCGAGGGACCGGACGCTGAACAAAGGGCATTCTTGGCCACAACTCGAGCTCCAAATCGGTCAATCTTTGACCGGACGCGTCCGTTGCTCGTGACCGGATGCACCTCGGAGTCCGGTGAGCTCCCCCAATCGATCGGACGCTCAGCTTTCTCAAACGATCGGACGGTCCGGTGCCAAAAATCCATTTTGAACTAACCGGACGTGCTGATCTGAGTCCGGTCCAGCGTCCGGGCCCAAATGTCCGGTGCTCCTCTCGAGTCTTTGTTTCTTGCTGATTTCTTCACGCCGAACTTTCCCAACCTTGTCCCAACTTTGTAAGATCCAAATAAACACCAAATTGGGACTGGTGTGGGATGCCTCTCTTAAACCCTCAATTTGAAAATATTTTGCCGTAGGCTATATGCATTTTAGCGAAAATAGGCGATAAAATTGAACGAGGAAACATCGTATGGCCACCAAATAGGGTAAGTAACCAATAGAAGCGTCAAATGCTCCCCCTATCGGTGGACGAACACAGCGGATGCTCAAACTTAACCGAAAAAGAAACGACAAGACAAACACACATGCATATGCAATGCAATACTTAAATTTGAATCTAGTCGCTTGTCAAGTTTGTCCTTGGTTAAGCTTCTTCACACGCTTTGAGACGGTTATCTTAACCGAGTTAGTCAAGCTCTACATGCAATACATAATTTAAACATGTTTATATTACAAATGCAATGCAACCGACAACACAAGCTCATCTTTTAGTGAAGTTACTTAGATCAAGAACATTAAGCTCATTCCTCAACTTGCAAAACCGCGCTTCATCTAAAGGTTTTGTGAAGATATCCGCCAATTGATCTTCCGTCCTTACTCCCTCTAAGATATATCTCCTTTTGCAACATGATCTCTAAGGAAGTGATGACGGATATCGATGTGCTTGGTGCGAGAGTGTTGGACCGGGTTGTTAGCAAGTTTTATGGCACTCTCATTATCACACAACAAAGGTACACCTTTTAGAACTACACCATAGTCTAGAAGGGTTTGCATCATATAAAAGATTTATGCACAACAAGCTCCCGCGGCTATGTACTCCGCCTCGGCGGTTGACAATGCCACACTATTTTGTTTCTTTGAGGACCAAGACACTAGTGATCTACCAAGCAAATGGCACCCTCCGGATGTGCTTTTCCTATTAATTTTGCAACCGGCATAATCCGAATCGGAATAGCCCACAAGGTTAAAACTAGCTCCTTTGGAATACCAAAGCCCAATACTTGGTGTGTGCTTGAGGTACCTAAAGATTCTTTTTACGGCAACTAAGTGAGCCTCCTTAGGGTTAGCTTGGAATCTAGCACACATACACACACTAGACATGATATCGGGCCTAGATGCGGTCAAGTATAACAAACTACCAATCATAGAACGGTAGAGAGTTTAGTCAACCGGGTTACCTCCCTCATCTAAGTCGAGATGTCCATTGGATGGCATTGGAGTCTTGATGGGCTTACATTCATCCATATTGAATCTCTTGAGAAGATATTTGGTATACTTTTCTTGAGAGATGAAATTCCCTTCTCTCATTTGCTTCACTTGAAAACCAAGAAAGAATGTAAGCTCTCCAATCATAGACATCTCGAATTCCTTCGACATCAAATCACCAAACTCTTTGCAATAGCCTTCATTTGTAGAGCCAAATATGATATCATCAACATAGACTTGACAAATGAAGATATCCCCATTAAGCTTCTTGGTGAATAGTGTGGTGTCCACCGTCCCAATCTTGAAACCCTTCTCAATAAGGAAGTCCCGAAGGCGCTTATACCAAGCTCTTGGGGCTTGCTTTAGCCCATATAATGCCTTAGACAACCTATAAACATGATTAGGATATCTAGGGTCTTCAAATCCGGGAGGTTGATCAATATAGACTAGTTCATTTATGAAGCCATTTAAAAATGCACTTTTCACATTCATTTAAAAGGGTTTAATGTTGTGATTAGATGCATATGCAAGGAGGATACGAATGGCTTCAAGTCTTGCAACCGGTGCAAAGGTCTCTCCAAAATCCAAGCCTTCAACTTGAGAGAACCCCTTTGCAACTAGTCTTGCCTTGTTCCTCACAATTACACCTTGATCATCTTGCTTGTTGCGGAACACCCACTTTGTTCCAATGACTCTTGCACCCTTGGGTCGCTCTTCAAGTGTCCATACTTGGTTGCGGGTGAAGTTGTTCAACTCTTCGTGCATGGCATTCACCGAATCCGGATCTTGAAGAGCTTCATCTATGCTAGTAGGCTCAATGCAAGAGACGAAAGAGTGATGTTCAATAAATGATGCATATTTTTGAGAGCGAGTCATTACACCCCTTGTCGGACTTCCGATGATGAGATCTTGTGGATGTGCTTGGAGTAGAGGAGTTGTCCTTCTATCAACCACTTGGGGAGGAGGTTGTGGAGCATCAACATCTTGAGCTTGTGCCACTCTTTCTTCATGGGAGATTGGAGTGTCTTCATTTGGATTTCTCCCATCTTTATCATCATCTTGTGGCACACGGGATGAAGAGGGTTGATTTATCACTTGCACTTCATCTTCATCCTCCTTTGGCTTGATGTCTCCGGTTGGAATATTCTTCATAGCCTCCCTCAATGGTTCATTACCTACATCATCAAGATTCTCATGTGCTCCTTAGGAGCCGTTAGATTCATCGAACTCCACATCATATGTTTCTTCTACCAAACTGGTGGCATGGTTGAATACTCGATATGCTTTGAACTTCAATGAGTAACCAACAAGAAAGCCAATATCACAACGTCTTTGAAACTTCCCTAGGTGTTGCCGCTTCTTGTAGATGTAGCATTTGCAACCAAACACCCGGAAGAAAGAGATATCCGGCTTCTTCCCATTGAGCAACTCATACGGAGTCTTGTTGAACCACCGGTGAGGAAACAATCTATTGGCCGCATAACATACGGTGTTGATAGCTTCGGCCCAAAACCTCTCCGGTGTGTTGTACTCATCAAGCATTATTCTTGCAAGGGTGATTAGTGTCCGGTTCTTTCTCTCTACTACACCATTTTGTTGCGGAGTGTAAGTTGAGGAGACTTCATGCTTGATCCTAATTTCATCACAATATTCTTCAATGTTTGTGTTGTCAAACTCTTTCCTATTGTCACTTCTTATCTTCTTGATCTTGGTCTCAAACTCATTTTCTACTCTCTTGGCAAACTTCTTGAATGATGGAGTGGCTTCGGATTTGTCATGAAGAAAGAATACCCATGTGTATCTTGAATAGTCATCAACAATCACTAGACAATATAGGTTGCCTCCCAAGCTCTTGTAGGTTGTAGGTCCAAATAAATCCATATGAAGTAGCTCTAGCACTTTGGATGTTGACATGAATGCTTTGGAGGGATGAGTGTTGGCAACTTGCTTGCCGGCTTGACATGCACTACAAAGCTTATCATTCTCAAATACTGTAACACCTCAGTGTTAAGCTTGCATTAGGCCATAATTAATTAACCTTAATCATTCATTAGCATGGCATAAGCATCATCAAGCATTTAATCCCTAAATGCACTTATCATTTTATGTGTTGCATTTGTTTGATTAATTAATTGCTTGATCAATTGTTTAGTTAATCAATTATCTTGCAAATGACTTGATCAAGGTTGGATCCATTGCCCAGCATTTTGAAATGATTTGTCAAAATTTTATTGCAAAAGTTTTGAAGCATTTTGGAGCAAAAAAGAAATTTAGATGGAAAATCCTTTTTTATACCCTCCAATCAAAATGAATTTATAATTCAAAATCTGTTTTGATTTGGAGCTTGACCCTTAAATGAA
Source organism: Chrysopogon serrulatus (assembly GCA_015844335.1). NCBI lineage: Eukaryota > Viridiplantae > Streptophyta > Magnoliopsida > Poales > Poaceae > Chrysopogon > Chrysopogon serrulatus. The sequence goes on along the minus strand of JADLZL010003636.1, from coordinate 191,617 downwards.
AGTTGTTCAGTTTTTAATTATCTACAACTTTTATTTTTGTACCATCTCATGAAAAAGCTTGCAAAATGGTCAAAAAGTGGAATTTTGGTCGGGTTCAGTTTGAATTCAAATTTCAAAAAAAAAAAAAAAAAAAAACCTTACCGCAAACGAACAGTAGAAAGCGGCCCACGACGGCCCGCCCCCGCTTCCACCAGCCAGCGCCGCCGGCCGCGCGTCATGGCCGATCAGCGCCAGGGCAGCGCTTCGCCCACCTGCGCGCCATGCGCTGGGCAAACCGCCGCGTGGCCGGGCGGCTTCCGACGGGCGGGGCCCACGCCGGCGTATGACCCGCCACCCCTCTCGAATTGGGCGCCTGCCTCTCCATTTCGAGCTCTCGCTCTCGCTCGCTCTCGCGCTCGCCGGCAACACCGCAGCGAGCTCCGCCCCCACCATTGCCGCGGTGAGCCAGCGCCGTCGCGCCGTTCCATCGCCACCCACGCTCCGCCGCACCGGTAGCGCGCCGCTGCGTTCGCCTTCACCCTCCGCAGCCGCCAAGCAACCACCACCGCTTCTTCTACCTCGGTAAGGAGGCCAATTTGGCCGTCGTCCTTGACACCGGTGACTGCGCCGAGCACGCCGGAGTCGCGCTCGCGCGGTCCGCCGCCCACACTGCCTCTGCACTCGCACAACCGCGCACACCAAACCATAAGCCCCGCACCGGCTTCCCTGTGGCTCAATTGAGCCTATCGGAGCCCACACCGCCAAGACTGGGAGCTTCGCCGGAGCTCCTTGCTTCGCCGTGCCGCCTTCACCCGCGGCCGGGACGCTCCGCGACCCATTCCACCACCCCAACCCTAGGGATAGGTTCGCCTTGCACCCGCACGCACGACGCGCTCCTCACCGGAGTCCACCGGCGCCCGGGCGACGGCCATTGCCATGCGGGGCCGCCGTCGCGCCGCCGCTTCGCCGCCGTAGCTTTTCCGGCCGCCATTCGGCGCAACCAACACCACCACGGGTGCGGCTCGTCGAGGGGAGCACGTCGGTGCCCTTGGCGCCGGCAGCCACCTCACCGCCGGCGATCACCGGCCGGTCCAACGGCCGGCTCTGCTTTTGGCCGGCTGACCGGTGGGGTCGGCTGACCCCGGGTCCCGCCTAGCAGCGGCCCACGGTCCACTGGACCGAGTCCAGACAGGCCCAGGGTTTCGGCCCTTTTCTTTTATTGTTTTCCAGAAAATGAATTTAAACACTTTTGATTTTGTTGCTGGTGCAAATGGAATCCAAAACTGATGGAACTTGTTTTGTTAGACTTCTAATGAGTAGATCTATCCAATAAAAATATGTAATGCAATTTTTGTGGTACTTTACTGTGTAGATTTATTTAAATGCTCAAATGGCTGAAATCTGAGTAAATGCATAATAAATTGTATAGTGCTCTGAAAATTGTGATTCTTGTTTTGTTAAGCTTGTTGTGTAATGTAGTTTCTGGGAAATATATGTGTCATGTAGTTCCTGTACAAAAATATTGGAATATGATTTAATTTCAATTCTAGGCTGATTCTTGTATGATTTTTAATAAATTAATTATAAGTAATTATGCCCTGGTAATTTTTGGTGACTATTCTTAGGCTAAGTAGTGCTAGATAAAAATATGAAATCTATTGTTTGACACTTTTCATAGTACAAAGTTGTGTAATGGGCATTTCTGGCCTGCTGCTTAATCTTTTTGTGTAGGCTGTTGTACTTGGTGAATTGCTATGAAAATTTTATCATGGTCTTGTTATAGCATGATGTAGCTCCTGTAATTTTTGTAGATTTTTCTGAACTGTTTAGACAGAGGTCACAGTTCAAGCCTATTTATTCACATGAAATGATAAGGCTTTAATTTAATTGTTGAGCATGTGCTATATTTACTTTTGTGCATTTTTAAATATGCTATACTTGCTGGTCATGTAATGCAGTACCATAACTGAAATGTGATGTTTGGATATGAGTAGTGGTATTTCTCGGTATTCATGTGATGTGTGTATATGTGTGTGTGCCTACACACCACTCTTCTTTATGCACTTCTCTAAGTGTTTAGAGAAGAGGTATGCACATACTCAGTAAATGAGTTAAGTTGTTAGTAGAGAGGAGATATGCACCTACTCTGTCAAATGATCTGTTAATCATCCTCATTCATGAGCATCATACTTGTATGCATTCACTGTACTTAAGAATGTACATCGCATCATACAGGTTCGTACGAGGAACCCCAACCTTCGGAGACCGAGGAGGACCCTCAGGAGGAATTCCAGCAGGAGGTCCCAACCGGAGGAGACGAGCACGACTTACCTGAGTGCCCGAACCACTTCGCTAGCGAATTTGAGCAAGGCAAGCCCCGGAGCATTTTCTTACCTATGCTTTCTAACAGTCTAATTATGCTTTATGATTGTTGCATTAAGTATAGGAGTTGTGTGAAACCGTTGATGCATTATATCCTTGCTTTACCATTGATTATCCTACCTTGATACACCCTGCTAGTCTAGGGCGAGTATTATGCTTAGCTTGCTTAGACGGTAGAAGTCGGGTGATTTCCTGTCATCCGCGAGTATAGGTGGTTAATTATGCTTGATGGAAAGCTTATGTTGATATCATCTTGTTGATGATTATGGTTGTGATAAATGGAGACCGGGCGGAGTCTTGTGGGGTCTTTGGACCACAGTGATTCCGTCTGTGTCGATTAAGGACCGTACCGTTGTTGTACCCCAAGTCATATTGAACGCATGCCTCACATTTAGCTGGCCGGATAAGCACTTCCGACCGCGAAGCCTAACACTATCCAGGCCGGTTCTCGATCCGTTCGCACCGTATTGGAGATGGATGGGGGACCACAGGGGCGCGAAGAGTAAGTCCGAGGTCCAAATGGTCGGCTAAAGGCGTCGGGCGGTCCCCGGGTACGGTGGTTCTATGCGAGTCCGCGTACTTGTTTTTCCCCGGATACGTGCCACGTGATCTCAGCTCACCGACGGGTGAGTGTGGTTTGTGTGAGGAATACCCCCTAAGCTCAGTAGTAATCGATTCGAATCGCCATCGTTCTGGAACAGTGAAACCTTGACTTGAGCTGCAAGGATCGTAGTAATGATTATGGAATGTGGTTAATGATGATGATGGGTTAAGCTGATGATTATGATTATGGTTACTACTTGCTTGCTTAATCATGACTAATATTATAATGATGCATAGTATAGGTGCTCACATAGCCTAAATAGGAATGGTTAAGCTGAGCTACCACTTTAAACGCTATTACCGCCTTTTTGCAAAAGAGTCAAGCTATCCCCTGATAAAGCCTGTCATACTCCTTGGAGTCTTTTATTTTGAGTCAGTCGGGTAAGTCTAGCCGAGTACCTTCTCGTACTCGGGGTTTTCCCCGCTTGTTGTTTGTGCTTGACGGACATACCTTCCACGAAGTGCTTGTGCTACTGTCTTTTCCCAGTGGACTAGAAGACCTTGGGCAAGGTTAATCTTAATATTCTCCCCAACCGCTTTTCGTTGGATAGACTCGGACCGGCACTTTGTATTAATCCTTAAAAAGGCGTGAGTTGGGTTGAGCTTTCAAAACTACTTTGTTTTCGCTTCTCGGATTTTAAGAACTCGGTTTGTAATAACTTTATTTCCGCACTCTGATGTTGTTGAACTATTTGTGAAAAGTTGTAACGTGCGACCGGGTGACGCTAAACTTCGTCACGATCTTGGTTGATGATGTTTGGTTTGAAATCCTTCGAGATTTCCGGGACTACCGGGTTTATAATGGCTTAAGTGTAACAATTGCTTGCTTAGCGAGTGATTTTTCACTTATGCTTTTATAAATTGGTCGGTTCTGTTACAGCTGGCATCAGAGCAAGGTTTAACGGTTACTGTTCACATGTGTATTTAAAAACAAAAGATTTTGGTTTTAAAACTGAATTTCAACTTATAAATTTATAAGTCTTTGAGAAGAAAACCGTTGCAAACTAAGAGTGTGCCAGTGGTCATATCCTTTATGCCCAAATAAGGACTCTAGGTGGCTATTTAAGTCTTGACTTGGGGGCTTGCATCATATTTTGTTTTCACTTTGTTGCCCATGCAAAGAAGGTAATTGTATGGGTGCCGTTCATTTGGAATGGTAATGTATGGTTCAAAATGCCTCTACGCCTCGGTAAGTGGGAGTTGTGAGAGCATGGTTGTCCAACCGGCAATCTAGGGGAGTGCTAGTGTGATACCGAAAGTATTTACATGTCAAAACCATGTACTTACCAAGGTGTTTAATTGTGGGTTGTGCCGTCTGTTGAGACGATGCCGTCTTGGGACGAGGACCGGGTAGTTGTACTACATGTGCGTGTATTTAGGAATGCACGTGCGTGTGAGTACTTAATCTTTACATTCTGCAATGCATTTATTCATACTGTTGGGATGGGCTGAAGTGGATTTTCTGCAGGTACATAACAGCGATTCGTGTAGAACGACTAGTTATACGCTATGAGAGAACGTTGTATGCCACCGTATATCCGCTAGAAATGTTTTTGCTAAGTTTGTGAGAACGTAAGATACGTGCATACATCATGTTTGTTCATCTCATGTCATTACATTTACCTTCCCTTATAAATTGATTACCTCTGTCAATTAAAATTGGATAATTAATAACTTGTTTCACCCGGGATAAATCTCTGACAGATGGCTCGCACAAAGCAGACAGCTCGCAAGTCCACTGGAGGACGTGTGCCACGCGGACAGCTCGCACCTCGCACCACTATCCGGGAGTCTCACTTCCTGGAGGAGTTTGGGATGCCCACGCTTCTTTGGCGTGTCTTTGGCCACGTGGGGTATACGGAGGAGCAAATGACCCGTATACTCCTAGGTGACTGAGGAGCCGAGCGACGGAGACCAGCTGGTTGCCGTGGAGGTTACCGTCCCACCACTCCACGAGGACTCGGAGTGGGAGGGGTGGCGCATTCGTGCCTACGGAGTCACACCGGAGGAGGGGGCTAGCAGAGTTGCCTTCTCAGTCCTGCGCACCATCATGGAGCGTTTTCGCCGAGCCCGGCACGAGCCTTGGCGGGAGTGTTCCCTCGTGGTGACCCCCTGGCCGACACTTTCGGGAGCGATCTCCAAAGATGGCACGCCGGCACGGGATCCATGAGATTGAGGATAGCGACAATGCGGCGATGAGTGCCATGTTTGCTATGATGCGGACATTGGATGCTACTCGATCCCCGCATGTACAAGATCAATGACTGAACAAGACCTTGTCGAAGAAGCAAGAGAAGAAGAAGAAGAAGCACTCGGATCATGTCGAGATCCGAGGCACCGATTGAGCTTATCACGGCTACCGAGATGATGCCGAGGCCCGTGAGAGGGCGGCCAACGGGGAGATCGCTACCTTGCGTGCACGTGTCGCACGCTATGAGCGTATATGAGAGGAACGCCGATAGGATGATGGCGCAGACTAGTCACGAGAGAGGAATGAAGCCCGGAACGACGCCCATCACCGGGGCACCGGCTCTTTGACCGTGAGCGATACATCGACCCGGTACCGCGAGGACTACCACGTGCTATACAACCAGGTTCATGGTCACCATGCGCCTGGAGCGGCTGAGGTGGAGCCGGGGGTCATCGACCCCGATGGAGGCGAGGAGGACGCTGACCTTCCACCTGCACCCGAGCCTGCACCCGACGACGATGTTGTTCTAGCTGCTGAGTCCGACGTCGGTAGCAAGCACGAGTAGGCTAGTGGTCTCATCACTAGTCATAGTTGCGCTCTCGTTCTTTTGTTGTTGGCATGTAACCCTTATGAGATGTGACTCATGTGTGTTGGATCGTCATGTGTTGTGGTGCTATCCGAACGCCTAAAGTCCAGCGTATGTATGCTGGCAATTTTGGATGTTGTATGACTTGAATGATGCTATTTCAGTAATCTAATTAGTGATGTTATGAATTGTGGAAATGAATCGTTATGCCTGCGTGTTGTTGAATGAAATTTTTTCTTCCAATGATTCATTGGTATGATTATTACATTCGCTTACAATGTTGTAACATCACCTAATAATTACTTGTTGCCGGAATATGCAGATGGTTGGTACCCGCCGCACTGCCAGTGGCAGTATGGTGGATGAAGGCACCGCAGGTGGCAATGGAGGCAACGGAGGGAATGGTAGTAGTGGAGGAAACGGAGGAAACGGGGGTAATGGAGCAAACCCCAGGACGGACCTACCACCACCACCTCCACCACCGTTGACCGCTAAGCAACTTTTCCAACAATTCCTCGGCAGTCAGCGCAACATGGAAGCTACGTTGCGCGATATCGCGGCCAACACTAGCCGTGGAGGCCATCACGATCATCATGTCAACCAGTATAGCACTTTCAAAGACTTCCTCGATACTGACCCACCCAATTTCCTGCAAGCCAAGGAACCACTTGAAGCTCTGGAGTGGATCAACACAATGGAAGACAAGTTTCGCCTGCTCCGTATGACCGAATCATTAAAGGTTGAGTATGGGGCACATCAGCTGCAAGGCCCGGCTGGAATTTGGTGGTCTCATCAACGCACCACTTTCCCGCCGAATGCTCCCATCACCTGGGCACAGTTCACTCAGATGTTTCGCAGCACCTATGTTCCACCATGTTTAATGGCTATGAAAGTGTCAGAGTTTATGAAGCTTAACCAGGGCAACAAGAGCATGAATGAGTATCTGCAGGAGTTTAACAACCTGTCTCGCTATGCTCCCTCATATGTGGATACGGAAGAGAAGAAGATAGCTAGCTTCAAGAGGGGTCTTAATACCAAGATGGCCAAAACCATGGGTACTAGTTCGAGGGCTACCTTCAATGAGTTCATCAGCGACTGTTTGACTCAGGAGAATAACAACAACTTGCATGCTGCTTCCAAGAACCGCAAGAGAAACTTTGAGGGAGGATCTTCTCAGTACAGGCCTCCAATGATTAATCGTCCGCAGTATCGCCCTCTAGCTCAGAATTCGAGGTTCCGTGCACCCGCTTCAAAGAGGAATGCTCCACCACCTCCGAAGAACCAGAGGGGCTATCGCCCATCTGCACCCCAAGCTCAAGCCAAGACTGGAGGTTCCACGGCAGCTACTCCCGCCGTGAGAGGTCCCTGCTTCAACTGCAATCAGATGGGTCATTTCGCCAAGTACTGTCCCTACCCGAAGAAGCAGACGACCTATCCTGCCCGTGCACACCACACCACCGTGGATGAGATTCCCGAGGGAGAACCGGGTCCAAGGGCGGTGCGTTTCTTGTCAACAATCATCCTGCAGTTGTTTTATTTGATTCTGGATCATCGCATTCTTTTATGAGTCAAGCATATGCACGATCGCATGAACTAGAGCTTAAGCACTTAGATTATGGGTATCGCATCAGCTCTGCTGGTGCTGATGTCCTATCCAATCAGATGCTTGAGCATGCAACTTTTGAGATGGGGATAAAACATATAGGGTTAATTTGGTGGTCTTACCTGGCTTAACTATGGATGTGATCTTGGGAATAAATTGGATGAAAGATAAGCAAGTTGTGATTGATACTGGGAATAGAACAATTACCCTCACGGATCCTCTGGGTAAAGACACTTTCCAAGTGTTATTGCCTCGAGTTGCAGACATGACCAAGTTGACCTATGCTATCCGAGCCTCCTCTGCTCTTTTTTGAGATTCCCGTGGTTTGTAAGTTTCCCGATGTTTTTCCCCGAAGATTTACCCGGGCTACCGCTGACGAGAGACATTGAGTTTGCAATTGATCTAGTGCACGGTACAGCTCCGATATGCAAGAGACCTTATCGTATGCCTCCCAATGAGCTAGCGAGTTGAAGAAACAGTTGTATGAGTTTGAGAAGTTGGGTTTCATCGGGCCAAGTACTTACGAATGGGGTTGTCCAGCTTTGTTTGTGAAGAAGAAAGATCATTCCTTGAGGCTATGTGTTGATTATCGGCCGCTCAATGCCGTAACAATCAAGAACAAGTACCCTCTCGCCGAGAATTGATATTCTGTTTGATCGGTTGTCTAAAAAGCTAAAGTGTTTTCCAAGATTGACTTGAGATCAGGGTATCATCAAATCAAGATTCGTCCGGAAGATGTGCATAAGACTGCTTTCGTCACTAGATACGGGTTGTATGAGTTATGTCTTTTGGCTTGACGAATGCTCCTGCATACTTTATGTATCTTATGAATTCAATCTTTATGCCTGAATTGGATAAGTTCGTGATTGTATTCTTGGATGACATTCTGATATACTCTGCAAATGAAGAAGAACACGCCCAGCATCTGAGAGTTGCGCTTACCAGATTGAGAGAACATAAGTTGTATGCCAAGTTCAGTAAATGCGAGTTTTGGTTAAAGGAAGTTGCTTTCCTTGGCCATATCATTTCTGAAAATGGCATATCGATCCAACCCGTCCCAAGGTACAAGAGGTCATGGATTGGCAACCGCCCACGCCTGAATGAAGTTCGGAGTTTTCTTGGAATGGCAGGGTATTATCGCCGTTTCATTCCAGATTTCTCTAAGATTGCCAAGCCAATGACGAGTTTGCTGCAGAAGGAGCACAAATTTGTTTGGACGGAGGCATGTGAGGCAGCCTTTCGCACCTTGCGAGAGTTGCTAACCACGGCCCCCCGCCTTGGCACGACCCGGACATCGAGAAGCCGTTTGATGTGTCTTGTGATGCATCGAAGACTGGTTTGGGTTGTGTGCTGATGCAAGAAGGCCGAGTGATTGCTTATGCTTCACGTCAGTTGAGAAAGCATGAAGTCAACTATCCCACGCATGATTTAGAGTTAGCTGCAGTTGTGCATGCTTTGAAGATATGGAGACATTATCTGTTGGGAAATGTGTGCCATATATACACTGATCACAAAAGTCTCAAGTACATCTTTACCCAACCTAAACTCAACATGAGGCAAATAAGATGGTTGGAGTTGATCAAGGACTACGACTTGACGAAGGCACTATCACCCCGGCAAGGCAAACGTGAGTTGCGATGCTTTGAGTCGCAAGTTACATCATCATGCTGTGAAGCCGTTGATTGAAGAGAAGTTCAATCTAATGCATCCTGCAGTCCTGCATGATCTCCAAGTTCGATGTTCTCTTGACCAACGGATCATTGAAGGCCAAAAGACAGATCCCCGGCATCTACCACCTCAAAGAAAGAATGAAGAAGGAATCAATTCCGCATTTCGATTGGATGACAATGGTGTACTTTGGTTCGACACTCGTCTTGTCGTGCCGAAGGATCGAGAACTCAAGAACAAGATAATGGATGAGGCTCACCTTTCCAAGTTATCCATTCACCCAGGAGTAACAAGATGTATCATGATCCGAGACCTCGATATTGGTGGGCGAAGATGAAGAAAGAGATAGCATATGTGGCTCGATGCGATACTTGTTGTCGTGTCAAGGCCATTCACATGAAGCCGGCGCGTTTGTTTGAAACCTTTACCGCCTCTGTTTGGAAGTGGGATGATATCGATATGGATTTCATCATAGGTTTACCAACTACACAAAAGGGAAATGATTCAATCTGGGTAATCGTTGATCCATTAACCAAGTCAGCTCACTTCTTACCTGTCAAGACAACCTACAGACCACCTCAATATGCTCACCTGTACATTGAAGAGATTGTCCGTTTGCATGGGGTACCCAAGACCATCGTATCTGATAGAGGGTCGCAGGTCACTGCTCATTTCTGGACCCGTTTGCATGAAGGAATGGGTACTAAGTTGCTGCACAGCACCGCTTATCATCCTCAGACTTCAGGTCAGACTGAAAGACTTAATCAAGTTCTTGAAGATATGTTGAGAGCATGTGTGCTATCTGCTAAGGGTTCATGGGAATCTTGGCTACCCTTGGCCGAGTTCTCCTACAACAATAGTTATCAAGAAAGTATCAAGATGGCACCGTTTGAAGCTTTGTATGGCAGAAGTGTAGAACTCCTTTGAATTGGGTAGAAGCAGGAGAAAGAAGATACTACGGTATTGACTTTGTTCCCGAAGCGGAAGAGAAGGTTCGAACTATCCAAGAACATATGAAAGTTGCACAGTCCCGACAAAAGAGTTATGCTGACAATCGAAGAAGATCTTTGATGTTTGAAACAGGTGACTATGTCTACCTCAGAGTTTCACCGATAAAGGGTACACAAAGATTTGGAGCCAAGAGGAAGCTTGCACCAAGATATGTGGGTCCGTACAAGATTCTCGAAAGAAGAGGTGAAGTTGCTTACAAGTTGCAGTTGCCCGAGTCTATGAGTTCTATCTTTCCGATCTTTGACGTCTCTCAATTGAAGAAGTGTTTGCGTGTGCCCGAAGAAAGAGTCGATGAACAAGATTTGAAGCTAGCAGCTGATCTGGTTTATAAAGAAGAGCCTGTAAGAATTGTTGATAGCAAAGAAAGAGTGACTCGGAATCGGTTGGTGCGCACATACAAGGTCGTGTGGAGCTACCATGATGATAGAGATGCATCATGGGAAACTGAGGATTACCTGAAAGAAGTTTATCCCGAATTTCATAAAACCTGGTTAGTAAACCCAAATCTCGGGACGAGATTTCTTTAAGGGGGTAGGGCTGTAACACCTCAGTGTTAAGCTTGCATTAGGCCATAATTAATTAACCTTAATCATTCATTAGCATGGCATAAGCATCATCAATCATTTAATCCCTAAATGCACTTATCATTTTATGTGTTGCATTTGTTTGATTAATTAATTGCTTGATCAATTGTTTAGTTAATCAATTATCTTGCAAATGACTTGATCAAGGTTGGATCCATTGCCCAGCATTTTGAAATGATTTGTCAAAATTTTATTGCAAAAGTTTTGAAGCATTTTGGAGCAAAAAGAAATTTAGATGGAAAATCCCTTTTTATACCCTCCAATCAAAATGAATTTGTAATTCAAAATCTGTTTTTGATTTGGAGCTTGACCCTTAAATGAAAGTTGTTCAGTTTTTAATTATCTACAACTTTTATTTTTTGGACCATCTCATGAAAAAAGCTTGTAAAATGGTCAAAAAGTGGAATTTTAGTCGGGTTCAGTTTGAATTCAAATTTCAAAAAAAAAAAGAAAAAACCTTACCGCAAACGAACAGGCGAAAAGCGGCCCACGACGGCCCAGCGGCCCGCTCCACACCAGCCCAAGGCCGCCGCGTGGCGTGTCGATCACGACAGGAGGCGGCGCTCGCCACGAAGCGCCATCATGCGCTGGCGAACCGTCGGCGTGGCCGGCCGGCTTCCGACGGCGGGGCCCCACGCGGCGTATTTACCCGGCCACCCCTCTCGGAATTGGAGCGCTTTGCTCTCCATTTTCGAGCTCTCGCTCGCTCTCACTCTCGCGCCCGCCAAGCAGCACCGCAGCGAAGCTCCGCCCGCGCCATTGCCGCGGTGAGCCCGGCGCCGCCCGCCGCGCCCATCGCCACCGTGCGCTCCGCGACGCCAACCTTGGCGCGCTGCGTTTCGCCTTCACCCTCCGCGGCCGCCAAGCAACCACCACCGCTTCTTCTACCTCGGTAAGGAGGCCAATTTGGCCGTCGTCCTTGACACCGGCGGTGATCGCTGCGCCGAGCACGCCGGAGTCGCGCGCCTTGTCCGCCCGCCCCTGGCCTACGCTCGCACAACCGCGCACACACCAAACCATAAGCCCCGCACCGGCTTCCCTGTGGCTCAATTGAGCCTATCGGAGCCCACACCGCCGCACCGGGGAGCTCGCCGGAGCTCACTTGCTCCCTGCGTGCCGCCTTCACCCGGCCGGGGCGCTCCCGCGACCCATTCCACCACCCCAACCCTAGGGATAGGTTCGCCTTGCACCCACATGCGCAGCGCTCCTCACCGGAGTCCACCGGCGCGGTGGTGACCGCGCCGCACTGCCATGCGGGGGCCGCCGTCGCCGCGCCGCTTCGCCCGCCGTAGCTTTTTCGGCCGCCATTCACACAACCAACACCACCACGGGGGTGTGGCTCGTCGAGGGGAGCACGTCGGTGCCCTTTGGCGCCGGCAGCCACCTCACCGCCGGGCGATCACCGGCCGTCAACGGCCGGCTCGCCTTTGGCCGGGCCGACCCGGTGGGGTCGGCTGACCCGTCCCCGCCTGGCAGCGGCCCACGGTCCACTGGACCGAGTCCACGCAGCCCGTGGTTTCATCCCTTTTCTTTTATTGTTTTCCAGAAAATGAATTTAAACACTTTTGATTTTGTTGCTGGTGCAAATGGAATCCAAAACTGATGGAACCTGTTTTGTTAGACTTCTAATGAGTAGATCTATCCAATAAAAATATGTAATGCAATTTTTGTGGTACTTTACTGTGTAGATTTATTTAAATGCTTAAATGGCTGAAATCTGAGTAAATGCATAATAAATTGTAGAGTGCTCTGAAAATTGTGATTCTTGTTTTGTTAAGCTTGTTGTGTAATGTAGTTTCTGGGAAATATATGTGTCATGCAGTTCCTGTACAAAAATATTGGAATATGATTTAATTTCAATTCTGGGCTGATTCTTGTATGATTTTTAATAAATTAATTATAAGTAATTATGCCTTGGTAATTTTTGGTGACTATTCTTAGGCTAAGTAGTGCTAGATAAAAATATGAAATCTATTGTTTGACACTTTTCATAGTACAAAGTTGTGTAATGGGCATTTCTGGCCTGCTGCTTAATCTTTTTGTGTAGGCTGTTGTACTTGGTGAATTGCTATGAAAATTTTATCATGGTCTTGCTATAGCATGATGTAGCTGCTGTAATTTTTGTAGATTTTTCTGAACTGTTTAGACAGAGGTCACAGTTCAAGCCTATTTATTCACATGAAATGATAAGGCTTTAATTTAATTGTTGAGCTTGTGCTATATTTACTTTTGTGCATTTTTAAATATGCTATACTTGCTGGTCATGTAATGCAGTACCATAACTGAAATGTGATGTTTGGATATGAGTAGTGGTATTTCTCGGTATTCATGTGATGTGTGTATATGTGTGTGTGCCTATACACCACTCTTCTTTATGCACTTCTCTAAGTGTTTAGAGAAGAGGTATGCACATACTCAGTAAATGAGTTAAGTTGTTAGTAGAGAGGAGATATGCACCTACTCTGTCAAATGATCTGTTAATCATCCTCATTCATGAGCATCATACTTGTATGCATTCACTGTACTTAAGAATGTACATCGCATCATACAGGTTCGCAGGAGGAACCCCAACCTTCAGAGACCGAGGAGGACCCTCAGGAGGAATTCCAGCAGGAGGTCCCAACCGGAGGAGACGAGCACGACTTACCTGAGTGCCCGAACCACTTAACTTAGCGACTTTGAGCAAGGCAAGTCCCGGAGCATTTTCTTACCTATGCTTTCTAACAGTCTAATTATGCTTTATGATTGTTGCATTAAGTATAGGAGTTGTGTGAAACCGTTGATGCATTATATCCTTGCTTTACCATTGATTATCCTGCCTTGATACACCCTGCTAGTCTAGGGCGAGTATTATGCTTAGCTTGCTTAGACGGTAGAAGTCGGGTGATTTCCTGTCATCCGCGAGTATAGGTGGTTAATTATGCTTGATGGAAAGCTTATGTTGATATCATCTGTTGATGATTATGGTTGTGATAAATGGAGACCGGGCGGAGTCTTGTGGGGTCTTTGGACCACACGGTGATTCCGTCTGTGTGTCGATTAAGGACCGCATCGTTGTTGTACCCCAAGTCATATTGAACGCATGCCTCACATTTAGCCGGGCCGGATAAGCACTTCCGACCGCGAAGCCTAACACTATCCAGGCCGGTTCTCGATCCGTTCGCACCGTATTGGAGATGGATGGGGGACCACAGGGCGCCAAGAGTAAGTCCGAGGTCCAAATGGCTGGCTAAGGCAGTCGGGCGGTCCCTGGGTACGGTGGTTCTATGCGAGTCCGCGTACTTGTTTTTCCCGGATACGTGCCACGGTGATCTGTAGCTCACCGACGGGTGAGTGTGGTTTGTGTGAGGAATACCCCCTAAGCTCAGTAGTAATCGATTCGAATCGCCATCGTTCTGGGCCGGTGAACACCTTGACTTGAGCTGCAGCATCGTAGTAATGATTATGGAATGTGGTTAATGATGATGATGGGTTAAGCTGATGATTATGATTATGGTTACTACTTGCTTGCTTAATCATGACTAATATTATAATGATGCATAGTATAGGTGCTCACATAGCCTAAATAGGAATGGTTAAGCTGAGCTACCACTTTAAACGCTATTACCGCCTTTTTGCAAAAGAGTCAAGCTATCCCCTGATAAAGCCTGTCATACTCCTTGGAGTCTTTTATTTTGAGTCAGTCGGGTAAGTCTAGCTGAGTACCTTCTCGTACTCAGGGTTTTTCCCGCTTGTTGTTTGTGCAGACGGACATACCTTCCACGGGTACTGTGCTACCTGTCTTTTCCCAGTGGACTAGAAGACCTTGGGCAAGGTTAATCTTAATATTCTCCCCAACTGCTTTTGTTGGATAGACTCTGGACTGGCACTGTATTAATCCTTAAAAAGGCGTGAGTTGGGTTGAGCTTTCAAAACTACTTTGTTTTCGCTGCTCGGATTTTAAGAACTCGGTTTGTAATAACTTTATTTCCGCACTCTGATGTTGTTGAACTATTTGTGAAAAGTTGTAACGTGCGACTGGTGACGCTAAACTCGTACGATCTTGGTTGATGATGTTTGGTTTGAAATCCTTCGAGATTTCCGGACTACCGGGTTTATAATGGCTTAAGTGTAACAATTGCTTGCTTAGCGAGTGATTTTTCACTTATGCTTTTATAAATTGGTCGGTTCTGTTACAAATACAACATCCTTTAAACCTCTAACCATCTCTTTCTTCAATAGCTTCTTGAGAGTGTTCATTCCAACATGAGCAAGCCTTCTATGGCATAACCAACCGAGTGATGTCTTCGTGAATAAGCAAGTCTTCAAGTTTACATCTTCAGAGGAGAAATCAACTAGATAGAGATTGTTGTATCTAAAGCCCTTGAATATCACTTGATGATCATCTTTCTTTGACACAACCACTTCCTTCTCGGTGAATAAGCATTCAAAGCCAAGATCACATAATTGACCAACGGATAGTAAGTTGAAGCTCAATGATGCAACAAGAAGCACATTTGAAATTGAATGATCATTTGATATAGCAATCTTTCCCAACCCTTGTACTTTGCCTTTTGAGTTGTCCCCAAATGTAATCTTCTCTTGATTATCAACTTCTTCATCTAGTGAGGTGAACATACGAGGATCACCGGTCATATGTTGAGTGCAACCACTATCAATAACCCAATGACTTCCACCGGTCTTGTAATTCACCTACACACATGGGAGATCAAGCTTTTTGTTTAGGGACCCAAACTTGAGAGGGGCCCTTAACTTTCTCAACTAGTGACTTTGCAACCCAAATTTGCTTAGGCTTATTCTTGTTGGGAGGATCTAAGAATGTGACTTGAACTTTTCCACTTTCTTTCTTTCTAAGAATGTAGTGAGCATTGAAGGCAAAGGGTCTAGCATGCTTGGGCAAGGGTTGTGGTGGTGGAGTTTCACACTCATGAGCAAAGTGACCTTCTTGACCACACTCAAAGCATCTCTTTGGCTTGGGCTTTGAATTGTAATATTGTTGAGCTTTGACTTTCTTCTCTTGTTGAGCCAAGAAACCAATGCCACTTCTATCCATCTTCATGACGGTGTTCATGAGTAGCTCATTTTGAAGATAGTTGCCTCGAGAGAACTTTTGCAATCCAATTTTCAAGTGATCCTTCTCTAACTTGAGTTGCTTGTTTTCCTCTTTTAGCTTCTCTACATCATGATCAACTCTTGTAGCACCAAATGCACAACTCTTCTCAAAGTTGAGCCTTTTGATCTCCTCTTTGAGTAACTCAATCTCTTGATCAATCTCATTGTTGCATTCTTGAGACTCAATGACAATGGTATTGGTGGATAAGAGCTTCTCAAGATCTTGCTTTAGCTTTGCATTCTCATTCTTGATCTTGACATAGTCATCATAATGCTCGGCCACTACAACTTGCTTGCCTTTGCCACTAGAACCTTGCTCAATGCTCTCAACAATCAAGTCATCACATGATGTGGCTATATCAATCTTAACAACATGGTTAGTAGCATCATGTGTCTCATCGGATAAAAGATCATATGAAAGCACAAGGTTATCATGGTTAACTTTGAGAGTTGTGTACTCTTCCTTAAGCAAGTTGTATCTAGTGTTAAGCTCATTGTGTATCTCCTCAAGTTTATCATGTTTTGCTCTAAGCTCTTTTAGGGACTATTTGAGCTCCTTGAGTGATGATGACACAACCTTGTTTTCTTCTCTAAGCTCATCACTAGCTGTTCTCGGCTATGTCATATTTAGCAAGAAGAGACTCATTCTCAAGTTTTAGCTTTTCATTTTTAGTTCTTGTCTTTCTAATGATTTTAGAGTAATCATTAAGCAAGGTGACAAGTTCATCATATGAAGGTGCTTTAAATTTATTGTCACTATCACTACCACAATCATCATCACTATCATCATGGGAGTTTTGTGCCTTCCGATCACCTTTGGCCATAAGGCATAGGTGTGTAGGGGATGATGGTGGTGAAGGCGATGGAGGTAGTGAAGTCCCAATAACAAGAGTGGCCACCTTCTCTTTCTCATCATCACTATCGTCGGATGATCCACCACTTGATGATTCAATGTCGGTGAGCCAATCACCCACGATATAAGCCTTGCCACCCTTCTTCTTGTGGAACTTGTTCTTCTTCCAATCTTTCTTCTTGTATGGCTTATCTTTCTTCTTCTCATCATCATCATCATCACTTGAATCATCCTTCTTGCCCTTGAACTTGTTCTTGTGCTTGTCTTTCTTGGGCTTCGGACATTGATGAGCAAGATGGCCAAGTTCACCACAATTGTAGCAATCCATCTCGAAGATAGGCTTTCTCTTGCTACTTGTGAAGAACTTCTTTTTCTTGGAGTCAAACTTGACGCCACTCTTGTTAAGCTTCTTAAGCATCTTTGTGGTCTTCCTTACCATGAGTGCAATGTTTGTATCATCATCTTCATCATCACTTGAGCTTGCAAGAACGATCTCAATAGCTTTGCCTTTGCTCTTCTTCTCTTGACTAGCCTTGAATGCCAAGTCTTTCTTCTTGGTGGAGGAAGAGCTTTCTTGCGGAGTGATGTGCATGTACATCTCATGTGCATTGATCTTCCCCAAGACTTGGGTTAGTGTAGCGGTGGAAAGATCACCTTGATGGAGCACCGTGACAATGTGGCCATACTTATCAATTGGAAGGACACACAAGATCTTTCTCACAACATCGGATGGTGACATTTGTGTGAGTCCAAGTCCATTGAGCTCCTCTACAATGACATTCAAGCGAGAGTACATTTCATTAGCATTCTCATGAGGAAGCATGGCAAATGAATTAAACTTTTGCATAACAAGATGATAGCGTTCCTCATGCTCACTCTTGGTTCCCTCATGGAGCGCATAAATATTTTCCCAAAGATCATGGGCATTTTTGTGGTTCCGGACCTGGTTGAACACATCTTTGCAAAGACCTCTAAAGATGATGTTTTTGGCCTTTGCATTCCACTTCTCATTGGTTTCCTCATCTTGTGTGAGGTGTGCGGCATCCCTAGGTCTTGGAAAACCTTGAGTAGCGGCTCGAAGCGCGTTAAGATCTTCGGCCTTAAGATACGCCTCCATGCGAATCTTCCAATACGGAAAGTCATCGCCCTCGAACATGGGAGGAGGTCCATTCCCTCCGGTCATCTTTTCTCTAGGCGGTTAAGCCTAAATCAAGAGCACGAGGCTCTGATACCAATTGAAAGGATCAAGATGCCCGAGAGGGGGAGTGAATTGGGTTTTTCTAAATTTAATCGCAACGGTAAAAGCCTAACGCTTAGCCCATTTCACCCCTAGTGCCTAAATGTGTTCTCTATGACTCTAGGACATAAAAGTTATGCTCCCTAGATTCCAAACCCTACTCTAGCATGGCAATTCTAGCAATGTAAATACAAGAAGTAAATGCGAGAATGTAAATGCTCAAAGTAAAGAGAGGCAGAGGAACGCGGCGATGTTTTCCCGAGGTATCGGAGAGTCGGCACTCTCCACTAGTCCTCGTTGGAGCACCCGCGCGAGGGTGTAGCTCCCCCTTGATCCGCGCAAGGATCAAGTGCTCTCTACGAGATGATTCTTCATCATTCCGACGTGGTGAATCCCCCAAAACCGCTCACAAGATGAGATGGGCCATCCACAATCACCACCGGATGATCACCATGCTCCCAATCGCCACCGAGCCGTCTAGGTGATGCCGATCACCAAGAGTAATAAGTAAGAACTCTCACTTGACCAAGACTAGCCTAATGAGATGAGTGGATGCACACTTGCTACTCTTTTTCCACTAATGAGGTCATAAGCAATGGATTAGCAAATCTCTCAACCTCACTAGGGCTTTTGCACTCTCAAGCACTCACAAGGTGTTCTTCAGTAGTAGGAATGAGCAAGAGACCTCAATTGAATGAGGTAAGGGAGTATATATACCCCCCCACAAAACCCCCACACGAAGAGGTATTTCGCAGTTTTTAAGGTCGATCGAACGCGTCCGTCGGGCGGCCGGGGCGCGTCCGATCGTCTGTTAACGGCTAACGTACTGGCCGGATGTCACACCGACCGGACGTGTGTCGAGTCCGGTCCACCATGACCGGGCCGCGCGTCGGTCAGATTTTTCCCTCTCTGGACCTCTTCGAGTAGTGACCGGACGCCACGACCCCCAGCGTCCGGTCTCGGTGTCGGCGTCGGTCCCAAAGATGGACCCCTGAAATCGATGGCACCGGGCGTCCGGTCCACTTGCCGAGGCGGGTCCGGTCACTGGCACCCCACATGCACCGGCCGGGACGCGTCCCGGCCAAGATCTGTCTGCGTCCGGTCAAGTCAAAATGGCTCGAAACACTTCCGTTACGCGACCTCTTGCATGGCTTCGACTTCACTGATCTTTGGGCCAAATCTAGGACTGCCTAGGACTAGAATGAACAAGTGTGCACCACACCTAACTCACTAGACTCACCTAGGTCAAGTTACCCATTCAAACCCCTCTTAATAGTACGGCCAAAAGGTAAAAACAAAGTCCTAGCTACTCTAAGTGTCTCTCCAACGCCAAACGACACTTAGAACTAGCCGTCCTTAACCTTGTCGTCCATCCTTTGAAAACCGAAAAATGATCTCGATCGTCGGGGCATGAATACCATTGATTGCCCAATCAACCACCATTATCATGACCTAACTCAAACGGTTTCTGCAAAACACACGTTAGTCACAATAATCTTACGTTGTCATTAATCACCGAAACCCACTAGGGGCCTAGATGCTTTCAAGCGGGTTCTATTACTTAGCGACGGTTCGTAGTAGGTTACAAACGGTTCGAAAGAGGGAAGGGGCTCCCAAGTCTGTGATTGAGCACGGTGCCAATATCGTGTCGTGGGTGGTTGTGGATCGAGATGTGAATGATCTAAGCTGCGTTGTCCTCAAAGGGTGGCTCGCCCTCCCTTTTATAGATAAAGGGAGGGGGTTGCCTTACATGGGTTCTATAGAGGAGGAATGGGCGTGTCGCGCTAAGGAAGAAGAAAGAAAAAGAAAAAAGAACTATGGTGGAGTGGTTCGTCCAATTCTCCGGGGGTCGGGACGTCCTTTTCCCTCCTGTTTATCACGTCGTCGTGAGCTGTCCGTCAATGTAGTTGTGTCGCCGGAGCACCTGCCCATACCTTCATAGTGGACGGAGGCGGTGGGCAGTTGATTATGACCTATGTTGTACAGGGTTAGGCGTAATAGTGCTGCACCGTATGAGCATGGGGTGTGACTGCCAGGGTCGTCTGGCTTGTCACGTTTAACAGTGCGATGAGATGGTGCGCCATTCCCTGCGTGGGACAATAGTGTGGTCAAATGGCGTTCCATACCCTGCTCTGGCTAATAGTGCGGTCAAAGCGTCCACCCATACCCAGTGTGAGGTACAGACGGAAGGGACAATAGTTGACTCCTCATCCGGGAATCCCGGCCTCAGTGTTGTTGTCCAGGCTTGTGGTGCAAGCCTGGAGTTGCTTTGGGACGAAGGCGATCGTGGGGGTTGTGCGGGTCGTTGCTTTCGGGGTCGCGGACCCGGAGGCCTTCCCGTTTAGTCGAGGGGGTCATGCGAGCCGCCCGCCCGAGGGGTCGTATTCCCGACCCCTCCGCTTGGGGCCACGCGGTGTGGCTCGTTCGCGGGCCTTTCGCCCAGCCCATGTTCCGTTGCTAGGCAAAGCACCGGTCCCTGGTACCTAGCCTCTTAGCGGGCCAGGCTGGAGCATCAACGACGGCCGGGATGACTGCTTAGCCGGGGGACTTAGCAGGCCGGTTCTTTGACCCCTGATAATTAGCATAAGGAATTGGTAGGATTATAAGCATGGTTTATCGTGTGAATATTGCTATTCAATTTTGTAAATAAGTTATTGCTATTCAATTTTGTAAATAAGTAGGCCAGGTGAAAATTGGTAAATATTTGATAAAGTTTTAAACAACGAGAAAATGTCTTTAAGATTTAAAAATTTCAAAAAAATCAAGAGACAGATAAAGGATAGAAAATCTGAAAAAAAGATTTTGAGATCATGAAAACATATTTAGAAAATTCAGAAAAAAGTTTAGCTCAAAGGGAAATGGAAAAGGTATCCATAAAAATCTTGACTCCAATACCATTCTAATATCAATGTATAAACATTTGCATAGAGCTGATGCATTCATGCTATGCATTCTTGCTAGTTGTGCAGTATAAGTATATTTATGTTTCAAAAAGTTCTCAATACATGTTTAGATATTAATTACAATGCTTGAATTTTCTATTTTTTTTGCATATTTTCCATTTTCCTAGAGCTGAATGTATTTTTTGAAGTAAATAGAGATACTTTCATGATCTCTAAATATTTTATTGGATTTTTCATATCCAATCTATCAATATTTTTTTGGATCATTAGAAATTTAGAGATATTTTCCCATGGTTTACAACCATTGTCAAGTATGAACTAGGTTTCTTTAATAAAAAGGGCAAAAACGCTTTCAAAACCATCTCAAAATAGGGTAGGAAGGTAATTTAGATGGTTTTGAGAGTGGAGGATATCTGGTTCTGAAGTTTGATGAGAAATCATACGACAACGATAGCTAAGGGAGTTAGAATGCACTTTTTCCTAATTTCAAAAGCCAAAGCCTATTTAAATTTCATCAACTATCGAAACATCACTTGCTTTTCTATCTTGAAGTAACAAAATCAAATATACTAAATCTCTAATTGCCTAATAGCGCACAAATGATAACTCCAACTGGTTCTAATGGTGATTTTAGCATACATAATACCATGTCAACCCCAAGATTTTAATTGGATTGCATTGATAATCTAACAGGTCCAATAGTCTAAAAAACTTATATGACATTTTTCAAAAGGTCATCCAATTTTTTTTTGAAAAGTTATCCAATTAAAAAACATAAAAATCCATTATTCTTAGGATGTTTTTACACTTAGAAAATATAAAGCCAGATTTAGATATTCTTAATAATAATACTTATTCTAGTGTTTGGTTTGGAGTCATTTGGATCTTTTAGCATGCAGGAAACTTTACGTGAGTGTTTCAGGCAAACACATACTAGTGAATTCTTAAATGCGTATTTATGCCCGGAGTATACTGGTTTAGGCGTGAAGGCTTTACGTCCAGTTCAAAGCTATTTGTGTTACTTTGGGAGTTTGCAGTAGGGGGTACAAACGGATCGAGAGAGGGAGCGGGCTCCGTCTCTGAGTGATTGAGCGGGAGTGCGAATAGTGCTCGGCTATTAGTGAAATGTGTGTTGCGATCGAATGAAAGCATGTCGAGATAGGCGACTCATCCTCCCTTTGGGGCCCATAAAGGAGAGATGGTGAATATGAAAAAGGAAAAAGAGAGAGAAAAGGACGAAAAAGGTGGAGTGGCTCGTTTGCCTTCTCGGAGGTCGGGGCGTCCTTCCTCTCCCTGTGTGTGACGCTGCTTCGAGTCTTTGCCGGTGTTGTCGCGTCACCGGTAAGCCTGGCCATGCTCATACAATGCATGGAGAGGCTGAGCTGTTAATTTAGACCTACGTCGTATGTGGTTAGGCGTAACAGTGTTGTGTTGTGCAGGCATGGCTCGCCACAACATGCGAGCTGATTGCCTGGGCGTGCTAATAGTGCTGCTAATGGCGCACCATACCCTGCACGAGATACAAGCGCAGCGGGCACAGGTTGACCGATGCGCTGCTCGTGCGAGAATCGCGGTTATAGTGCTCCTCCTAGCTTGCGGTGCAAGTCTAAGGTCACTCAAGACAGAGCGGAAGGAAGAGGGAGGCCGGCGCTATGTGCGTGGGGTCGTGCAGGTCGTGCATCCCGGGTTAGAAACCTCATGGGGTCCACCCATTTGGAGGTGGGTCTTGCGAGCCACGCCCTCCCTCGGGGTTGTGGCTCCGACCTCTCGCATGGGGTCACGCGCAGAGTGTCTCCGCATGGGCCCTAGTCCACTGTCTAGGCTTGTCGGGGCCTAGTGCGAAGTGCAGTAACGGGCCGTGGCGGTCTGACTGGCGAGGCATTTAGCCAGGGGTTTAACAAGCCGTGTGGTTCACCTCAGACAATACAAGATTTGGTTTGTAAATATCACTAGTACACAAACCATTTCTAGCGTTTCATTTTTATTGACGGTTTCTCTTTAGAACAGCCAGTAGAAATCGGCCCTATTTCTAAGAAAACCACCAGTAGAAATCGACTATTTCTACTGGCGGATTTCTTAAGGAACCGCCAGTAGAAATCGATTTCTACTTGGCGGTTTCTCAAGAAATCTGCCAGTAGAAATAATTTGAAATTAATTTTTTGAGTTTTTAAACTTCCTCGGATGGAGAAACTCTCAAAATAAAAATTATAGATCTCGAAAAGTTATGAAACTTTGTAGTTGACAACTTTTTATTTGAAATCATCTTTTTATAGAAAACTACACCTCGGATGGAGAAACACTCTAAATGAAAGTTGTAGATCTCAAAAAGTTATGAAACTTTATAGTTGAACATTTTTTCATATGAATTCATATAGACCCTAAAATATTAAATTTACTATCAGTTTGGGATAATATGTGGGGAACCGAAATGAGATATATACACAAATGACCTGTGGGTGTAGTGGTAGAGGGGGTACACGCGAGGGGGAGGTCGCGGGTTCGAACACCCATGGCCGCGTAGCGTGTGATTTTACGTGAAAAAATGCGTGACTTGTGACTTCGACGGAGACGGGCGGTTTTAATTTTTTTTGCCGTTTTAAAAATATTTTTTTGCTATTTTTTTTTCTGAGCAGCGATTTCTATTGGCGGTTTTCAACCAACCGACAGTGGAAATAGGCTATTTTCACTGGTCTCTCCCACCGGCGGTTAGAAAAAATGCCAGTAGAAATAGCTTCCCAACTGCCTGTATAGACCTTTTGTGTACTAGTGTATGGTTGTTCCTCCGTGCACCCAACCCACTTGCAGCTTTTATTCTCCACCTAGGTTTTCAGATTGAAGGGTCGCAAGGTTTGCTTTCGTTACGGCATTAAAACGATTATAAATATGATTTATTACCCCCTCCCATTTATGAATTTTATATTGTCAGCTCTCTAGTTTGTAGCTTATAACCTCTCTCATCTAGCAGCATTTATACTAGGGTTTTGTATTGATGGTTGCAACATGGGTTATGATTATATGTTGCTGGAGGGGATGTGATTATCCCCTACTCCCTCCGTTCCAAAATATTTGTCGCTTCGCTTCCCGAGAAACAAATGCCGGTAATTTTTATAAATATTAAATATCATCGATTAGTATCATAATTAGTATCATCCGAAAGATCTTTAGATCTAGTTTTTTAACAAAATTATTTGGAGATATAAATATTACACGTATTTTCTACAAATCAAGTCAAACTTGTGGCACGTATCCCACAGCGATATTTATTTTGAAACGAAGGAAGTAGTTTGTAACTTCTATAATTTCCTAGTTTATAGCATTCGTACTTGGGTTTTGTATTTATATGTCATTGTGTGTGTTGTGATTATTGAAGGGGATTATATTAGGGTTCGGCCCGTAGTTTATAGCTTTAATTTCTAGATCGCATAAGTCACAACATTTATACGTAGGTTTTGTATTCTGGCGGCAATTATTGGTGTTTCTAATGCTCAAATAGTTAATTCTGCAAGCGAATGAAAGTATGTTGTAGCATTTTAGCCAAAAGTTCTCCAAGGTATTGCATATTTTAGTCACTAATAATTGGTAGGTAAGAGTATTAATATATGTAACTTGATTATATCATAATACACCAAAGCCTAGCAGGGGTAAATGCTAGGTAAATCGATCCATTGAAGCTCCAAAACAAGATAAAGGTAGATAGCATAGATAGATGGGAGAACAACTGAACAAGGAATGAATGCAAGGCTCCTATATCCTTCTCTACCACTATGGTCTACCAACGCATAAACTAGTTATGTAACCAAGAAACGCTAGATATTAGTGATCACACATAAGAAGACTACAAGGAGGCAAAACCATACAGCAGTAGACAGGGGTGAGAAGAGTGCTAAACTATTCTTGCATTGAACCCTGTGTTTTAAGAATCTAGCCGAATGTGATGGACTAAAAAGGTGAGATAGAGTTGTCATCACCTGCTGACTATCATAATCATCCAAGGAATAAGCCATAATCTTAGGTAACCAAATTTAGGCCCTTTTTTATTGGGCTCTTGAACCTGCTTTTGCTTTTGTAAAAGTCAAAAGACAAGTGAAAGGTTCAAAAGCCACAACTGGTTTTACTAAAAAGCAGTTTTCACACTAATACAATTCTAAAAGCACCTCATCCCCTGCTTTCAGCTGCTTTTCAACAAAATTATTCACCTACCATTGATTACATAGATACCGTTTCGTTTTTCTTTTCTTTCCATCTCTGACCTTTCCCCCTCCTGCATCATCCACGATGCTTCTCTTTCCCTCTCCGCCCATCTCTGGCTTCCTGTCCTGCTTGGCCCCAGTGGCATGGCTACAACAGAGCAGCTCAGGCGACGCGACCCTGAGAGCATGGGCCTCGCCCTAGATGGCGGCGCGGCCCCGAAGGTGAGGTCTGGAGGCGTGGCCCCGAAGGCATATCACCTATGGTGGCCATGCCCTGGCCTTGACGACTCGTCCCCGGTAGCGTGGACCAGTGGCATCCATGCTCCAGCCTCATCCCCAACGGCGCGGGTTGGTGGCTTGGCCCCAACGGTAGCCATGCCCCGGCCTCGTCCCCAACGGCGTCGGCTGGCGGCTCATCCCCAACGGTTCGAGCAAGGCCCCCACGCGATGGATGTTTCCATGGCGCGAGCTCAAGCAGGCCAACCCTGACAGCCGATGTTTGCAGAGGAAGATGAACAGGGCGATTTGAGAGGAAGAAGAAAGTCTTTGAGTATGACATGTTAGGTCCGCATGTAAGAGAGTATGATAGTAATTTCAACAAAAGCCACATGTGCGCAACCAAAGGGCTTTTGGCTTTTCTCCCAGCACACGTCTCACAACAGCTTTTCTAAAAGCCACAACTCAACCAAACAGGACTAAAGGAGTAATTCTCTAATCCCACGTGATATATCTGAATCGTACTAGAACACTTAATAGGAGAAAAGATATCAAGTGAAAGGATGTAGTATAAAAACAAATAGATAAGATAAAGAAGATAATTATACTAATGCTCAAAGTCTTAAAAAAGATATAATAACTTCACCTTGAAGACTGAAGACTAAGTAAAAGGATTAAATAAGGCCTAGAGTGTAGTGAATAGGTCTATAAAAACTCAAACTTGAGTAGATTAGCTTTTGCCATACATCCACAGCAAATAGATTAGTGTTTCGTATGTAGGGAATCAAAGCAGTAGCGGATAGGACAAAAATGTATAGTAGTTTAGGTACAGGCAAAGATGAAAACAATATGAATTTTTTTACCGTATTCGAGACTGAATTCGTTTAGGGGGGTTTTTATCCGCCCATATTCAAGTCCGGACATTCAACATCCGGTATCGTATCCGTATTCGATACTCAAATCGCATATTTATGATGTCAATATCCAATCGTATCCTATCCGGCATGGTTGACACTATTCGTATTCGAATCCGAATCTGAACAAAAATATAAAAACAAAATATAGTATCAGTAATATTCGTCCGTATCCGATCTGTTTTTTATCCCTAGGTACAGATACCCCATGTCTAGTGGAGAATAGATCTCTTATTTCGTATGTTCGGGGTTTACACGTGCACTGATAAGTAGCCACAGAATGTGTACAAAATATTGAGGTACGGGGCTTTGGAAGTCCTGATTTAATTTTGGTAATTGAGTGATATCCTTAAATGACTAATATGTTTCATTTGAGATGAACAAATATTTAGTCCACGGAGGACTAGGTTGAGCAAGACAGCTAGTTCATTATAACGGCCGGAATAGTATAAACATTACAAAGATGATCGATTGAGTACTAGCTACGACAGATCTAAAGCCCACAACATCATCCCCAAATGATTTGCCTCCGGGCACCCACAAATCCGAGCAAAACGAACCAAAATAAACCGAGTACTCCAATGAATCACAGGAGATAGGGCAAGATTTCACCTTGCTTTGACTCCGAGGAGGAAGAAACAACATCTGGAGAAGTGAGGTGTGAATGGTGAATGAAAAGGAAGAAGACCGGAATGTCGGAATGTCACACGCAGCGGCGACGCCTCGAGTCCCCTAGCTATCAACCCAATAATCCTGGGGTATTTAAATATTTGCCACCGTTATCGTTGCCACTCCTTGGAATGCCAGCTTTAGTTTGACTTTTACAAAATTGCCACCGAAATGAGCTGGGCGCCTACGTATTTGCCATTTTCGCTGATGTGGCACGCCACGCGTGCATGCCAGCGCGGCAACGAGCCCTGGAACCCTGCAGGGGATGCGAACTGACCATTTTACCCCTGCTGCCTCTCTCACTCAGCTCGCTGACACGTGGGTCCCGCATGTCAGATTCCTCTTCAACCTCTAGCCATCGGCACACACGGGAGGGAAGGGGGGGCGCTTGTGCAAAGGCCGGGAGCTCGTGGCGGGCGGCGCGTGCGGCTCGGCTTTGCGGCAGCGCCAGCGGCCGCCGTGCGGCCATGGCGGCCGGAGCTTGCGGGCGGGGTGCGTAGGGGCCGGGGCTGCTTGTTGGAGGTCTCGTGCTCGGGCTCCGGCGTCGTCGGGCCGAGCCACATCACCCAGCGGCGGCGCACACGGGGGGGGGGAGGGAGAGCTCGCCTGCGGCGGAGCTCCCCGTGGCAGAGCACGCCCACGGCTTCGCGTCTGTGAGCTTCGCCCATGGGGGCTCAAGCTTGTCGGGAGCTCGGCCGGGCGAAGCTCGCCTCATGGCGGAACTCGCCAGCAGCGCTTCAGGCCAGCTTCAGCGGCTTCAGCCCCCTTGGCTGCGGCGGGAGCTTCGGCCGGGCAGAAGCTTCAGCGCGGCGAGCAACGAGCTCCTCCCCTCCCCTTTCCTTACTGCGTGTGATAGCTCGAGGTTGAAGATGGATCTTACATGTGGGGCCCACGCGTCAATGGGTGGAGGAGAGAAACACCAGGGGTAGATAAGTCTTTTGCTGTGCCAAGTTGAGGATCCTAGGCTCGCTGCCACGCTGGACGGTCCACTGGCGTGCCAACTCAGTAGTGGGTGGCAAATACGTAGGTGCCCAGCTCCTTTCAGTGGCAATTCTGTAAAAACCAACTTAAAACTGGCATTTCAGGAGTGGCAACGGTGGCAAGTATTTAAATAGCCCAATAATCCTTGTCACCATGTGCACACCGCGCAGTGCCGCGGGGTGGCAGATTGCAGTCTATCCACTGCGCTCCAGGTCCCTCTGGACTCTGCGAAATGCCGCTCCTCCCCGCCACCGCCGTGGCGCTGCCCCACCTCCGCCTCCGCCTCCGCCTCGGCATCCCACTCCCTCTCCACCACCGCCCCCTCCCTCTTACTCTCACGCTCCGCCACCACCACTCCTCGCCCCACCCGCGCCTCCTCCCCCCTGGCGGCGTCCCTTCCGCCCCCACCTCCCGAGGAGCTGCTCCACACGCAGGCCACGGGCCTCGTCGCCGCCTCGCAGGCCAACTTCATGCGCGTCATCGTGGACGCCACGGCCCCGGGACTGGACCACCACCGCGGCTCCGACCTGCTCTGCGTCGTCCGCGCGCTGCTCAAGAAGATCCGCCGCCGCGTGCTCGTCGGTGACCGCGTCCTCGTCGGCGCGGTCGACTGGACCGACCGCCGCGGGATGATCGAGGATGTCTTCAAGCGGAGGTCCGAGGTGGTCGACCCGCCCGTCGCCAACGTCGACCGCCTCGTCGTGCTCTTCTCGCTCGACCAGCCCAAGCCCGAGCCGGCCACGCTCACCCGGTTCCTCGTCGAGGCCGAGTCCACAGGGATCCCCTTTGTGCTCGTCTTCAACAAGGTCGAGCTCGTCGACGAACAGGTAATGTGAACATCGCCCACTGCAATTGGGTGCATTGCTCAACTGCTATACATCTCTGTATGAGATGAGAACTGTGGTCTGTGGATAAGGATTTCTCTAATTCATTCCACAATTTGCTTTGAGCTGCTCAGTGAAGTGGGTACCGGAGCGGAGAAAATGGGTTTCTACTTTCTAGACTAGAAACAAAAAGGATGGCAAACCAATTTCAATCCCTATAATTGGGGGCATTTAAGGTAGAGTTGTTTTGGCTGCTCAGGAAAAGTGACTTACCATTAGGATTTACCTTTTAGTCACACAAATATTAGTATCACTATCAAATACAAGAATTGAGCATTCCTTTTTATAACTTAAGGGTATAAAAAAATGGTCTTCCAACCAAGATTCATTCCTGCTTGGGGTGCTATTATTGACACATTTATCAATCAAATAGTCAATAATGACACGAATGGAGCAAATATTGGCATATGACTCATCAGTTACTCCACTTGTACACTGTAAACATGTTTGGGGACATGCTCCATTGGATGCACAAAAGGTCGCCTTGATTGTATGCAGTCATTCTAAATGCTGAAACTATGCATTATCTTCAATGCTGTGATGGGTAAAAACACAAAAATGTAAGCACGCCATGTTGGAGTATGTGTATTAGGCCCATGAGGCTAAGCCCATGAGGCCCATATATGAGACTATATGGTCTAGGGTTATGCCCAATAATGAAATTATCAGAAATTCCAACATGGTATCAAGCTAGGGTTGGGGTTTCTCTCTCTCCTCCCTCCCTCCTCCTTTCCCCCCGCCCGGCCAGCCCACTGCAGCGGCGCCGCCGCCCGCCATGGCCGGCCGGCTGCCTCCTCCTCCCCCTCCGGCCTACCCCCTACTACACCTGCTTCCCTTCCCTCCCTTCTTCTTCCTCGTGGGCGCAGGTCGCCGGAACCGCCAGGTCGCCGTTCTGCCGTGGCTGCCGCCGGCGCGGGCAGCAGCAGCCCGGCGCTGGCGCGCCGCCGCCCGGGCTGGCGCGCCTCGGCGCAGCGACCCCCGCCGCGCGGCAGCCCATGGTGCGGCGACCACGGCGCTGGTGGCGCCGCCCGCTGGGATGACCAGCATCCGGCGCAGGTGCCCCTGGCGCTGGGGGGCGGCGGGCAGCGTGATGCCGCATGCAGCCGCCCTGGCCGCCGCAGCACGGGCGAGGCCATGGCCGCAGCAACGGCTGGGCAGACACCCGGCATGGGCACCTCCTGCCCAGCACCGCCCCCGCCGCCGATCCGCCCTCCCCACGCCGACTCCAACCTCGTCGCCGCCCTTGCTGCTGCCGGGCTGAGGCCGTGGGCCGGAGGGCACGCCAGCGTCCGCGCTGCACTCGTGTGGGGAGCGGGAGCCTTGCGGCCGACGCCTGGCTCGCCCGTATCGCCGAGGCAGAGCAGCTCCTCGTCGCCGGCGGTGTTCCCTTTCACGACACACGTGCTTTGCTACCTCCGGCTCGCCAGGGCACCGCGCGCGTCCGCGGTCCTCCGGCACGATCCGCCGATCCGCCGTGGGCGCAGCTCCACTACCAGGCTGGCGGGGTCCAGAACATTGAACCTCGTCCCTGTCGTCCTCGAGCCGGAGTCGCCCTCCTACGCCCGATGGCGGGATCTGCTCCTTCTCACCCTCCGACGCCACGCCCTCGACGACCACGTCCTCCTCGACACCTCGGTTGCGGCCCAGAACCCGGCGTGGCTTCGACTTGACAGCATCGTTCTGTCCTGGATCGTCGGGACTATCTCCCTCGAGCTCCACGACATCGTCCGCAACGCACCCGACGCCCGCCGAGCCTGGCTGGCACTCGAGGGCCAGTTCCTAGGCAATGCCGAAGCTCGGGCACTCCGTCTCGATGCGAGCTTCCGCAACTTTGTCCAGGGTGACCTCTCCGTCAGTGAGTACTGCCGCCAGATGAAGAACATGGCGGACTCCCTCGGGGACCTTGGCTGGCCCGTGGAGGATCGGATCTTGGTCCTCAACGTCCTCCGGGGCTCGGCGACCGCTACGGCCACCTCCGCCTCCGTGCTCACCCGGCCGGCCCTTCCCCACCTTCCTCGAGATCCGGACGATCTTGCCCCTGGAGGAGCTCACTCGGGGTGTTCCGCCTGGGCCCATCTCTGCGCCGGGGGCCTCGACTCCCTCGTGCGCTCTCGCTGCCCACCCACCGCCCGCGCCCGCCTCTCGGCCAGCCGCCGTCCGTCCCTTCTGGTCCTCCTCCTCCCGGGCCGAGGGGGGGGTGGGGGGGGTGGGGCCGGGCGGTCGTCGTCGCGTGGCCGGGGGGGGGGGGGGGTGATCGTGGGGCCACTCGGGCTCCACCGGCTCCCACTGCCGCCCGCGAGGCGCCCCGGCCATCCTTCCACAACCTATGGTCGTGGGCGCATCTCCATGTGGCCCTTCCAGGCTCCCCGGTGGTGTGCCTTGCCCGCCCGGCCGCCATGCTCGGCCCAGTGCTTCTCCCGGGTTCCACCTCTGCGCTCTCCGGCGCCTCGGCCGTGCCTGCCGGGGCGGAGCCAAAGCGGACTTGGCACACTCCTTCAAAGACTATGGGCCGACACCTCCCGTCGGCCCAGAGTGGATCGCGGACTCGGGAGCTACCTACCACACCACCCCCAACCCCGGTATACTCTCGTCCATTCACCCTCCTTCCTCTCACCCTTCGTCCATTATGGTCGCAAATAGTTCGTGTCTTCCTGTCACTTATGTGGGTGCTACCGGCACTCATGGCTCCTTTCGTCTTCCTGATGTTCTTGTTGCACCTTCGATGGTTCACAACCTTCTTTCCATTCGTCGTTTTACAGCTGACAATTCTTGTTCTGTGGAGTTTGACTCTTCTGGTCTTATTGGGAAGGATTTGGCTTCCCGGCGTCCTCTGCTCCGATGTGATAGCACGGGGCCCCTTTACACTCTTCGCTTCCCGGCGTCTACCTCGTCTTCTTCGCCATCTGAGTTGTCAGCTGCTTTCGCCGCCACTACCTCTTCCACTACTTGGCACCGGCGCCTCGGCCATCCTGGACGTGATGCCCTGATGCAGCTCAGTCGTAGTTCC
The DNA here is from genome assembly GCA_015844335.1 of Chrysopogon serrulatus. Lineage (NCBI taxonomy): Eukaryota > Viridiplantae > Streptophyta > Magnoliopsida > Poales > Poaceae > Chrysopogon > Chrysopogon serrulatus. Next base: position 160,044 of record JADLZL010003636.1, on the reverse strand, counting down.
GATATTCGATGTACTCGGGCTCACGATGAGCATTTGTGTCATATGTGCCAACTGGGCCGTCATGTTCGTCTTCCTTGTCATAGTTCTTCTCATGCGGCCCGCATTTTTGATCTTGTACATTGCGACCTATGGACATCTCCTGTCATCAGCATTTCTGGTTATAAGTACTATCTTGTGATTGTTGATGATTTCTCTCATTATTCGTGGACTTTTCCTTTACGTGCCAAGTCGGATACTTTTTCTGCGATTCTCCACTTTTTCGCTTGGGTGTCCACGCAGTTCGGCCTCACCATCAAGGCCGTCCAGTGCGACAATGGCCGTGAGTTCGATAACTCCACCTCTCGTGCCTTCTTCCTCTCTCACGGTGTCCAGTTGCGCATGTCTTGCCCATATACCTCCTCTCAGAACGGCAAGGCTGAGCGCATGATTCGCACCACCAATGACACTGTGCGCACCCTTCTACTTCAGGCGTCACTTCCTGCTCGCTTCTGGGCTGAGAGTTTACACACCGCCACCTATCTCCTAAACCGTCTTCCTTCCGCTGCTTGCTTAGCTCCCACCCCACACCACGCTCTCTTTGGTACCCCTCCTCGGTACGATCACCTTCGAGTCTTCAGGTGTGCGTGTTACCCTAACACCACAGCCACCGCTCCGCACAAGCTAGCTCCCCGATCGACTCTTTGTGTCTTCCTCGGATACTCCCCGGATCACAAGGGGTACCGATGTTTTGACCTCACCACTCGTCGGGTCCTCATCTCTCGCCATATGGTGTTTGATGAGTTCGTCTTCCCCTACTCCACCACCACCACACCCACCTCTACTCCGGAGTCTGACCTCTCCTTGTTGTTTCCCACTGACACGGTGGTCGAGCCACCTTTACAGTTGTCTCCTGCAGGTACCGCTACACCGTGCTCTTCGACGGGGCCGTGCCCCAGCTCGACCCCTACCGGTGACTCCTCTAGCCCTGCTCCCTGCCCGGGCCTCGAGGAGTCCCCTTCCGGGCCGGCCCCCGTCACTGCACCTGACGCGGGTCCCAGGCCGTCGACTCGGCACCACCACCTGCGCTTTGCCCAGCCCGGCGCTTCGTCTACCGGCGCCGTGCGGGATTAGCCGCCACCACCACCGCCCGTCTTCCGGGGCGGCCCCGTCACTGCACTGACGCTGGTCCCGGGTCCGCCGACTCGCCCCACTGGCCGTTTCGCCCAATGACGCTTCGTCTACCAAATAAGTGCCCGGCCAGCGCCGCGCCATCACCACCCGGTGGCCCCCTCTTCGCCGGGGTCATCCACTACACCGGCGGCTTCCTCCCCCGCCGGCTACGCCGACCCCGCCCCCATGACCCCGGGACCCGATGTCGTGGCGCCGGTGTACCACCCACCGCTTCTTCACGGCACCCGCGTCATGTTCACCATATGGTGACACGACACGCGGCTGGTACCCTGCAGCCCCGGGCTCTTGCGGCGATGCCCGGCGACTCGCAGGTCTCTCCGGTACCCTCTTCCGTCCGCGAGGCCTTGTCCGACCCTCACTGGCGCCGCGCGATGGAAGAGGAGTACGCAGCCCTCCTCGCCAACCAGACGTGGGATCTGGTGCCCCGTCCGCCGGGCTCCAATGTTGTCACCGGCAAGTGGATCTGGACACACAAGCGCCGGGCTGATGGCACTCTCGAGAGGTACAAGGCTCGCTGGGTTCTCCGGGGCTTCACTCAGCGCCCTGGGGTCGACTATGATGAGACTTTCAGCCCTGTGGTCAAGCCGGCCACCGTCCGCACGGTGCTCTCACTGGCTCTCACTCGCTCCTGGCCAGTACATCAGTTGGATGTCAAGAATGCTTTTCTCCATGGTCTTCTCACTGAGACAGTGTACTGCAGTCAGCCGGCGGGGTTTGTTGATTCTTCTCGCCCTGACATGGTCTGCCGGCTCAACAAGTCTCTCTACGGCCTCAAGCAGGCCCCCCGGGCGTGGAACCATCGGTTTGCTGCTTTCCTCCTGACACTGGGATTTGTGGAGGCCAAGTCTGACACATCACTGTTTATCTATCACCATGGAGCTGAGACCGCGTACCTGCTGCTTTATGTTGATGATATTGTCCTCACAGCCTCCAGTGAGTCACTTCTCCGTCGCATCATCACCTCTCTTCAGCAGGAGTTTGCTATGAAGGATCTGGGTGTGCTTCACCACTTCCTTGGGGTCACTGTTGAGCCCCATCCTGCAGGGTTACTTCTTCACCAGCGGCAGTATACTCTTGATATCCTAGAGCGAGTTGGGATGACTGACTGTAACCCCTGCTCCACTCCGGTTGACACACAGGGCAAGCTGTCAGAGACCGAGGGTCCACCAGTGACAGATCCCACTGCTTATCGGAGTCTTGCTGGTGCACTTCAGTACCTCACCTTCACCCGGCCGGACATCACCTATGCAGTTCAGCAGTTATGTCTCCATATGCATGATCCCCGGGAGCCTCACCTCACTGCTCTCAAGCGTCTTCTTTGCTACCTCCGGGGTACTGTTGATTATGGCTTGCTCCTCCACCGGCGGTCTTCCTCCACCGAGATGGTTGTCTACACGGACGCCGACTGGGGCGGCTGCCCGGATACTCGGCGCTCCACCTCCGGCTACGCTGTCTTCTTGGGCGGCAATCTGGTGTCCTGGTCGTCCAAGCGGCAGCCGGTGGCCTCCCGCTCCAGTGCCGAGGCCGAGTACCGCGCGGTCGCCAACGGCGTGGCTGAGGCCTCCTGGCTCCGGCAGCTCCTTGGAGAGCTCCATAGCCCTCTCCACCGGAGCACGTTGGTCTACTGCGACAACGTCAGTGCGGTCTACCTCTCCACCAACCCCGTTCAGCACCAACGGACCAAACATGTGGAGATCGACCTTCACTTTGTCCGTGATCAGGTTGCTATCGGCAAGGTGCGGGTCCTCCACGTACCAACCACCACCCAGTTCGCCGATATCTTCACTAAGGGCCTCCCAACCTCGGCCTTCACCGAGTTTCGCTCCAGCCTCAACATCACCAGTGGCTAGTTGTGTCTGTGGGGGGGCTCGTGTGTGTACTTCTTTTCATGTCCAATCTGGAACTCCGCTGCGCCGGTAGTTCAGACTGCCGGGGGGGTGTTGGAGTATGTGTATTAGGCCCATGAGGCTAAGCCCATGAGGCCCATGTATGAGACTATATGGTCTAGGGTTATGCCCAATAATGAAATTATCAGAAATTCCAACACGCCATCCTCTTACCTAAGTATCAACTGAGATTTTGTACAGAATACATACCCATATTTATGTGTATCATTTTAAAACCCAATTGCCGAGGATGGTGCCCTGTATTTGGAGCTCACCTGGGGCTGGTAAAGCAAAACAAGGGCCATCGTACTCATAAAATCATGTTTTTGTTCTCCTTGCCCATCTGCCCAATATTCTAATCTGTACACAGCATGTCTGTTTGCAGTTGCTCACTTCTGCTGTTCTTCAAATTTGAATGTAAGAAGATATGTGTTTATTTATGTTACATGGTTGAGTGATATTCTTTGCTTTTTGGCACTGCAGACAATAGCATACTGGAGAGATAGGTTGAAGAGTTGGGGCTATGATCCACTGTTTCTAAGTGTTGATAAGCAATCAGGATTTACTGCTCTTGAAGAGATGTTGGAAGGACAAACAACTGTAGTTGTTGGTCCAAGCGGCGTTGGGAAGTCCAGCCTGATTAATGCACTGAGGTGTAACCAGGACATATCAGAAGAAGATCCAATACATAAACTAGTTGAACAGGTGATAGTCATTTCGTCATTTATTCCATTTTCCTGATTATTTTTTATCATTTTCTGAAACTTCTATTTGCATTTATAATTCACTGAGAATTTCTTTGTTCTGTTTTGTTAGCGTTTCTATAGAAAATTCACTCTTTCATCACATAACTTAATAGTGTAGTACATGGTGAATGGCTTATTAGCTTAATGGTGCATTGAATTAGTGCATCCAATTTGGAATCGAGGACTGATTTTAACTTGATGAGTGATTGATACTGTACTGTATCTGCAAGTTGATTTGGTTAGTTGAACAAGACTTGCTAATGATGTGCACTGTGGTCTGTTACATGTTCTTCGCTCTCTCAGGGCATCTTACAAACTGGATATCACTTGTTTGATATCTTCTATTTCATTTTTGCAAAGCTTCACAACTTAGTGGTAGTAAAATCTAGAATCTGTCATTATGTGGATACTGATTTCCTTTTCTTGTGTGCATCATTCACCAGAATAGTAAATGGTTTGGTGAACAACGTGTTGGAACTGTGTCCAAGAAAAGTGGTAAAGGAAAGCACACAACACGACATGTTTCATTGCTTCCTATAGCTGGTGGAGGCTTCCTTGCTGATACTCCTGGATTTAACCAGCCTAGTTTGATGAAAGTAACAAAAAAGAGTCTAGCAGAAACATTTCCTGAGGTTCGTTTTTTTCAATAGTTTTTATCATTTCCTCTTTAGTAAATTCTCACTTGCAGTGTCTGCCTGCTCACTGCGAACACTGTTAAGGCCGTATTTCAGTTTATTATTATGGCATTTTCTTACTTGTAATATTTATTGGGTAATCCAGATAAGAAAAGTGCTGAAAGAGAACGAACCCACAAAATGCTTATTTAATGATTGTGTTCACCTGGGTGAGCATGGATGTGTTGTGAAAGGTGACTGGGAAAGATATCCATACTATCTCCAGATGCTTGATGAGATCAAAATTAGAGAAGAAATCCAGCTCCGGACATTTGGAACAAAAAGAGAAGGTGATGTCAGGTACGCTACAAAGGCGTAGCTTATGAGCATTATCTTTAGGGAAAATTGGATTCATACCATTAAAAGATCATGACTTTGGAAAAATACCATTAAAAGGTTCAGCTTTGGAGAAATAGCATTGAAAGGTTGCTCTGTTGTTGATTTCTACCAGTCTGTTAACTTGCCGTTGATTTGCTCAACTTACTCATAAGAAACAAAAAAGGAAGCAGGACTTGACTCAACGGAAGGCTGCCATGACCAAATCCACAGCCATCGGCGGTCGGCACCGCCACTGCTCGCGTTCAGTCCGGCCTGTGCTGCACTTCACGGCCTACAGAGCTGCCATCTTGAGTTGCTGCTTGCCATGGCGCCATCCTGAGCTGCTGCTTGCCATAGCGCCATCATCTGCAATTTCTTCCTCCTCTGTTGTCGAGCACAGAAGGAGTTTGCACCCGTCGGTCCATGACGCCTGGCCACAGCTGTCCGATTCCTTGGACTGTGAGCATCTTTAGACTCTCCTCCACTTTTCCCAAGACGTGCCCCTTCCTCTCCTAGTCTGTACCGAGCTGCTCTCAAGTTTCGGAGCCGCAACCATGGCCGCCAATGGCGCTCGATAGTCCATATTCCCCTGCTTTCCCTCCCTCCACGTCGAGAACCCCAAAATCGAAATCCCTCATCCTCCTATCTCTCCCGGTACCCTCGGATTTAAGAATGGTAGCCTAGAACTTGATTTCAGCGAAGCTCCAGTAAGCGCCATGGTGAGCACCGCGGCGCTCATGTCGATGGTCGTCGTCGTCGACTCAGCATAGGCCGGACTGAACGGCAAGTTAACAGAATGGTAGAAATCAACGACGGAGCAACCTTTCAATGCTATTTCTCTAAAGCTGAATCTTTTGATGGTATTTTTTCCAAAGTTAGGATCTTTTAATGGTATGGATCCAATTTTCCCTTATCTTTATGGTAGAGACTAGATTTAATGTTCTCTCCTGCAGTGACAGTCATATAGTTAACTTTGTACATGTTCAAATTTAGTTTCTTAGGAAGTTTACATGCATAAACAAATATCCTGGCAAATTTAATTTGTAACAGATGTAATCATGTAACTTTTTTTTGCTTTAACAAACTGGTGCAACAGTAGTAGTGCACTTAATTATGGTAAAGAAATAACCTGCTCGGGCACAACATATCAAGTGAATAAAACTTAGCAGTAGGAAGTATTAATTTGTTCTTTCCATGATTGACAAAACAAATCCAGGAAAGCTAGAATGTTTTTTGAAATCTACCAAAGATTTTATGTGAGCTACTGTTTGGTAAATGTAATTGCGCATGTGATGACTGTCACAATGCTGATTATTCAAATGAGCTAGGAAAGCTAGAATGTTGTATGAAATCTACCAAAGTTTTTATGTGAGCTACTGTTTGGTAATTGTAATGTGTTTACTCTCTACTCTGTGATGATGATTCTGCTTATATGATGACTGTCACAATGCTGATTATTCAAATGAGCTATACTGTCCTGCCATGGTTGTTGAATTTTGTAGAGCTATGTTATTTTCCCAGCACGATACTCTTGTTAAGCTGAAAAAGAGATACTGACAAAGTTTGGCCATGTAGTCATTTATTTGCATATATCACACATACATGCCAGAAAATTTCTTGGTCATCAGTAGTGTATAATGCAGAGTCATACTCATAGTGACACTTCACTACCACCACATATAAGAACGTTTAACTAAAGAAACGAAGTGTGTCGTTATTTTCTTGAGATTAGTTTCTTATACTTAGAGCTTCTACCCTTTTGGGTGCCAAATTTCGGGAGTCATATGTTTGTAATAATACAAGTGCATCCATCTTGATTCAGGTACAAAACAGGTGTCATGGGGGTGAAGCAAGCAGAGCCTCGTCTTGAACTCAAGAAGCACAGGAGGGTGTCTAGAAAGAAGATTAACCAATCGATTCTGGACGAAATTGAAGATGACATTGATGACCTTGATGATGACTACCGGTTTGACGTCAAGCAACGTTCTAGGAAACGATAATCGTTTCTCATCTGATGATCTAACGACTACACAAGTCTAATCGTTGGCAGGAAGGAACCTTTGGGTGATGTACATAGTTGGTTCTGTAGTGTGACCATGCCCTTAATGAGTTATGCTGATCACTGTAAGTAGAAGCGCACTGGCCAGGACCCGGGAGGCCGTGGACGCTTGCAGCTGACGTTTGACGTTGAACTGTATTTCCTTGCGGCAGAACAGTAAGAAGTAAGATGGAAGATTTTTGTTAGGCTAAAACAATCTCTCTCTCCCACATACTATATTTACGCCAGCGCACACGTCGTGTTGGTCGCAAGATCCTTTGAAAATTTGGTCCTCAAAATATGACATTAAATGAAACTTTGAGACTTTAAATGATTTTATATAAAAAGTCCTATCAACTAGAAAATAGATCTCATCAACCAATATATATTTGGTGTTGGCTATGTCTACATTCGACGTTCTTTGACATTTTTAAGATTTTGAATTTTAAGAACTAAGAAACTTTACACATATATTCAGGTATCTAAAAGTTTTTAAATAAAAAACTTATTTACACAAAGTTCATATCACATTGAGAGCTAAAACATTGGTCTAGATTATGTCAATGTCCTAGGTCATTAAAAGATTTTAAAAATTAAAATTTAAATCCTAATAAGTTGAAGTGAATTTTTGTTACTCTAAACAATTTGAAACCAAAAATTTGTCAACTATAAAGTTGTAGACCGCTTAGATCTCTATGATTTTAATAAAGTTTGTCTTCATCTAATATGAATTAATTTTGATGCAACTATTTTAGCAACGGGCCTTTTAAGACTATTGACTGTTAATCGGTCTTCAGAGACGGCGTAACTAGAATGGTTGAATCTGTTAATAGCTATTTTTGCAGCAGACATCTTAATACTTTTCTTTTTTAACCGATTAATAAAGGTGGGTGTCCTGTGTCTAAATAGATAAGATGTTGTCTTTTTAGATGCCTGCCTCTATAAATCATTAACAGAGGGTGTGTTTGACAGAAAGAAACATTCTCACTAGGATTGCTGCCAAACGCCACAAGAGAACGTTCTGGGAAGGATAGCATATAATTGATTATCGTTTTGTACTAGTTGAGACAAACACGTACTAAAACCCTCATTTCTCTTTATTCTCGTTCTGGTTTTAAAAATCTATGAGCTACGAAGCTATTCATACATCTTCACAAAGTGATTCTGATCCAGCAGAGCTTTCTAGGATAATCTGGATCTCCATCAAATGTGAGTCGTCTCTGTTAATTAAGAATTATCTGTCCTCTAAAAGTTTTTTAAGCGGAAAGAGTCTTGAACCCACCACGTATAACTAACTCACCTCTTAACGGCGACATTTTGACTCTTTGCAACGAGATGCCCGGTCCCAACCCATGCTACATATAACAGGTGTTTTCCCGTTACCTAGGGTGTGTTAGTCTACCGATGAGGTGGCATGGCAAAGTTAGTAATAGGTCGAAAACAGGAATGCTATATGACATCTGATTGTTTTTAAGGGAAAAAACACATGAATTTTTTTGAGTCACTGACATATGGGGCCACACACCATCTTCTTCTTTCACCTTCTTCCTCCTCCCGCACCCATCCCCGACCTACGCCTATCGGAGGCCCGCACCGCCGCGCCGGATGCCCTCCGCGCTGGCCATGGGCGCATACCGGAGAGGCCATGGCAGTGGCAGGTAGGCCTCTCCTCCTATTTGTGATTGTCTCTTGTTTCCTATAGAAAAAATTTGTCTCTCTGTGATCTGTGATCTTGTCTCTATATGATCTGTGATCTTGTTCTGTACTGGAGGTAGAAGAAGAGGTGGAGGCTGGGAGGTAGAGGCCGTTAGATCTTTATCCTATAGCTCAAAAAAATTCATGTGCTGATTTTTAAAAATTACTTGATTGTTTGGTAGACAAGCTCGGTTGAAAACCATGAGCTTTCGCTACCACCACAGCCCACAGGGAGTCCTCAACACAGCTGCATCGTGCAGTCAGAGGTCCTTTTTTTTTACAACAGCGGTCAGAGGTCCTTGAGGCATCTCCCATTCTGTAAGTAAGTTAGTTTCAATTGATCGTTTAATTAGGTGTTCATACGTACGGTTGGCCTATTGAAGATTTTCACGGGATCAAGTAACATAATTCTAGCATATAGTTAGTTTTTGTAGTTTCACTGCGTTATTAAGCAGTTATGCTTGTTTACAGTAAATAATTTCCGTGTGGAAGAACCAGCAATCTCAGAGTCTCTACCTGCCCCATAGCCTATGGTGGTTGTGCCATCAGTTTACGTTCTCCTAGACTTTAGAAATGTTGGCTGAGTTTTCCTTTTCTTTCTTATTAAAATGTTGGCTGGGAGTTTTCCTTTTTATAAAGATGCTGGCTGACAATTGAGTTATCTGCCAATATCTAAGTTCTAAAAGCCTAACCCAGGTGGCAGCCAAGCCATATGACTCTCATTTTTGGAGAGGTCTTATGCATATCAAGGATGATGTGCTGGCTAATGGTTCATTCGATATTAAGGATGGAACCACCACTAGGTTTTGGGACGACACATGGATAGGAGATAAGCCTCTCAAAGCTAGATATCCGTCTTTATATAATATAGTGAGAGATTCTCACGTAACAGTCTCAAAAGTTATGACTGCTAGTCCACTAAACATATCTTTCAGGAGGGCTTTGGTGGATAATAAGCTTACGGAATGGCTTGCCTTAGTAGCAATGATCTCTCATGTACAATTGGTGGATGGTTCGGATCACTTCAGATGGAGTCTAACCCAATTCGGACTATTCTCTGTCCGCTCCATGTATCTCAATCTTATAGATACGCATTCACCTTTTCGGCATAAGAAGATCTGGAAGATAAAAGTGCCTCTAAAAATTAAAATCTTTCTTTGGTTCCTGCAAAGGGGTGTCATCCTTACCAAAGACAACCTTGCTAGGAAAAATTGGAAGGGGAGTCAAAAGTGTATCTGCTGTAATACGAATGAGACTATTCAACATTTATTCCTAGACTGTCCCCTTACCAAAATAATATGGAGGATTATCTTTTTTGCTACTGGGTTGACCCAACCAAGATCAATCAGTCACATGTTCGGTAATTGGCTAACTAATCAAAATAAAGAGATTAGGAACTTGATTTGGGTGGGGGTGGCTGCCATGTTTTGGGCAATCTGGAGATGCCGCAATGATGTTGTTTTTAATAAACTGAAATATAACTCTATTATGCAGGTAATTTTCAGGGGAGCGTACTGGTTACGCTTTTGGGCCCAGCTGCAGCGTGATGAGACAGCCAAGGACGCGCTCTCGACGGTGAGCAAGAAATTAGAAGTTATTGCTTTAGAGATATCCAATAAAGGATGGAAACACTTATATTGTTTGCACTAGCGTCCTGGTCGATCTATAAGACTATGGCTTTCTCTTTTATTTATTTCATCCAAAACTTTGTAATAATGGGCTGTGTACATCCTCGGATGTAGAGGCCGGATATTCATATCCATTATTAAAAAAAAAATTGAGTTATCTGCCGGGAGCATGTTATATATTCTGCAGAATTTAGTTTGAGCCCGCCAATTATCCCCTTTTAGTCTGAGCCTGCCAATTATCCTATCAGATTAAGGTGCACCCCTGCCATAAAAATTCATTGTTACCTTACAGTATCTTATAAATTCATCACAATGCACAATTCTACATACTCCCTTCGTTTCTAAAATGAGTCATTCTCGTTTCCTAAAAATCAACAATTTTTTACTTTGACCAAATATACTTAACAAAATATTGATACTTGTGGTATTTAGCTAGTATTATTTGATATAATAAACTTATTTAAAATATAAATACTGTACGTATTTTCAAAAGACCTAGTCAAAAGTTAAAAAAGTTTGACCAGCACAATTTTTATAATAACTCTTTTTTAGAAACAGAGAAAAATAAAGACGACTAATCTGGCGACTGCATTGCAAGTTATGATAATCACAAGCTCCGCCTGCCGAAACAAAGATTGTCTTTGTTTTCCCCTATCAATCATCAGGAAGCCAGGTACTTGAAGTCTTATCACTGATAATATACTCAGTTCGTATATGTCCTTCCAAAAAAAAAATATACTCCTATCCTATATGCGAACTAGTACTACCGAGTACCGAGTACTGTACACCTGTCTGATCTACTACCAGATAATACCAGGAATCTGCGGGCTTGCCATGGGTGCCAAGTGGCTCCTCCCCTGACCGTCCATTTCAAAGAAGCAGAGCCCGCCTGCCGCCGCAGCTCGCCGCCTGCCAGCCACCGCTGCAGACGTGCCGGTGCGTGGTGTGCCCGTGCTCTGGGCGCCCCTCCACGAGCCTCCCTCACCTGTGCTGGGTCAGAGCACTTCATGCACCCCTCCCTTGCTAGTGTTTATTATGCAAGGCCCGTTGTTTAATTAGAAGAAGCATCAACTTGAATATATAAATAGGTAATGGAGCCGCTGGGAAGAAGATAAACAATGGCGCCGAATAAGTAATTAGTGTGTTCCCTCCTCTTCTTGCATTGGCTTCTTAATATATCAGCGTTATCTGTGACTCTCATTGCTCGTTCGTTTCTCGCTTTCTGGTTCTGGTAGGTGCCATTCAGGCAGGCTCCTGCCGAGAAACAAATTGTTTTTGTAATCTGATGAGGTCATGCACCAAGTCGTGTCTAATTTCTCCATCTTCCCTTATCCTTTTCAGTAACTGCCACTCCACGGATAGTGTATTGTGCACCATGTACTATTCCAGAACCTTCTTATCAAAAGTTTAATGCAGACTGCCGCCTCTGCATCTTCTCCAACGAACCTTCTTATCAAAAGTTTGGCTTTCTAGTAGCAGCATCTGGATAGACATTAGTCACTATCTCTTGAATGATTTTAAATTTTTTTTTTAGAAAATCTGCTATGGTTCATATATAGAAAGTGATGTTGTGTTGCCAGCAGACATTGAAAAACTCAACCTGGTTTGTGAAAAAAGTTGCTACAAAATACTGAATTTATTGAAATATATATTCATTTCTGACCTGAATGAAATGTTTTTTTGCCCCTTGTCCTCTCTTCTTCTTCATCAGCCACTATCCAAAGCCAAGTTTTATGCTTCTTGTAAAAAAAAAAAAAAAAAAAAAGAGCCAAGTTTTATGCTTACAAGTACTGCAGCAAGGTAGCAACAACTCAGTGAACTTACCATATTTAGGAAATGTTACTTCCACCTTGTGATTGTGAAACAGAGGCATCAGTCTTCCGTTTACCTTTCCCATCAGCATATTCTTCAATAAACTCTGAATTTGAGATGAAACAGATAGTGATTATTCCATTACAAGGAATATAAACAACACGACAAGATTAGCTTAATTAACTCTCTCTAGTTCAGCTAGTTGCTCCATTTCTTCCTAGATATTAATGGGAGTGGCCCTTCACAACCAATCTTGGGTACAGACATGTATTTGCTTGCACCATGGAGTGAGGGAGGTCCTAAAGTCATCAAGTATTCGTCCACTTGTGCTAAATACCACTTGTGATGCAACAATGGAAACCGGAATTGCTACAGCATGAGCCAGTTTGCCTAATATTGAGAACCTTATTAGAAATTAACCTTCCAGGGTTCCACCATGCTAAAATGTCAAACTTGTTGTCTTCAGGTTCAGTGTCATCACAAGGTGTGCTACTGCCACTTCCATCACCATGTCACTTCAATTTTTTTGGGGGCATTAGGACTTCATCCTACCTCTTGGATCGCCAATTGGTGCCGTTGTATTAGGTGGGGCACATTTGTTCCTATATTCTTCAGACAAGTCATGAACACAAGCTTTAACCACAGCCCAAACCTTTTGGTCCATTTTCTTCACTATACATTTCCTTAATGTATAGTTAGGTGTATTCTGATAGCTTGAATCTTGGGTCAAGTATTGCAGCAACAAAAATGAGCAAGTTTAGATTCTCATTGTCCTTGTCCTTCTCATTCTCCTTTTCCTTTCCCTTTCCACTCTCTCATTCGCAGTTCATTTATAAGTTTATATATACATAATAATTTGTAATGTTTCAAATTTAACAAAAATTAACATTGTTTTTTCTCATCAATCTTTATATAATATGTAGCAATTGATATTTTGATATTAATATTAAGAGGCGGATATTTTAAATTTCCCTCTAGGCCGCAAATATTTCAGGACCCGCAGTCACTACCTCTAGTACCTCTAGTAGTCGTTTCTCCTCGCAGATAGCCTCTAGAAAAAAATATAACATCTTCAAATATCCTTTATAGGAGAGCATATATTTGTCAACAACCAAATAATATTTAGTTGTCAGATCTCCAGAATCCAGCATTTTTGTTGGAGGTATAATAACACATGAATCGCAAGCTTCCGTGCTACTTTTGCTACTTTCAAGTTCTACTGTTCTACCATTTTATTTTCATTACAGCAGTTGTAGTGACACAATACTACAGGTGTATACTTTTATTTTGACTCGGTCGGAGGTGCATGCATATGATTAGGTGCTGTGATCAGAATCGAGCTTGTGTGCGGCCGTGACGATCATCACCTGCCCTATAAAAACATGTGTCACCGCAAATGCGGCATGAACGATAGCGTCCTTGCATTTTGAACCAACAATTATACAAGTCTCAAAAATGCAGAGCCACTAGAATGACCAGTGACTCATCAGCAATGCTTCATGCCCAAAATCTCACCTTTTTGTATTAGAGCACTACGCAGAACCACTAGATGAACAGTGAGTCAGCATTATCATTTACTAGTATAATCCATAGCCTTTCATTAGACCTATAACCTATAAACCTTTATGGTAAGGATAATATAATGTGCTGACGATGGTAACGCCCTAACTAACACAATTATCAGGAAGCCAAATTCAGAATTTTAGAAGCATATGCCAAGCTGCAACTATTGACATGAAAAAAAAAAGCACTACTCGCAGTTGCAACCTCTACTATATTGATTCTCCAATATTTTTTCTGGAATACAACTTGTTCTTTTTTGGCTTTTATTTGCTATGAATTTCTTTTACACTTGAAAACAGACCCCAAAACTCATCTAGGCGACAGGCTTCTGTTGCGAAGTTGCCTAAAGAATTATTAGAACTCTCACAAGTCATGTCGTCCAGTTCTTTTTGAGAGTGAAAAACAAGATTTTAAACCTTAACTATCTTTTATAAAAAAAATTTAAAGGACTTTAATATTACATCGAGCTGCTATAAGATTTTGAGCTTACGCAAAAGCACACGGCCTAAAAAAATCTAATGCCTTAATGAAAAACGCCTCGGCCATCTCGACCAATTTTTGCAATCCACTACAATAAATTCCTATGTGGTAAGCTTATGCATAACAGTCCATGTACGGAGCCACCGTATAACCATATGCAAAGCTTACAAAGGAGAAGTATACCATTCATTTAAAATCTCACCAGGTGAAAACACAACCCTAGCGCCACCTGCTCCAGCCACACCACCCGTAGGGCCTCTTCTCATCGCCGCAAGATCGTCCGCCTCCTCCCTCACTTCTGTGACCTTGCCAAGGCAGAGAGGAGTGTGGGGATCCACCCCTTTTTTACATTTCATTTTGTAGGATTATTTTTATATATAATTTGGTTTCTTGATGGGATTGCAAGTGTGATCCAATCGCAAGACGATTCTAGATATATGGTTTTTATGTATACAATCAAATCATTTGGGAGGATACTACTACTACTACTAAAACCTTTGAAGTGAATCATGTTTTTGTGTCAAGTTGTCATCTTGTACTAGCTCTGCTGTTTTCCATAATTACTATCAAATACGAGGCACCCTCTTTAGTATAGAAAAGAAAAAGACAATACTTTTTTTTTTTCAAAATAGGCAGATGAGCCTGAATTTCGTAACATTTTTCCAAAATGGCCAACGGTTCATGTTTATAACACCTACTCCTTAGTTTAGAACAGGAGGATGGACACATAAACAACTAGCAGGGCTCTGTGGACTATCCGATGAAAGGTATGACATCGCTTTACAACCAAGTTTTGAAAATAGCAGCCGCACACTCGTCATGCTAACACCGAGCGAGTCTTCTTCCCCGCTCGTACGGCAGCCCCGTCCCTTCTTGAATTTCTAGCCTTCTCCCATCGTTAATTAGTTGCTTGAGCATGAAATTAGAGTGACGCCGTCGTCTCCAGAGTCTCGGCTCCCTAGTCTGCTCCGGTTGTTCCTCATTCTCCTTGCTCTGGCGACAATGCCGGCTTGGTTGCTGCCAAAGATTCGGGAAGAGGGGATTTGTTAGGTGCATCCAGGTTTCAGGAGGCTCCCGTGCTTGAGTCTTGGTCACGCGGCCCCGATTTCAAATTAAGCATACTGTGCAGAAGCTTTTAGAGCGCTAAAACTTTTACCGTAAGCGAATTTCGGTTGCCCCCCCCCCCCCCCCCCCCATGCTAAAGAGCCAGCCAATTTCAAACACGTAAGAATTGTATTCCAAACATAGAGCCCCCAAACATATTTAACCAAATTATATTCGAAGACTAAATGATCCATGATTCTTTCTCTTTATAGAAGCACAACTTTTATCATCATGCCAATTTCTTTCGACGAGATTATCTGTTGTAAGGTACTTATCTTGTAAAACCAGCCAGATGAAAATTTTGGTGTTCAAAGAGTTCCTACCTTTCCGCACCATTTTGTACTACGACAGTGTGATCCCACGCACCTCATGTTGGCACAAATGATTCTATGCTGATTCAACAGAAAAGCAAACTGGTTTTTGCCACCTCCACTTAGCTTGATCTTTATGCTTGTTTAGAGCAAATTAAAAAAAAAGGTCAGGGTGACAATGATATGAGTGTAGTTTAGCTGCAGTTGGCCTGTCTGCATAATGCCTTCTCAACTCCCTTCTTAAAATTTTCTATATGAAAGGGCCATTCGTACACACATCAAGGATTAATTAATGAATACAATTAATACCAACTCCAAATTGGTGCATTATAGTGCAACTCTGGGGGCATCAGCGGTTATGGTTTCAGGGTCATCCAGGCATGTACTGATGGAAGCCTAGGTCAGGGAAGTGGTCACCCTGCTTGTTAGTTGTTACCTACCAAATCATAATCATTAGTCTTTTAACATGAGCAGTGACATTCATCTCTAGTCCTTTGACCATTTTATCACTTTAATTTGCCTTCGTGCCAAAAAAAAAGAATCTCTTTGCCACGTGGCATATTATTCCTTTTGAGGTAAACCTGTCATTATAGCTTCACTATGGTAGTTCGTTGAGACATGCCCTTTTGAGTAAACTTTTCCCTGCTCATGGAGGACACGAAATTTATAGTACGCGTCAAACGTGACAAGTGGCGAAACCAAGTCACAAAGAATTAACCGTGTGCTTGTATAAAGGAAACAGAGCTCTGTGGACGTGTACAACTTAATTAGCTTAAGGACAAGGGAATATTAATTGATGTGCCTTATATATCCTGCGCTCGGAAATCATTGGAATCTACAAGGATGCATATATAGACCTCAGTTTAATTATCAAGCACAAGGATATCCAGTTCATCACTTTGGGTGCCTAATATTTACTAACCGGACGACCCAGCGAACGGTGGCACCTCCATCCCTTCCTCTCTCGAAAACAGCCAGCTGCTCCAATACTCTCTCTTTTAAAAATTGAACATGTAATAACGAACATAAATGGGATCCAGATGGTAATGGAGACCAGGTTGAAGCAGCCAGCCCATAATTAAATTTTAGAAAAAATCTAATTATTTGGCACTATTCTTTTTTTAGGATAATTTTTTTAATACTGGATCTCGTATGGGCTCGGTCTGTCCAAACCCAGCCTAGCCTAGACTCTAGCTGAATTCAGCTCTCCCGATCCCCTTCCCTAGGACTTCGTTCGTTTCTATTTCCGTAAGCCAGCAAGGAGGAGATCTGCAGTTCTGCACTGACGAGTAGTGGATCTCCACGACGACTCATCCAACAGAGAATTCTTTTCCTCATGTGCTGGTAGCCGGCAAGGAACGCATGAGTATCTCCATCCCCTCCTTGATAAGAAGTGATGCCATTTGATTCCTGGAGACAACGTCCGGTGCCGCCGTTCTATTTCGCGTGAGGAGGCCCGCCGTGCTTCCTGATAGACGTCCGCTGCCGGCAGCTACCCACGAAGAAGAGAAGTTAGGAGCAGAACTCGGAAGAAAACAGATTGATGAATGATGACCGAGAGAGAGTTGATCAGTTTGGGTCTGGGGCTCTGGGCAGGGGCTGGGCTTGAATGGGCAAGCCCATACGAGATCCGTGGAAAATAACTAAAGGAATATTTGATTAATTAGCTGTGCTGCTTTGGGATGTGCGTGATTTTTTTTTTTAAAAAAGGTGTACTGGAGCGGTTCTCTATTTAGTATTTACTCCCTCCATTCCAATAGTTGATTTTAGCTGTATATATACTAAGTAATTTTTTTTCTAAATCCAATCATATTTTAGGAAAAAAATCTATTAACATCTACAAGTAGAAAAGTTTAATGGACAATTTCGCAAACTAATTTGACATCAAAGATGGTGGTGCATTTTTCTGTAAATTCAGTCAAAATTAGAAAAATTTGACTTTATAAAGATAAAACAATCTATAGTTCTAAGTGGTATTTTACTAAAATAATAATTGGACGTCTTTTCCTGGAATATTCAAGCAACCCATACCCAAAAGCTCTTAAGTGCGGGAAATAATGGACCACTTGAAGATATTTTATTGCTCTATTTGATAGCTGTTCATAATTTCTTACTCAGGAATCAGGACAGTTGCTTTATTTGCAGTGTTTTACTTGGCGAAGCTCCAAGGAGGGATAATTACCGTTTCAGCAACTTTTGATTGCTAAATAACTTGATGAACTCACAACTATACTTCACAGAGGAGCCAGTTTCTAGTTAATTTAATTTGAACATCCCGGTTTGTTTCATGACAACCTGAAGTTACAAATTAAGTATCAAATAACTTATTTGGCAAGGTGTCACTTAGGCATTCCACATTCTGTCCAGTGGTGCAAGACGATCTTTAAAATGACTTTACTCTATTTAAGCTACGGGCAAAAATGATCTTCATCATAGATTTGATTTATGGCAACAAACTTTAGTTTGATTGTTAGAAGCTTATGTGTAGACTGCTCTTCTGTTTTAATATATTTTTTCTAGTAGGGGTTAAAGTCTCACCGCTACAAAAATGATTTTAGAAGACGATGCGTTTTTATTAATCATGACGGTTACAAGATTCAACCGCCACACAAAATACATACCATTTACCATGGCGGTTAAAATTGACCGCCACGATAAATCTATTTACCGTGACTGTTAAAAAATGAGCGTCATGGTAAATCATTTACCATGGCGGTCAAAAGATAACCACCAAGGTAAATCCGGCCATCTTGCCCGAAGCCCAGTTGGCCCAATAACTTTACTATCTATATAACCAGGACTCAGGTTTCCAGCAATCACTCCCTCCTATCCTCCTTCACATCCTTCACACGAAGGGGGGGCACAAAGCAATGCGGCTCGGGCGTGCGCAACAGGCAGCGCAGCTGGGACGGTAGCACGCGCGGCAAAGCGGCGCAGGCCGATGGCGTGGCGGCTCACGGCAAAGCGCGGCAGAGGCACCGCAAGCGTGGGGCCGGTAGCATAGGTAGCGCAGCGCCGTGGAGCGCAGGTGGCTGGAGGCGCTCCTATGTTCCCTCGGCTGGCGGTGGCCTTCGATCCCTCGGCTGGTGCGTTCGATCCCTCGACGCATAGCTTCCCGGCGGTGCCACTCCTCCCTCTATGGCTCAGGCACGGGCCCCTCTCTCCCTCCTAGATCCGGCCGATGCTGGCGACGAGGAGCCCCGATCGAGTGGCTGGGAGGCTAGATCTGGTGGAGGGAGATCAGATCCGTTGGTTAGCGCTAATTCTCCGGCGGCAGGTCGTGTTGGCGCTCCTCCTCTATGGATTTGCTCTGCAGGCCCGTGGATGGGCTCGCCGAGTTTGTCTGTGGATTTTCTTTTAGCCATGGGCCGTGGCGGTTAGAGCAACTGTCACGGTTAATCATGTGATTAATGATGATCTTTGTTTAGTGGCAGTCGAGAAAACCGCCACAGTTGATCAAAATTGACCGCCACCATTAATCTTTGTGTAGTAGCGTCCCTCCTGTTTCATAAAATAATAATAAAAAAAACTAGTGACGACGGAAAAAAAGGAATCCAGTCCGTTTCAGACTAGAGCTAATATATATAACGAGCTCGCCACTTGCGGTCTTGGCCTCCAATCCAAGGTCACCAGCATTTCCCATCCCTTTCCAACAAGTTCGATCAGCACCACCACTTGAAGTCTTGATCGAAGCATGGACATGGAGCACCAGCTGCTGCACTTGGAGCACTTCATGATGCCCAGCAGCCCGGGCTTCTTTGCCGTCGACAGCGGCCAAGACCCCGCCCATTTCCCGAACGGCGGGCTATTCGTGGAGCAGGTTGGCGCTACGGACGACGGCGGGTGGGTGGAGGAACTCATGCAGCTCGGCGAGGAGCTGTTCGGTGGCCACGCCGATGGCGGCGATGTCAATGGCACCGGCACAGGCGGCGGCATGGGCGACGATCACTACCAGCAGTGGCAGTGTGACGACGACGGCGGCTCCCCAGACGGTCCGCCACCACCGAGCATATCCTTCGACGATGACGCGAGCCCCCCTTCTGGAGAGCAAGAAGGCGCCGGGGAGGGGGAGCTCGCCTCGGAGCCCCACCCGCACCGCGAGGACGGCGACGATGGGTCGGGCGCGACGCGGAAGAGGAGGGACCGGTCCAAGACCATCGTGTCGGAGCGGAAGCGGAGGGTCCGGATGAAGGAGAAGCTCTACGAGCTTAGGTCGCTCGTCCCCAACATCACAAAGGTTAGGCAGGCTCCGATCGATCGATTAATTTGGAGCAGTTCGGAGTTTGGACCTTGTGATAGCATATATAATTTCGACGACACATTCGATTCATGTCGTCCATGCTTGCGCCATGTATGTATATATGCAGATGGACAAGGCGTCCATCATCGCCGACGCGGTGGTGTACGTGAAGAACCTCCAGGCACACGCCAGGAAGCTCAAGGAGGAGGTCGCGGCGCTGGAGGCGCGGCCGAGATCGCCTAGTAGCCGACAGGAGCAGCCGCAGCACGGCCGCCGCTCGGGGCCGGCGGGTCGACGCCAGCAGCAGCAGCAGCAGCAGCAGCGCGACGCGGGGAGCGCGGTCGGCGGCGGCGCCCGGGTGACGCACGTGGGCGCGGCGCAGGTCGGCGACGGCAGGTTCTTCGTGACGGTGGAGTGCGAGCGGCGGGATGGCGTGGCGGCGCCGCTCTGCGCGGCCGCCGAGTCGCTGGCGTGCTTCCGTGTCGAGAGCTCCAGCGTCGGCCGCTCGGGGCCGGACCGCGTCGTGTCAACGCTCACGCTCAAGGTAGTATTGGTTGCTGCTAGCTGTGCGTGCACCATGTGGAGACACCACTGCTTGTCGTTAACCATTTGTATTGATTATTATTGCAACTGTACGTGCAGGTGAGCGAACAGGTAGGAGGAGATGCAGCCATCGGCGAGACCTCCGTGAAGCTTTGGATGGTGGCCGCTCTTCTCAAGGAAGGCTTCCGGCCCGAAGCGACGGTCGAGATCTCATGATCCGGTCCACGTGGCGGTCCACCAGCTGCTACTGCTCATACCCTGTTTCTTCTCTGTTCATAGGCGGCTGTAAAAGTCTGGATAATGGAGTGTTTCTTCGAGGGAATCATCAACTTCTATTTCAACTGATTTTTTTTACTCGCTCCTTATTGTTTTTTATTTTTTGAGAATTATGTATTAGTTTACTGTATGTGTACCTGATGTGAACTTTCTTGGCTCGCGCAATCCTAATGTGATCTAGACTGTTCATCCTGGCTTATCCTAATGTGCCCTGTTGGATACAATGGCACAGTGGTTGCTTTCTCGCTTTCTTGATTGACAGCAGCATGCAGCGTTGATTGAAACGTTAATTAAGTTGTTTGATTAGCGCTTAAACGAGCACGGCCTGGATGACAAGGAATATTCTCTCAATGCTACACTTGGGTGGGTGATGAAGGTACCTAATACCTAACTAGAAGTGTTTGTTAGCCAGGCAGCATGATCTAACCCAAACGCTCAGAATTATTCAACGTCTGGGAACATTGTCTGCGTCATGCCAGATTCTTTTGAAAAAGAAAACAAACACGAACTGAGGTTAAATTACTATCCCATTCCCATCTGTTCTAAAAAAAATTATAAAATATTTTGATTTTTCTATATATATTACTTAACTCCATTAAAATTATAGTTGTTTTACTTTTTTACCTTAAGTTTAACCATTCATTTTATTTAAAAAACTATGTCAAACATCACATTTTTAATTGTGGCTTACTAATAAACGTTCTTCAACAATAACTTAAATTTGGCTATGTCTATATAATTTTTTTTGAATAAAACAAACAGTCAAATTTAAGTTCTAAAAAAGTCAAACAAACTATAATTTAGAACCAAGCGACAACTTATTACATAATATCTAGACATCGTGTATATCTAAAACTCTATATCTAAAGAAACCAGAATATTTTATAATTTAGAATGGAGCGAGCACTAGACATAAAGCAAAGCAAGGCACCTAGGTTAGGTAACATGATGCATTTCATCGTTATAAATAAATTTAAATCACTAGTGACAGCTAAACTACTTATTATATCCATAAATGTGTAACGCAACCACTGTTCGCAGCACCTTTGGTAAATTATGATTGATACATTCAGTCAAACAGCAGTTGTGAATTAAATTTGAATATTCCATCATGAAAGAGCTCCATGACTGACCAAACATATTTCAACATGGTTATAAACTGGCTTATCAGGTTTTCAGTTGCACTTCAAAAGAGTATTGGAAATTAAGTTATTGTGACATCCTTTGCTGCCGTATGTGGCGAAACTTTTCAGTCAGAAGCTACATAACTCCTATTATGAACTTTTGCCACCACCACATACCTGTTTGGGAACTTTAATATGCTCTACTAATAGTGGTTATTATTAATCTCAAAATCTATTGATTAATCTCTTGAAAGTACTTATATAATGCGTGTATTTATAGGAATCACGTGGTCATATACGTATACGGTTGCCTTTAACTAACACTGTATATGCTAACAATCACAAGACAAGTGCCTTGATGCGGTTTTATCAATTTTTCTATGAATCTAAACAATGTTTCGGATTCATAGCAAAAACGGCATTCCTTTTAGAATAAAGAGAGTATGTGTCATGTCTGAATACCTGCTGAGAAGAGGGTACCTGTGAGGCACAGCAAAAGAACGGCGGCCACTTCAGAGCAGGATTCTCTGGAGAAAGCAACAAAGTTAAAGGCTCGCAGGAACATGGATACCCCCTCGACAAAAGGTAATGACTCCCGACCCCTCTCTTTTAATGTCTTGGAGGATTCTGCTTTAATTTCTTCCACATCTGCATTAGGAATTTCACTTGGTTCTAATGAGCAGCAGGTAGATTTATCTTTATAAAAATTGAGCGAATTAGAATCTTGTAGAGCGGATGCTAGTAGGGTGGTTCAGGAGCCTGGCAGGCCTGTTGATGATTGTGAGTCTGTTCAGTCTCTAGATGATAAAGTGGATGTAGAAGCGTTAAATTTAATCTGTGCCCAAATTAGCGAAGATCTAGGTGATGGGGGTTGTGACCCGTTATGTCTACAATCTTCCGTATCACATAAAAAAATTCTAGATCAAAGGCAAGAAAATATAATAAAAATAAATTAAATTCACCAAGATGAGAGGAATCTTTTAGAACTGTAATGGTTTTGCGGACACGAAGAAATATAGATTCCTGTCGGATTTAACAAAGGAAAAGAACCTAGATTTTATTGCCTTATCTGAAACCGGAAGATCCAATTTTTCACAGGCAACTCTGAACAATATTTGTGCTAGTAGAGACTTCCTGTGGCATTGTCTGCCCCCAAAGGGCCGGTCAGGTGGCATGATTCTAGGCGTGAACCTTCTAGTTTTTGATATTGGTCAAATAGAGGAAGGCGAATATTATATTCACTTTAAGTTGCGCCAAAAGGAGGACGACTTTAAATTTAATTTAATTTCAGTTTATGGCCCTGCTCAGTTGGAGTATAAATCAGCTTTTCTATCGGAACTGGTGCGAGTTTGTTCAAAAGACACTGTACCTATGATCGTAGGTGGTGATTTTAACATTATTCGAAGACCAGACGAGAAAAATAATGACAGCTACAATGAAAGGTGGCCTTTTTTATTCAATGCAGTTATTGATTCCTTGAATCTAAGAGAATTAGAGATGACAGGTCGAAAGTTTACCTGGGTTAATTATCTACAGAACCCGACATATGAGAAATTAGATAGAATTCTTGTTTGTACAGATTTCGAGTCCAAATTCCCAGTATCTACTGTTCAAGCCCTGTGCAGAGAGATCTCGGACCACACCCCACTATTCCTTAACACAAATGACCCATCCTCGGCTTACCATCCACAATTCAAGTTTGAATTAGGGTGGTTGCTTAGGGACGGATTTGGGGATTTGGTTTCACAGGTCTAGAACAGTGTACTAGTTCAGGGTTCCCCACTGGAGATTTGGCAAGCTAAAATTCGGAGGCTCCGCCAATATTTAAGAGGGTGGGCGAAGAATGTTAGTGGCGCCTATAAGAAAGAGAAAAAGGCCTTGCTAGACAAATTTGACTCGTTAGACAAAAAAGCTGAGAATACTATGCCTAGCAATACAGAACTCAACCTTAAGCATGTGCTCAATGAGCGCCTAGCGGAATTACTACGAGAGGAAGAACTCAAGTGGTACCAAAGGGCGAAGGTTAAGCACTTGTTAGAGGGGGATGCAAATACAAAATATTATCTTCTGCTTGCCAATGGAAGACATCGAAAGACAAGAATTTTCCAACTAGAAGATGGGACCAATATAATACAAGGGGAAAACCACCTAAAAAATCATATTACTAATTATTATAAAGGTCTGTTTGGTCCATCAGAATTATCTCACATTCAGTTACAAGAGGACATTAACCATGATATCCCACAAGTGTCTGGTCTAGAGAACGAGCTCCTGACAGATTACTTTTCCGAAGCTGAGGTGAAAACAGCGGTGTTCCAAATAGAGCATAATAAATCACCTGGGCCTGATGGATTCCCTATAGAGTTCCATCAGGTCTTTTGGGATCTTATTAAAGATGATCTGTTGGCCCTGTTCACAGAATTTCATGAAGGAACTTTACCGCTGAACAGCCTCAATTTTGGGACAATAATTTTGCTACCAAAAGGTCAAGATGCGAAGGTCATCCAACAATACAGACCCATATGTTTGGCGAATGTCTCTTTCAAAATCTTTACTAAGGTGGCGACAAATAGACTGAATGTGATAGCTCAGAAAGTAATAAGACCGACCCAAACTGCATTTTTACCTGGGCGAAACATCATGGAAGGAGCTGTTATCCTTCATGAGACGATTGTTGACGGCCACTATTGTATTAATTCAACCGTCAACTAGCCAGGAAAAGGATGCAAATGTGATCACCAAAGTAGACACAGGGTTTACACTGACCGAATTCCATGAGTTTTGGTGTTTCATTATTTATGCAGGCGTAAACCGGAAAAGACCCAAACATACAAGCTTATCGGAACAAGAAAACGGAAAACAGACTCCACGGCTACACAGGAAAGTTCTAGAAGAGACGAGAAGGCACCACGCCGAGCCGGGAGCCCGGAGGCCACCAGGCCGACCGGCCGGTCTCGGCCCCTGACCGGCCGGGTCTGGGGCTGGCCCCCTTGGGTCCCGGTTCGCCCGGTTCGCTCCACCGCCTTTGAGCATCAATCCTAGCCGCCCGTCAATGTCGGTTTGATCCGATGGCTCACAATCATCGCCTAGGGCTATAAAAGGAGAGGCACCCCCCTGGGAGAGGGCCCCCATTCATTCATTCTCATTCGGAAGTCCGATCATCAGCCAGAAACCCTAATCATAGCTCCTTAGCTAGGGCCTAGATAGCTAGATTAGAACTAGAGGAAGGCAAGCGCAGGCTTGGATTTCGGAGCCATCAAGAGCTTGGATTTAGTATAGTTCTTATCTCCTCTCGCCTTTGTTCTCTTTCATTGTATAGTTATATGATTGCTACAATTGAATTGATGAATTCTTATTTACTTATATTCATAGTTATTATGTTCTTTGTCTATTGTGGTTATATGCTTAGTATAGCTTGATTAACATTATGTTTATCCATAGGTTCGTATAGCACTCATCTAATTGATCGTTGGGTGAGTGATAAATATTGTGTAAGCGTGGTGCTTATACGTTGTTTATCTGCGAATGCACCCTATAGGCTGGGTTTGGTAGATCGCGGGTGTGACATTCCTGTTAAGTCCTATGTAATCCGAACCCCGTTTATAGGCATAGTAGGGCTTGTATACGACGGCAGGGTGTGCTGTGTTCTCAAACTTCCTTAGTATGTCCACTATGAATAGATGTAATGCTAACCTTAGCCATGATTACTAGGTGTATTGCACTAACCATAATATGCATTGACATGTAGCTAGGAATAACCCAGGAATATCTCTTGATGTTCTACTAGCAACCCTAATGATATAGCTAGGAGTCTCTATCTGCTTTCTGCCGATGATTATACACTTATCTTATCATTTATCTTGTGACTTACCCCTGCATTGAGTAGCGAGGACATGGTTATGCCTATTCGTTATACTCTAGGTCAACACACTACCTTTACATAGCCATGTAGACCTTCCTTTGGGAAAATATAAATGACAACCCGTAATACTCCGGGTAAAATGCTACAATGGTATTTGATCTGTGCGCTTGCGAATACATTTCTATATTCTAGATGGTGGCATGATTTAATACAACACCCCTTGGTGTTATGCTGGGGATGACAACTTCGCATTCTAGTGGTGGTGCGCTGCTCTAGCATTTTTGGCACCGTTATTAGAGATAACATTAAGAGGTGTCAACAAGCATTTTTGGCGCCGTTGCCGGGGAAGGCAATTGGCAATTCAAAAGGATAGCGATAGTCCTAACAAACTAATGAGATAGAGGAAATCATAGACCCCTACTCAATACAGGCTTACCCTTGTGTTTTCTATCTTTGTGAAATCTTATGTAGGGTAATGAATGAGTGGTTTTGATCTGCCAGATAACTACGTTGAAAATCCAGAGAAACTCTTTCGAAGGAAAAAATTCCAGCAAGTGAGGGACATCTTTGAATCTCCATCAAGGACACCCACTGCTGAGGTTCGTTCTTTGGAGGAGCAAGCTCCTACAAGAGAAGAAGAAGAAGAGCAACAAGAGGGCAACTTAGCACCAGTTTTTAAAGAAATGGCTGATAAGTCACTGCGCGAGTTCTCCGCTCCAAACACCAACAACATCCGCATTGGACCTAACGTCGAAGTTGGGGAGAATGGATTCGAGCTCAAGCCTGCTCTTATCACCATGGTGCAAGCCAATCTGTTCTGTGGGAAAGCACATGAAGATGCAAGTGCTCATCTCCAACACTTCCTAGAGATTTACAACACTTTCAAGCTAAAGGATGTACCAAAGGACACCGTTCTGCTCCGTCTGTTCCCATTCTCACTGTTGGGAAAGGCAAAGCAATGGTTCTACGTCAACAAAGACAACCATACAACTTGGGACAAGTGCTCCACAGCTTTTCTAGCAAGATTCTTTCCTATGGGCAAGACGAGTGCCCTAAGGGGGAAGATCTCGAGTTTCCAGCAACAACATGATGAGTCGGTCCCTGAGGCCTGGGAACACTTTGAAGATTACATATTAGAATATCCTCATCATGGGATGGAGAATTGGCTTCTGATGTAAACTTTTTACCATGGGCTCACCAACAGCACCCGCAATAATGTTGATGCTGCTGCTGGAGGTGCATTTATGTCACTGACCATACCACAAGCTGCTGCTCTTATGGAGAAGATGGCCTCCAACCAAGATTGGAATGATGAGCGCCAAACCACCCGCAAGAGGAGTGGAGGAATGCACCAGCTCAAAGAGGTAGACATGCTGTCTGCCAAGATATATCTGCTCATGAAGAAGCTGGAAGATAAATCAAGCCAAAGACAAGATGTCATGCGCATTAATGATGCATGCATGACTTGTGAAGTATGTGGCAATATGGGACACTCAGGCAACAGCTGTCCTGAGACCCGTGAGGACGTGAACTTCATCAACAACAACTATCGTCCTCAGAATCAAGGATGGAACCAGCAAAGGCCCAACTACCAAGGTAACTTCCAAGGTAACTTTCAAGGCAATAATTACAATAACTATGCTCAACTGCGTTTGAGAGAAGTGATCTCCAACCAAAATAAAATTATGGAGACTTTATCTAGGAAGGTAGCATCCAATGATAAAATGCTAGAGAACATAAACATTAAAATGGATAGCTTTACCTCTGCTGTTAAGAACCAGCTTAGCTTCAATAAAATGATAGAACAACAATTAGCCCAGCTGGCGGCCGCTGTTCCACCGACCAACGAAGATAAGATTCCAGGGCAACCTCTAGAGCCCGAGACCGTGAATCTTGTTGATGTGTATGCAGGTTACTACGTTGAAGCATCATCAGGATGGAAGGATGACTCCATGCCAACCAAGAGAGGAGATCTAGGGAGACCTGTGATTCCCATCTCTATTGGGCAGCATGACTTCCCTGAAGTTGTCTGCGATCTAGGCGCCAGTGTCAACATCATGCCTAAGGTAATCTTCGACCAAGTCTTTCCATGGGCACCTTTGTTGTACACAAATATATGTTTGCAGCTTGCAGACCAGACGATCAAGTACCCCAAGGGAATCTTAGATGACGTGTGCATACGAATCGGGAGATCATATGTCCCTGTAGACTTTGTAGTCCTAGATACCAGCAGAGACCCCAAGAGTCCAATCATTCTTGGCCGACCATTCCTGAGTACTGCAAAGGCTGTCATCTACATGGATAGTGCCAAGATTTATTTCACCATTAAGAGCAATAAGGAGAAGTTCAGTTTCAAGAACAAGACCCTTGAAGCTACTATAGATCCAAGAGGAGCTTACTTCCCAGTCAAGCCAACAAGTGAAGGAACCAAGAGGAATTCAAATGGGAAGAGAAAGAACAAGAACAGAAGACAAGTGAGAAAGCAAGTCCAATTAGTCAAGGCTGTTGAGTACAAGCATGACCACCTCCTAGCTTCACCATTCCTAACCAAGAAGGAGGATCCAGGCACGCCAGCCATTGATTGCACTATTGGGCAGTGCTCATTCTACAATACCTTCTGCGACACCGGATCAGCTGTCAACATAATGTCCAAAAAGGTATATGATCTATTATTCGATACACCTCTGTACCCTACCTATATGCAGCTGCAGCTGGCGGACAATACGACAAGATTTCTGGAGGGAGTAGCAAGAGACATCATGGTCAAGATCTAGGACCACTACGTCCCGACCGACTTCATGATACTGGACATGGGAGAGGAAGACGAGACGCCGATCATACTTGGAAGGCCGTTCCTCAGCACTACCAACGCAATCATCTACAATGGATCAGGCCAAGTCCACTTTCAATTCCTAGGAGAGAAGGTACGTTGTTATTTTAAAGATTATAACTCTCCTAGATTAGCAGCTTTTACCCAGTCCAAGAGGAGACGTCAGCGCCGGAGGAATCGCTCTCAAAAGAGCAATGTTGAGGAGGAAGAAATCAAGTAAGAACCTACAGCACCGAAGGCACAGCCTACGAAGGTATGGAAAGAAAAGATGACCTTCTCAACTGAGTCATCATCACCAGGAGATCCAACATTGGGGTCCCCATCCTCGGGATCCGATGAAGCATCCCAGGAGTGAAGACGACTAGAGGTCTTGTCCGGAGGACTTTAAACTCCGCACCCTTGCCATAAGGTAACCATGGTAATTATCTATTTACTTTCTTGCACTTTTAATTCTTAGTTAATTTTCACCTTATAGAAAAACACAAAAACATTTGGAAAACCTTAAAGCCCCATGTGACATGCCTGTAGTGCAAGCTAAAGGAGTGTTCACTGTGGTGACATAAAAATAAAATAAAACTTAGAATACATATTTCAATTTTGTTTGATAAAAGAAAAATCCAAAAATAATCATTGAGCATCTTGCTGCATTGAATGCACTACAACAAACTTTTGAAACCTTTCACAGCAACCAATCCACGAACGGCTAACCACTAACTGTTTACCCTAATCCGTTCCATGAGTTTTGGTGTTTTGTGAGATGTTTGCTGCAGGATGTCTCTGAGAGCTAGTCCACCTAAGAATCATCATCATCATCACTCGAAGTACACCTTCTTGCATACAGCTAACCATTGTGTGAAGGAAGCAACTTTTGGTAGGATGAGATGAAGATTCTTGGCTACACCAGCTCTCACAAGCGTGAGCTCCATCGAGAGGACTGCTCAGCTTCAATGCTCAACCACGACAACAACCAGCTTAGGGGAAGGCATCCCCTAGGGACCCAGGTAAGTGTAACTACGCGATTATCGAGTCAGTCATAAAAATTAAAAATACCAAAAACATGTGAGCACATGAAGGTTCACCATAGTATCTAAGAAAATCTAAAAATACCAAAAATATGTGGGCACATGAAGGTCCATGCTTTTTAAGAGTCTTTAGAGTCTTTTTGAGTTTTATAGTTTGAGTCTTTAAAAAAATGAAAAATCAAATAAAAATGTTTGTCTGTCTAGAGTCAATAAAAGGAAGCTCTTGAATGATTGAATTGAAATGATGATAAGCTGCTCTGTTACAACATCTCTGAAATATCTAGAGTCTAGGCAAAAGTTTTCCCAAGATTTAGCTCCAACTGTTTTGACATGAGAATTTGCTCTGAACCTGAAACTTGTGGGTTGTATATGCTTGAACTAAGTCTAGGTACCTGATTGATAAGATTGAGAAAGTCTGAGCTGCTATCTATCTTGTTCTAAGTGACACTAGAGTTCTAAAGATTTATCTTTTAAAAAATATAAAAAAACATGATGAGTTTCTATATGACAAAGCTTATATTCCCACCAGAGCCAAACATGATGAGATAGGCTAGTTAAACTTCCACATAAATGCTGCTTGTCTTGCATTGAGTTTTGTCAACCTTTGTGACTTTGGTGTTTGTCATGCTCTTGAATCAAGATCCACCTCATATGCATTGCTCTACACTGGAGTAGGCGCAACAACATGCCATTCCACCTACATCCATTCCAGAAATGTTTTTCTCCTACCCTGGGAGAGAACATCAAAAATATTCCATTAGGTTAGCCACCCAATAAATGCTCCAAGCTCCTGTGTTATCTCTCTAATTCCATCAATGCCAAAAAGGAGTGCTATGAGCTATGCAAAAAGATATTTGAGAAAAAATGAGAGAATAAAAGAAAGATGGACAAGTGTCCCAACGCAAAACAATGGGTACGTAGATGCCCGACTCCCTGAAAAAGAAAAAGAAGAAAGAAGAGAAAAGAAGAAAGAAAAAGATAGCTCATAACCTCCGGCCAGTTTTCAAAGGAGAGAGAAGCATTCAAGGAGCTGAGTAGAATTAGTTTTCACCATATATCCACCATATCCATCCACCTATACGTCTTGATTCGACTGCATGACTCGTTTCTCCATGGATCCATTGTTTGACTCAACAACATATGCATTATAAGTTTGCTCTTTCAGTTTTCTCCTTACCTATGAGCTCCACATAAGCTTTAGCTATAGGATGAAAAGAAAGGCAATCATCATCACTGTCTTGGTGAGAATCCACAAATACCATATATCTTGAGAGACTTGAGAGTGCCATACATGGGAAGCTCTGAGTTTTATTTGAAAACCTCTAAAAACTCTAGAATGATAGTTGATCGAGGAACTTGAGACATAGTGCTTAGATGTGATCTTTCTGTCTGTCAAGTGCTCAAGACCCAAGGAAGAGCTAATACGCCCCACAGTCAAAGGTAATATGGGTAAGTTTGAAAGTCAACTCAGTTATTGTATAACTTGGAGGAGAATTTCTGTCTGACTGCAGGTATATTTAGAGAGAGTTGCTCCGAGATGGCTACAGTGCTTAAACATACACATATTTTCAATAACTTTTCTAAGTTTTCTTTGCTAAGGGACTAGCAAAGGTTAAGCTTGGGGGAGTTGTTGACGGCCACTATTGTATTAATTCAATCGTCAACTAGCCAGGAAAAGGATGCAAATGTGATCACTAAAGTAGACATAGGGTTTACACTGACCGAATTCCACGAGTTTTGGTGTATCATTATTTATGCAGGCGTAAACCGGAAAAGGCGCAAACATACAAGCTTATCGGAACAAGAAAACGGAAAACAGACTCCACGGCTACACAGGAAAGTTCTAGAAGAGACGAGAAGGCACCACGCCGAGCCGGGAGCCCGGAGGCCACCAGGCCAGACCGGCCGGTTTGGCCCTGGACCGGCCGGTCTGGGGCTGGCCCCCTCGGGTCCCGGTTCTCCCGGTTCGCTCCACCGCCTTTGAGGATCAATCCTAGCCGCCCGTCAATGTCAGTTTGATCCGATGGCTCACAATCATCGCCCAGGGCTATAAAAGAAGAGGCACCCCCCTTAGAGAGGGCCCCCATTCATTTATTCTCATTCGGAAGTCCGATCATCAGCCAGAAACCCTAATCAGAGCTCCTTAGCTAGGGCCTAGATAGCTAGATTAGAACTAGAGGGAGGCAAGCGCAGGCTTGGATTCCGGAGCCATCAAGAGCTTAGATTTGGTATAGTTCTTACCTCCTCTCGCCTTTGTTCTCTTTCATTGTATATTTATATGATTGCTACAATTGAATTAATGAATTCTTATTTACTTATATTCATAGTTATTATGTTCTTTGTCTATTGTGGTTATATGCTTAGTATAGCTAGATTAACATTATGTTTATCCATAGGTTCGTATAGCACTCATCTAATTGATCGTTGGGTGAGTGATAAATATTGTGTAAGCGTGGTGCTTATACGTTGTTTATCTGCGAATGCACCCTATAGGCCGGGTTTGGTAGATCGCGGGTGTGACATTCCTGTTGAGTCCTATGTAATCCGAACCCCGTTTATAGGCACAGTAGGGCTTATATACGACGGAAGGGTGTGCTATGTTCTCAAACTTCCTTAGTATGTCCACTATGAATAGATGTAATGCTAACCTTAGCCATGATTACTAGTGTATTGCACTAACCATAATATGCATTGACATGTAGTTAGGAATAACCCAGGAATATCTCTTGATGTTCTACTAGCAACCCTAATGATATAGCTAGGAGTCTCTATCTGTTTACACTGATGATTATACACTTATCTTATCATTTATCTTGTGACTTACCCCTGCATTGAGTAGCGAGGACATGGTTATGCCTATTCGTTACACTCTAGGTCAACACACTACCTTTACACAGCCATGTAGACCTTCCTTTGGGAAAATATAAATGACAACCCGTAATATTCCGGGTAAAATGCTACAATGGTATTTGATCTGTGCGCTTGCGGATATATTTCTATATTCTAGATGGTGGCATGATTTAATACCACACCCCTTGGTGTTATGCTGGGGATGACAACTTGGCATTCTAGTGGCGGTGCGCTGCTCTAGCTTTTTGGCACCGTTATTAGAGATAACATTAAGAGATGTCAACAACGATCCATGAGCTTCATTCAAAAAAACAAGATGGAATAATTTTTAAGATTGATTTTGAGAAGGCATACGACAAGGTTAACTAGGATTTCTTGCAACAAACATTGAGAATGAAAGGATTTGCTCAAAGATGGTGTTCTTGGGTGAAACTTTTCACTCAGGGTGGGAATGTAAATATTAAAGTTGATGACACCCTAGGACCTTATTTTCAAACTAAAAAAAGCTTAAGGCAAGGTGACCCCATGTCTCCAATACTATTTAACATAGTGGCAGATATGTTGGCCATACTAATTGCTCGGGCTAAGGAGGCAGGTCAAGTAGATGGCCTTATCCCTCATCTTATTCAGGATGGCTTGTCTATTTTACAGTATGCGGATGATACAGTCCTCTTTATGAGCCATGATGTTAACAAAGCAATAAATATGAAATTAATATTAAGTACCTTCGAGCAACTCTCAGGTCTAAAGATTAATTTTCATAAAAGTGAGATTTTTTGTTTTGGCGAGGCAAAGAACCACGAGGATGTTTATTCGCAACTGTTTGGGTGTAAGATAGGAAAGTTCCCTTTTAGATATCTAGGCTTACCTATGCATACGAGGAAATTATCTAATAAAGATTGGTGAATAATTGAAGACAGAATTGAGAAGAAGCTGAGTGGGTGGAAAGGCAAGCTACTGTCAGTGGGAGGACGTTTAGTCTTGATAAACTCGGTGCTTTCTAGTCTACCGATGTTTATGTTGTCTTTTTTTGAAATCCCAAAAGGGTCCTTCAAAAAATAGATTGCTTCAGATCGAGATTTTACTGGCAGAGCGACCAACATAGGCGTAAGTATAGACTGACTAAGTGGGAAACTATATGCCAACCAAAAAACCAAGGAGGCGTGGGCATTATTGATTTAGAACTACAAAATATGTGTCTGTTGAGTAAATGGCTTTTTAAGTTAATGAATGAGGACGGTATGTGGCAAGAACTCTTGCGAAATAAATACATTAAGGATAAAACAATAGGAGGGTGTTCCAAAAAGGCCATAGATTCTCACTTCTGAAAAGGTCTGATGAATGTCAAAGACACTTTCATGGGATATGGCTCATTCCGAGTGAGAGATGGGTCACAAACTCGGTTTTGGGTAGATACTTGGCTGGGTAAACATCCATTAAAAGACAAATTCCCCTCGTTGTTTAACATCGTTCGTAGAAAGCAGGATTCGGTAGCCACAGTGCTAGCTTCAGTTCCTCTGAACATATCCTTTCGCCGTATCTAGTGGGGAGGAATTTGAGGGATTGGCATAAGATTATTGCATCTATCCATGATGTGAACTTACAGGGGGAAAGAGACAAATTTGTATGGGATCTACATTCATCAGGGTTTTTTTTCAGTAAAATCAATATATGCTGCGTTAATTAATAATGGGGTTAGAGTGTCACAAGATATTTGGCGTATTAGAATACCTTCGAGGATAAAGATTTTCTTGTGATATTTAAAGAGAGGTGTTATATTAACTAAAGATAATCTAGCCAGACGTAATTGGGATGGTGACCTCCATTGTTCCTTTTGTCATTCTTTAGAATCTATCCAGCACCTCTTTTTTGAATGTTGTTATGCTAAATTTTTGTGGCGCGCTGTACATTTAATGTTTGGTGTTACACCTCCACTTAACTTTGATGATTTATTTAATAATTGGTCCAAGGGAGGTGGTAAAATTCAAGAGGCATTATTATTAACAAAGCAAAGATCCGCACTATGTTGGACAATTTGGATAACAAGGAATGAGGTGGTTTTTGACAAATGTAAACCGAAAACTTTTTTGCAGGTTCTGTTCAGGGGAACATTTTGGCTATGACAATGGGCAAAGCTGCAGCAGCGTGAGGATCTCTTGGGGCAGCTCTTACATGTTGCCCAAATTGTTAGAGACATCAGCTCTCCAATTCTTCGGTTCCAATGGATGGCTGTCAAATAGATTTATCGATCATGTTTAGTCAAGACTTTATTCTCGATTTTGTTATCGTCCAGTCAAGGTGTAAACTCTCGAATGTTGGATTTTGCGTGTGGTGTGTGAATGTTGTAATAATTGGTCTGATTCTACCTTTTGGTAGATGAAGCCGGATATAAATTATCCTTTATCTAAAAAAAAGAATGTGATTAAAATTTGAAATAAAATAAAATTAACTTAAATACTAGCAAACAATATTTAAAAAAAAGAATTTACTAAAACTTCCCAATGCCTATTTTTTATTTGCTTTTAGATTGGGCATCATAATGTCAAGCTGTTTGGGTGGCCTGGTTACTTGCTGAGATTACAGGCGGTGAATGCAACAAGACAGTCCTTAAAGTAGATAACAAGTTTACAATCTCGTGGATCAAGAATCCTATGCATCATAAATAGAGTATGGACATTGACATTCATTTTCATCTGATCCGGGCCGGGATTATGCACATGGCGTGGGCAAATTAAGTGAGGTTCATAAGGACTAATGAGCAGCTAGGGCCTAGGGGTCATTGTGTCAAAGCCCCTCTGCAGGGTCAAATTCCAGGAGCTTTGCAACAAGACAGGTTGGCATCTATCAAGTAGATTAGTGTTGATGTACATGTCTTGGGAGGAGAATTTTGAATAATTCTTGATCGAGATACCAGGTAGTATCGGTTTTTGGCTGACATTATCAGATCGTAGGATCGTATCATAATATCTGGATATTATCTGTTTTATAGATTATAGAATTTATATAAGATTAATATGTTATATAGATTGAAGGCTACAATTTCAGTTTTGACTAATTTATTTAAGTGCAATTTTTCACATTATTTTAACATCTCTTAACATAGTACTTTATCATAACTGAATAATTTAAAAAGCCATTTAAATCAATTATTGTATGGTATCATAGGATCGTAGCCACAAGTGGCAGCAGCAGTGGCACAATGCATCACACCAGACACAACACGAGGGCACTGATCTCATTATCCGTGGCCAAGCGTCTCTGGCTGAAGCTTCAAACATTAACTCTATCCTCCAATCTTTTTGCCAGGCCTCTAGCCAAACCCCCAAATTTAGCCAAATCTTCAATAATGTTCTGTAAATGTAGACCAACAGACAAAAGAACAAATCAAAATATCTTCCCTGTCCCTGACATTTCCCCTAATACCATTCATTTGGGACACCCTCTCATTTTTAATCACAGTGATAGAACTATAGCTTATAGCTTCATTATAAAAAAAAATTAGGGCTAACTTGATAGCCATTAAAGCAAATAAGCTGACTTATATGATGAACTTGGTTCTAGCTTCTATTCCTATTTATTATATGTCCACTGTTCCTTTTTCCAAAACTTTCATATCCAAAATCACTTCTATCATCAGGAGTTTCTGGTGGGCAGGTGTTCAAAGCGAACTATTGCTCTTAGGAAGATACTTGTCAACAAAAGAGACGCGGGGGGGGGTTGTTAGGCATTAGAGACCTTTACACTGTCAATCGTAGTCAGATTTTGGATGCTAATATTGCTACTTCCTTACAGGTATCCTTATAGCTAAATACTTTCCCAATTCAAATTTTTGGAATGCTAATGCAAACAGAACCAAATCCTGTCTTTCAAGTTGAAAAATCCTCTATAATACCTGCATCATCCAAATTCAGAGAGGAAACTCTAATATTAGGTCCACTCCTTGGTATTCACTTTGGGACTCTATTCACTCCCATCTGAAACTTCCTGTCACTCAAGAACCCATCCCACAAAAAGTTTTTGATCTCTGGAATCCTGAATAGCTTCCTTTCGGCTGCTGTTGTAGTACTACTGCATTACACACACAGAGTAAATTGCAGCCACAGCATGCAGCTGCAACAATGGCAGCCAAACTACTTGGAAGAGAGACTTAATATCCAACTTGTTTAGTGACGAAGCTGTACAAGTCATTTCCCTGTTACAGATAATCCCATCAAGTGAACCTAATATCATAACCTGGAAACCAACAGCAAAAGGAGTTTGTACATCTAAAGAGGTGTTCAATCATCTTAGAAAGGATCTTTTAATTGTCCTTTCTGTGCAGGGATCAAGTCTCACTGATCAAGCTTCAGCTATTCTTCGAAGAATTTGGAAACACAAATATATCTCCCCTTGCCTAACAAACAAAATCAGCAAACTTTGTGCTACATGTAATAACAATGAAAGTGACGCTCACCTTTTTTTCCCATTGCAGCTTCTCCAGAGCTGTTTGGTTTACATCAAACCCACCACTCTGCACTTGGCTTTTACCAGATGAGCATGATGGCGTACAGGAAATAACGAGCCTAATAATAAATAGAAAGGAAATTATTACCACTCTGTGGTACTCCCTCCGTCCCAAAATAGATGACGTTTTGGGTGTTCGTGTGACAAATTTAACTCGATTTGTAGAAAATATGTATAATATTTATATCTTCAAACAAATTTGTTAAAAAACTAGATCTAAAGATCTTTTTAACAATACTAATTGTGATACTAATCGATGTTATTTATTAATTTTTAAAAATTACCGGTAATTGTTTCTCGGGAAGCGAGAACGACATCCTTTTTGGGACGGAGGGAAGTATATCTGGAAGGCTAGAAATGATTGAAGATTCAGCAACAAACAATGGACAGTTTATCGGATCCACAACGCAGTATCAGGTCAGTGCTAATTTGCAGGGATGATGATATGCAAGAAGCAAGCCAAACTCGACAAGGTATGATATCTGAAAATGCAGGTACATTTGAACAGGACACTGATGGTTGAGCGATTGCCAATACGAAGGAGAAACCAAATACAGGATCTGAATCCACATTCCATGCTGGATGCTGCTGATCAGCAACCAGGTCCTCCTTTTTTCAGAGTTCACTATCCAATTCTTCTTTCAGGTACAAGATGTTATACAGATGTTGCTACTGCCCCTGATCAAAATGATCATCCATCAAGAGAAGCTGGGATTGGAATCTTCATCATCAATTCTCAGCAAAACTATAGATTCACAATATATATAAAATCCAAAATGAAAACAGCAGTGTCAGTCCTTATGTCTGAAGCAGCTCCATTGCCTCTAGCAGCCAAGTTAATTAGAGCCATGAATATTCGAGATCCGGTGTTCTTATCTGTTTTGTCAGCAGTTGGCCTCCTTCCTCAACAAAGCAGACAAGATTGGACCACCTCATTGGAACATTAAATTCCTAATTCAGGAATTCATCAATTACACCTCAATCATCAAAACAAAAGTTTACAAGGTGTCAAGGAACCTGAACACTATGGATGTAACTTAGCCAATGTGAAAATTCTTCATGTGACCATGTATCCATACGAAAATTCATCAATCACCTGATCACCACGTGGATAGTCAATATGGAAATTCTTCATCAATCCAATGTACCAATAGTGACCATGTATCCATGTGGCCCTCTAAAATAGGTTGTAAACTCTATTCACTGGGATTGGATATCCCATATCACAGCTTTATGCTGTTAAATAAATTTATTCTTTTCATCACACAAAAAGAAAACATGAGGACCCTAAGAGAGATTTAGAGCCTAATTGGTTTGGTGATCAGGTGAGCATAGCTCATTTCTATGGGCTTAGCTTAAAGTTCCAATGTTGTCCGCTTATCTGCTCATCGCACAGGCATAGAATAGTGGTGGTTTTATCCAAAAGTAGTATATCTAATAAGGAATTGAAACTTTAAGCTACTGTCCCTCTAACACAAACACAAGGATATTTTTGTTATCACTACAACTCTCTCCCATCTTCTCTCCTGGGGCTATTGTATAGCACTGCCATCTGCAGGATTTTTTTGTCCAAATTTGGTTTTTTTCTTGAAACATGGAAACAAGTGCTTCCATTATACATGGGTTCCAGGCTTATCGTCAGAAACCCGGTGAATTACAAAGTTTGGTGCATGGTCTAAACATAAGTCTGAATCATCAACACCCAAATCTGCACCAAAGGTAGCTAAAACATCTGCTACCTGATTACAACACCCATTACAAACTGAAACTAAACAACTTGAGAAGTCATACATCATGAAAATTCTAATTTGCCTGAACAAAACTCCATAAGGACTCCTATCCCACTCTTCTGTCTTGATACTTCACCCAGGGATGTAGAATCTGTCTCTAGAATAATTTGGGATATCCCCAGGTCCACTGCTCTCTCCAGGCGCTCCTTAAGGCTGCTAAAGCCTCTGCGTGCAAAGGGCTTAAATCATGCTGTAGGAAGAACATGCCCCTCCTCATCTCTCACAACGAAACCCCATCCACCATTACCAGCTTGTTGATAGTAGGAGGCATCAACAGTAATCTTTTAGAATTCTAGTGGTGGTGGCTTCCATTTGGGAGCTTTCTTTATCCCTGCTGCCGTGGACTGGTTCTGAATCTTTTCCATCATAAACTGATTGTAAGCAATTGAGTTGCAGATCTCTGCAACTGAAGCCATTTTTTACCTGCATTTGCTTTGTTCCTTGTTTTTTTGATGAATCAGCAGGGGAGTCCCCTACCTATATTTTTTATATATGTAAAAAGAGTATGTACAAATATACAGGAATTACAAGCTTTGTTCCTTGTTGTCCACCACTGCCTTAGAAAGATCAGTGTTTTGTGTTTCAACTCCAGATCCATATTTAGGATCAGGTTGATTACTTCAATCCCTGATCTGCACCCTACTAGGAGTACTCTTTGCTTTTCTAAATTCATCGCACGCCAACATTGTTTGACCATTTTGCATTTGAAAAAAGGTAGCCACAATCTTCATCTAAGTGATTACAGACTAGGCACACGGTTTCACAGCGCACTCCCTCTTCTTGCCAATTTTCGACATGCCGGCAAAATGTTATGAGCTAGCCTCCACACAAACATTTTCACTTTTTTCTGTAAGTTCAGCTGCCAGATTGTTTGCCATTTGAAATCCCCTTGTTGAGAGCAATCTGCACTTGAAGATGAAATGTCTATGTTCTGTTGACTATCTCTAATTTTTACTGCAAGTTTGTGTGCTGGTTTCACAGAGAACAAACCTTTTGAATCATAATGCCATGCTGACCAATCCTGCATTTGTGGATTAGTTGAGATCGATAAGATAATTTGAGCTTCCTCAGGCCAGAAAATGTCATAAACAAGTTGTTCATCCCATCTTCCAGGCACAGGATCAATTAAGTCAGAAACTTTGGTTAGTAAAGAGTGCCCCTTTGGTGTCATTGGTCTTCTTGTTGTGCCTCTTGGCATCCATGGATCAGACCACATGTTTACAGACGTTCCATCTCCAATCCTCCAAATAGTCCCCTCCTTTAGAAGTTCTAGGCCATGTAGTATGCTACGCCATGAGTAGGAAAGACCATTACGGGCCTTGCATTGTAGAATGTTCATATTTGAAAAGTCCTTAGCTTTCAGTACCCTTCCACACAAACACAAAGTATCCGGCAGTAACAGTAACCTCCAGGCTTGCCTTGCCAACATGGTTAGTCCCCCTTTTTTCTTTGAACGAGTAAGCTTCTCCCTACCAATCCAGTGAATTTCGTGCTCTTTGTCTTGTTGGATCCACCAATGACATCCCACCATTGTGCTTACTACTCCGTCCCAAAATAATTGTCGTTTCTAGTTTTCATGCCACAAGTTTGACTTGATTTGTAAAAAATATGTTTAATATTTATATCTCTGAATATTTTTATTAAAAAACTAGATCCAAAGATCTTTCCAATGATACTAATTATGATACTAATCGATAATATTTATTATTTATAAAAATTGCCGGTATTTGTTTCTCGGGAAACGAAAGCGACAATTATTTTGGGACGGAGGGAGTATATCATCACAAAGACCCTTTGCCAAATCAAAGCATGACATGGCGTAAGTTGGAATGGCTTGAGCTACTGCCTTCACAAGGATCTCTTTTCTGGCTTTGGAGAGTAACTTCTCTTGCCATCCTTGAGTCTGCTACCATATTTTGCTCTTTATATATTCAAAAGTTTTCCTACGAGATTGCCCAATTGACACCAGAAGCTCAGGGTACCTCTCACTTTTAGCTTCTTGGTCTATGCCCAGAGCAGTTCTAACTTGGAATCTTATATATTCAGTTAACTTGGGCTGAACAGAACTGATGATTTATCTTTGTTTTCCACTTGACCAAAAGCCCCCTCATAATCAGATAAAATCTGACTTAATTCTTCAGGGTCACGATGATGGGTTTGGGCAAAGAGCCATGCAGCTATAGTTGGCTGCCATGTGGACATTTATGTAGACAATGTCAATGCTGGCCGCTGCTTTCACTGATAGAGTTTATTTATCTTAGTACATAGGAGAACATTGTACGTGCATACATTTTACAACAAAGAAAAAAGTGTAGAAGTTAAAAAGTTAGTAATGCTAACACATTCTTGCAAACAAGTAAAAACTTAGTACCTTCATAAGCAGAATCGCAACATCAGCCTGTGAATCTTCAATTGATTTGCTACCACACTCAGTGCACCGAACATTGTGGCTTATATTTTTTCTTGCACAATTTTCAATGATCTACCTCTATTTGACATCTTCGTCAGCTACCATATCAAAATTTAATGTATTGATCCATGTTAGAGCGGTCAATGAATTAGGGATGGAGCCTGAAAGAAAAGAAATTAAGCAAAGAGTTGAATTCATACTTGTGATATTAATATGGGATAGAGTCAAACAGGTGAATCATAACTTGTGACGTTGCTCTATGACATGACGAGTGGTAGAAACAAATTGTAGCATGTATTGTTCAAAAAGAAGAGTAAAAAATCATCGATCAGGAATACCGAATACCTTATCCTAACCACCTATCCTATAAATTAGTAGTCAAGTTTAACAGATTATAGCTGACTCAAGCAAGTGCTTGACACAAAAGAAAATATAATGGTGAGAGAGCATAGCAAATTGCAGTTGCTCACCAGAAAATATACTAAAATGCAAATGCATGCTTCTCACTGCATTAACACTAGCTATCCTCTAAATCTTTCCCTTCATATCCAACCACAAGATGGCTTCAATTTTCATTCATAAATTGTAAGTTTTTAATTGCAGGTTTGAGTACTGAACAAAGGTTTGGACCCTTTTTATTGGAAAATATGTACACTACAAATAGAAAGTTTTGCACTATGAGCAAAAAACTTAGAACCAGGTGTTTGAAGTATAGACAAAAACTCTCACCTTGTGGCTTGAGGGGAGGGTTTTATAGAGAATGAAAGGCATATGAGGAGCAGAGTAGAGAAGAGGCAGTCCACTCAGGTAGCTAGGGAGGACTATGAATGTGGACAGAGGGTGTAGTTGAAGGTTATGACGCAGTGGGCGTGTTACCGTGAGAGAGGAGCCAACGAGGCAATGGGAGGGGAATGGATGGAATGCCGGAGATGCAACTATACAAGGGGCATAGGAGCTCACCATGCGGCTTGCCGTGAACAAAGAAAACCAACCGTTCGTCACAAATTAGACATGTATAAATCCCAAATCAGACAATAGTTTCAAATTACAAACTTTTCTATCGAATGATTACCAACAGGCCTGTAATCCCAACACTGAAAGGCATCCCCAACTAGACAATCGATACGTCAGCTGAAAGCTAGTCTCAAATTGGGAGGGAAATCAACTCACCTTGCACCTGTGGATCGCCCACTAGCCTCTACGGATGTGCGGCTACGCAATATCCTTTTGTGCTAGCGAAGCGGCATATCTAGAAAAAAATAAACAGGGGGGATGAACAATAAAGGGTACTAGACCAACACAAGTTCATCATATCCCATAAAAAAACCATCATCCTAGTTTAAAGCTGTTTTACATAAAAACATAGAGGAATAATGTGTAATACATCACATGAAATAAAAATGTTGTATCTGATTCATTGTACTCTAAGCAATCATAATTTAATCTAAAGTTGTTCCCACTTTCCCATTTGTGAGGAAATATAAAAGCAATTGGTTAAGTGGGGCCTCTCAAAGCATAGGTCCTATTCACTTGATCTCTAATCTCAAATAAATATTCATCAATTGCTTTACGCAATATACTAGATTATTAACAATATCTAAGCATCGAAACTCTATTATTGGCAATTTTTGCTGCCTTGTGTTCTCATCATTCTCCGGAGTTAGAATACTATTTAATGATAGTTGAACAATGCTTATTTCCACATCTTGCAAATTGCAATCTCTAAGAATGAATTAAAGTCTTTAATGTGTGCAGAATAAAAAAAACTAACAACAACTGCAAAAATACAGAAAAACTATGC
Organism: Chrysopogon serrulatus; assembly: GCA_015844335.1. Taxonomy (NCBI): domain Eukaryota; kingdom Viridiplantae; phylum Streptophyta; class Magnoliopsida; order Poales; family Poaceae; genus Chrysopogon; species Chrysopogon serrulatus. Next base: position 117,368 of record JADLZL010003636.1, on the reverse strand, counting down.
TACTGTTGTCTAGCTGTATTTTTCTTACCGAGCTACTGCTACTATTTTAATAGGTTATTGCATTAAAAACATTGCAATCACAATTGAGCACCTTTCTTTAGACTTGAGTGCAGTATGTTGCAGGATCGCTTCCGCGTGCCTGCCGGCCGGCAGGCGCAGCCCATAGCAACTTGCCCCTGCTGGCGAGGCGAAGGTGGCCAGGGGCATTGAGCGCCCGGACGTCGCTGGCTCTGACCTCAATGCCCGCCATCAGCAACGCGCCCTCTTCTCCGTAGCTCCGCCTCTGTGCTACGGGCCCATGCCTGTTGTCTCATTTCTAACCAAGGTTTTAAATTGCCGGCTAAGGCATTTAGCTTTCTCCGTCCCAAAGTAGGCTATAGCCAGCTATATCGAGCTATAGCAGTAGCTAAGAGCTAACTTGTACATGAAAAAACTTAGCTAAATCATTCTCAAACAGCTATAGACGGAGATAGCGGAAGCTATAGCTAGAAATTTAAAACCTTGTTACTAACCATTTCGATGCATCAAATTGCTGACCAATATGCGTTATCGCACCAGGCAAGCTAGCACAGCACGGGTGACACCATGGCAGTAAGCCGGCCGATGAGCTACTGACATGTCTCCCCCTGCCGCCGTCTGGTGCGGCAAAGGGGGATACTAAAGCCATGTGCGGTCTTCCATTTTCTCTCCCCCCTCTCTTCTTCCTAGAGTGCAAGCACAGGCGCCATCGATCCATTCCACACCCATATCAATGAATGTGGGTCTGTTTTTTAAATGACAACACACACATATCAATGATGTGGGTCTGTATTTTAGATGACAACCCCACCCCCACGACCATAGGCCAAGGGTAATCTCCTATTCCTTTGCTTGTTTCAAGTTGTTTTGATTAATGGCCTAGATAGATATGGTTTCAAGGAAATTTGATTTTTATGCAAAGTAGTTTAGGAAGATCAACTGCATTTGGAAACTTGTATTTAGGGTATGCTCTCTGTTGATACAAAACGTGACGCACTGTGCCTCACACACAGCAAGCTGGAAAGCATGGCTTCAATCGGACGACCGGGCGGTTTAAAGATCCGGAAGCGTGCCAGTAAATTTAACCTAAAAACTGACAAGGGACAAAAGATTGTTAAATACAAAATCGGAACATACCGGATGATACCAGACAGTTCTGTATATATGGCCCTGAAGCCACTTACAACGACATACAACTATAGAAGCCGTCTGCCAGCATGTTTATAGATCATTCGGCTAATATAAAGACAGAACGTGTAAAAGCATTGATTGCCGAATACGTATGCATGAGAAGACATGTTTAAACAAGTCAAAGTTGATCGTGAGTTGAAGTGTAACCAAACTCGGCAAACTAGCTGAATTGGGGTCCATGAAGAAGGAACAAACAAGCTAGCACGAACAAACCTATCAAAAACTCATATCTGCCGCACGACACTCAGCTCTATCAAGGTTTAAACGTACTTGACGTGTAAGAACCCGCAACATGTAACAATCTAGATTGATCTAATTCGGCTATTGTGAACGTGTAATCTATTTATTACAATGGTGTAAGAAAAAGAACATTAGATAACAAATAGATCTATAAAAGTAAAGAGCCAAAACTTATCAATCTATATTGGGCAAAAGAGTGTTACAAATATATAAAATATTAACAACATGCAACACGTGATAACTTAATGAATCTACTAGATCTTGCCAAGTCTAATAGAGCCAATAACTATCTTGCTTTGCTAAGTCATCAAGCAACACCTGCCGCACGGCCATCTAGTCGAGATAAACAAAGTATAAGCAAAGACCTCTTGATTGTCAAACAAACGCCTGCCGCACGGCCATCCAGTCGAGATAAACAAGACTACTTGCATCAACATCTAAATCCACCGCATGATACTAGACATGATAGCAAGGTTGTCGGAACTTACGGAGGTCAACGGATCGGTGACTCCTCTCGAAGAACTCGACGACACGACAAGGGACTCCAAACTTGGCACGGGGCCGATTGTATTGATTTGGTTGTGTATTCCCTTTATAATGGTCGAGGGTTTGTATTTATACCCTGGTTACAACATGAATCCTAAAAGATTACGATTACACAATGCATTAAAGGCAACTCAAAAGTATGGCAATCTTAGCTCTAATCCTTTTCGAAGTCCTTGATTATCACGTTCCTTTCCTTATAGCTGGTTTTAACCTGCCACCTTTTGCTTCCCGAATAGAGCCAGCGCCTTCAAAGATAGCCGACCGCACGATCATTTGCCGAATCGCCCAGAGTTAGCCGACCGCATGAATACTTGCCGAATTGCTAGAAATAGCCACCCGCATGGATGCTTGCCGAATACTCCTGAATACTTGCTTCTCGCGAGCTTGCCGCGTACTGGCCCACCTGTCATCTTCTCGGCCTTTACCAAAATCCAGTGTTAACACATGCCCCCTCAATTTTGGGATAAAAGTGATTTTATTCCAAAATTGACCACAAACTCCTTTCTCGTTTAGGTCAACATTGTTCAAACCCGCAGCCGCCGTTCGAAGTCTGAATTCCTTGATCTAGATTCAAACCTACTTTGAATCTTCAATGGCGACCCAAGATGGAGTTCCAGAGGTAATTTCTCGTTTTCCTCATGCATTCGGCAATTTCTTTATCGATCCTTTGCTTCTTTTTGACTCACCCTCTCCTTTTGCATTGTTCTTTTGAAGGAATACAAGGATGCGATTTTGATTCCCTATGCAGCGAACCCCAATTCTTATTTCCTTGGCCCGATAGGAGATCCCAATCCGATTGAGTTTGTTGAGAAGGAAACTCTGAGGATCCCTTTCAAATCTGGAGTTGCCCCGCCAAATCAGTGGCCGAATACCTTCAAAACTTGGCCATTTCCCCAATTGGCGGATGGCGAAATTGGTAACGGAGGATCTTGAACAAGAGCAGCAGTCACTGGAATTCTCAAGATATTCAGCATTGCTTGGAACTATCTTTGTCAGAGACACCCCGGAACGACTCCCTCTTGATAGCGGCCACCCACTTCTGGTCTGATGCTGTCAACGCTTTTATCTTTGGCCATGGTCCGATGTCTTTTACTCTGGCAGATGTTTTCATGATGATCGGCCTCAATGTGACAGCACTAGTGTACCCTTCCAAGTACAAGAGCAGCAGCAACCAGAAAGCAGTTAAGTCAGGAGGTGGATGGATAAAATACATCCAAACTTACATGTCAACTGGTGCTGTGGATAACAAAGAGTACAAAGCCTTCATGAATATGTGGCTGAGCAGATTCATCTTCTGTGGCAAATCTAATGAGCCAACCTTGAATCACATGGTGATGGCTGAGGAATTAGCTGCAGGCACCTTGATCCCCTTGGGCAAGTATCTTCTAGGGCTGTCTATCACATGATGCGTCAGATCACTGTCCAGACGCGCAATCATGGAGAAATTCATTGTGTAAATGGTTCTTGGTGGTTTGTTCAAATGTGGCTGCAATTGTACATGCATCAAATAGTTTCTGTGGACCTTCATGATCTAGGCTTCCCCTCAGTCAATAATGCTGAAGATGATTCAGTAAAAGAGAAAGCTTGTCAGACATATAGGGAGGCAGCATCCTCTATTATTATTGACATAGATATTGACCATCTATTCAAGCTGTTCTTTAAAGGCTTTGACAATGTGATCTTGCTCCCCTACAGGGAAAATAAAAATCTGACTCTGCCTGCAAGTTTAGCTATGAAACTGGCTGCTCAGACCAAGTGTCCACAGAGATCTTCAACTCTTTTATCAAGCCATACACTTTGCCAGCTGAGTTTCATCATGGGAGGTTGCTGCATCCTACCTATGAATTTTACAACCCAAACGTGGTGACCAGGCAATTAGGATGTGGGCAGTTGCCCCCAAGGCTATTTTTCTCAAAAACTATAAAGCCCAGAGAGAAAATAGGAGATGACATGGAGGCCAAGAAAGTTTTTGAGCTTGGATGGGACCTACCAGTATATGAGCCTTCTCCTCTTGGACTAATAGACGTTGCTCATCCTCTGTTTGCTTCCTGGTGGCAAGAGTGGCGTGCCCACATTTTCAACATACCAGTGCATCCTCTATGCCAAGATCTACAAGCTCAATTTGCTTTTGATAGTGAGGTGATTCTCTTGTACCCATAATTCTTTATGCTTTTAAATTCATTCCCGACTTTAATACTTTGTTATTTATAGGATATTGAGCCTATTCCTCCTTCTCAAATGATTCAATATTATCAGCCTGGGCCCATTCCTGCTTTGGGATTTAATGCCCCCACTTTGGCAGCCTTCATGAAAACCCCTGCAGCTTTGGGTACAGTACCTTCAAGAGAAGAGAGTAAAAGGAAGGCCACTGCCGAACCAAGCAAGGGTGTCGCTGTGCCCAGGAGAACAAGATCTAAGAAAGCCAAACTGTCTCCTAAGGTACACCTTTGTCGGTCCTTACCTTGACAACAATTTTGTGCTTATTTCCTTCTGTTCGCAGCCACAGGTTAGACTTTCAAGATCAGTCAATGCTTCAACAACTGTTGAGATCTTTCCTCAGGCCTCTGCTGAAGATGCAGAAATTCAGGAAGCCACTGGCCATATTGGTACTGTCCTCTTAGTTGATTATCTCTTTTCTTTATCAGATGCATTCAATAGTACTCACATCCTGCTACTTTGTATTCTTAGAAACAGATCAACTCTTGGACAGGATGGCAGAAGAACCTTCCCCTCATCATGTTTCAAGCTCATCATCTTTGGGCATCCAGTTAAGCCCTCAACCAAGCCAAGGCAAAACTGAATAAAATTCTGCTCAAAAGGTAATATCTTACCCCACTGGATTCTTTAGTAAACTTGATCAATCGGCTAATAATTTTTCTTTCTTTTTAAGGATGATTTTAAGCCGACTGTCAGCTACTCCTTTACTGTTGAGGAGTATATCAGTGAAAGAGGTGAAGAGGCTACATCACAGTAGAGATTATCATCAGAGAATCAAGCTCGGCTGAGGGAAATAGCTCTCTTGCTGACCAAGGATATAAGTATTTTAGTCCAAGATGCAGACCAGATAAGGGACCTCCTTGAACTTATTGACCAAGAAATCCCTCCATCTCTTAGGGCTCCCTTGGAGTCTGCAACCCATCTTGATGATCATCTTGGTAAGGTCAGAAGAGCAAACAAGAACATAGCCTCCAGAGCTGCTTTACAGAATGACAATTTGTTGAAAAAGCAACAAGCCAAAGAGTTGCATTCTCATATTCAGGCTGCTAAACAATCTTTGACAACTTTAGAGCCCGAACTAGAAGCCATGGAGAAGGAAAAGGCTAGCCTGGAAGCTCAATTGACTCAATTGAATGCAAAAATCTAGTCTCATAAAGATAAAATTACCAGCCTGCCGAATTCCATTGATGCAGCCAAAACAAAGATAGCATCTGTCATTAGGGAGAACCAGCAGATCAAAATAAAGCTCGGCAAGATTCAAGGTTCTGAAGATGATGACAAGAAGGTGCTAGATGATGTTAGCCGAATTAGAAGTGATGCCATAGATGCAATCAAACTGTTCTTAGGCGAGTGAAGCATCGGCTTGTAATATACTCAAATGTAGCATACTATATTTCTGAGTAATTGCATTCCTTTTATCTTTCGGCTTTACATCTCTGTCTGATTGATAATATAGCCGATTGCTTTTAGTTTCCCGATCAGGAGAAGAGCCGATTCTCTTCTCAGTAATGATTTTTTGATTTAGCCGAATCCGGCCTAGTCCGGTAATGGCCCAAAGGGAGTAAACCCTACTTCGTCGCTTGGGATACTCCGAGGCATATGCCACGATCTCCACCTCGGCTTATAAATAAAGCCCCCTCTTCAGCCTTCATTGCTATCTCCGGCTAGCATTCTTATCGCCGTCTCCATCTTTCTGCCCAAACCAATCTAGAAAGAGACCCAACCTCCAGAGCATCAATGGTGAGTGGCGATGACCGTGGTAAACGTCCTGCCGAGGGAGAGGCAGAAGGAAGCCGAGCACCGCGCCGTCAACGCCATGGGTGAGAATCAATCGATTGCCCCCTTGTGGTATATACTTCATGTTCATCTCTCCTAATCTTGATTCCTTTCATCTGCTTAGGGCGAGGGTCATCACCGGCCAGTACCACCTTCTTCCTCCGATGAAGGTGACTCAACCAGGCACCTCGGACCAGCCGGTTCCTGTCTCCAGCTCCTCCAGTTCGTCGAGCTCTTCTGAGTCCGACAACTCATACAACCCCAACCCTTGGGGTTCGGCGGAATCAGAGGGAGAGGACCCTCTGTACGCCCACGAGGAGGCGCTTAGGTTCCGCAAGGAGAGGGACGAGGCTCGGAACGAGCTGGGTGATGTCTCCAAGCAGTTCGGCATTGCGCAAGCCGAATGGGAGGATCGGCGCAAGTAGCTTTCCAACGCCATCACCGGTTCAGCATCCCTGCATAGATTTCTTCTTTCTCAATCTTCTTCATGTGTTGATTTGTTTTCCTTGTTCAGCACTTTCTGCGGAGAATGAGCGTCTGAAGGCGGCAGCGAACAGGGTGGCCGATAAGGTGAACGCCCAAGGGGAGACTGCCGAGGCGCGCCTGGATGCTGTGGACGGCCGTGTTGATCAGGCCGTCATCCAAGGTGTGCACCTTGGTGTGTCCCTTGGCCTGGCGGCGATGTCCTCCCGGACCGGCGATGATTACACCCTTCAGGCCGTTGGCTTCGCTGGTGGCCCTCCACACGAGATTGACGACATCAACAAGTGTCTGGAGCATTATGAAGAACATGTTGCTGCTCTCGCTGAATCCACCAATCCCCAGTCTGTCCTTAACAAATTATTCCAGAAGTAGTTTGTACTAGGATGAAATGATTGTGAATAAATCATCTTTCTGAAATGTGTCTGTTTTTTATTTCTATCTTGAATGCCGAATAGACATTTTCAGCATTCCCTGAACAACGCAGCTCCGAAGGATACTTTCCGAACGCATGACGTCACCTTAGTCGATTAGATCTTAGTCTTGCGTTACAAACAATTTGACGTGTCGCTCAGTGTTGTCATTCAAGGCTTCACCTTTCTCTTCCCCCGATAAACCAACCAGACGGAATGTCGAACTCAATTTCAAAACATTCGGCTATACGTAGATATTTTTGTACTAAAGGTGATATGAACCGTATCGGCTATTTTAGTTCCACAATTTTTGAGCTAAAGGCGATGTTTCCTCCATCGGCTATGTTTGATTTTAAACTCCTTTTATGAACCAACTTCAACACTGGGATAATATTTCTTAAGAAACCTTTCATTGATAGCTCTGGTAAACTCTTCTTCGAACAAAGTTTTCAAAATATATGTGTTGCTAGGCACACATCTCACTACTCGAAAGGGTCCCTCCCAATTTGGAGACTATTTGCTGAGTGTTCTATCTTTCGTTCCAATCGGCAGTATAGTTTTCTAAACTAGATCACCTTCCGTGAACTGCTTCACTCTAACCTTCTTATTATAATACTTGGCAACGCGTATCTTGTTTTTCTCAATATTTTCCAGTGCCTTGAGACGAATCAAATGCAAATCTTCTAATTCATCCATCATTGAGTTTGTATAATCTTCTTTTTTCAAATCCTTTTGCAACATAACTCATCTTGAACCCGATTGCAACTCCCATGGTAAAACAGTATGGTGTCCATAAACCAATTCATAGGGAGATGTCTGAGTTGACCCATGACAAGCCATTCGGTAAGCCCACAATGCTTCATTAAGAACTAAATGCCATCTTCTTGGCTTCTCATCAATCTTCTTTTGGATGATCTTAATCATAATCTTATTTGATGCTTCAGCTTGGCCATTGGCTTGTGCATAATAAGGAGAAGAATTATATAACTTAATTCTCATGTCTTCGGCAAAATCACAAAATTCCGAGGAAGTAAACTGAGTTCCTTGATCAGTCGTTATAGTCTGAGGGATCCCAAACCTATGAATTATATGCTCCTTAACAAAACTGATCATGTTTTCTGATGTAACTTTCTTCAAAGGGATAGCTTCAACCCACTTGGTAAAATAATCCATAGCCAAGAGCACAAACTTATGCCCTTTGCTCGAAGGAGGATGAATTTGACCAATTAAATCTATGCCCCATCCTCTAAATGGCCAAGGTTTGATTATTGGGTTCATAGCAGATGCTGGAGCCTTTTGAACATTGCCGAATTTTTGACAATCGTGACATCTCTTATAATATTCAAAGCAATCTTCTAGCATGGTTGGCCAAAAATAACCAGTTCTTCTAATTATCCACTTCATTCGGTAAGCTGATTGATGTGCACCACACAGTCCTTCATGTACTTCATACATCTCTGTTCTGGCCTTTTCTTGATTCAAGCATTTAAGCAATACCCCATCTATAGATTTATAATATAATTGATCATCAAGAAGCATGAACTTGAGGGCTTTGTACCTGAGCTTTCGGGAAACCTTCTGTGATGGATTTCTTAGATAGCCGGCGATCTCACCTCTCCAATCATCAGCCACTTGATCAGCATCCAAAATATTTTTTATCTATAGTGAGGCTTCTTGATTTTCACGATATCCAGAAGCAGCTTGAGCTAACTTATTTGCTTCTTCATTGTGCCCCCCAAGGGATATGATGCAAGGTTACAACTCAAAAACCTTTCAAAAGTTCCCGGCATTCTTCATAATATTCTCTTAACACATCATTCTTGCACTCATACTGGCCAGTCAATTGATTAATCACCAGCTCAGAATCCCCAAAGATCTCGACAGCAACGGCTTTTACCTCTATAAGAAGCCGAAGCCCTCTAAGCAATGCTTCATACTCCACTTGATTATTAGTAACATAAAACTCAGTGGGAATAGCATATTCAAAGGTTACTCCTTTTGGAGAGATCAAGAAAATACCAACACCACCACCTTTGTTACAGGATGAACCATCGAAGAATAAAGTCCAAGGCACAATGCTTACCATCTTAATAGAAGATCGCGATGTTGTGTAATAAAATCAGCAATAATTTGATCTTTTACTGCTTTTGTCGACTCGTATCTTAAATCATACTCCGACAAAGCTAAAATCCATTTGCCGATCCTTCCATTCAAAATTGGCATTGACAACATATGCTTTATTACATCAAAACTAGAAACTACCACGCATTCGGTATTTAACAAGTAGTGCCGAAATTTGGTACATGAGTAATACACACACAAGCAAAGTCTCTCCGTAGCCGAATACCTTGTTTCTGTATCCAACAGTTTTCGGCTAAGATAAGCTATCACTTTCTCTTTTCCCTCATATTCTTGCATGAGGGCCGATCCTATTGTTAGGCTATCGGCCGCCACATACAACTTAAAAGGCTTGTCAAATTGTGGAGGTACCAACACGGGTGGTGCCTTCATGTATTCCTTGATTTCATCAAAAGCCTTTTGTTGTATGTCACCCCATACAAATTCTTGATCTTTCTTGAGCCTCAATAGTGGAGAGAAAGGTAAAATTCTTTCTGATAGATTGGATATAAATCTTCTTACAAAATTGATTTTGCCGAGTAACGATTGTAACTCCATGAGATTGGTCGGAGGGACAACTTTATCTATTGCCTCCATGCTCTTTTTCCCGACTTCAATCCCTCTTTTATGGACTAGGAATCCCAAAAATTCACCAGCCGAGACTCCAAAAGCACACTTGTTTGGATTTATTTTCAAACCATGCCTTCTAGTGCATTCTAGAGTTTTCCTCAAGTCGGCTAAATGTCCTTCATGGTCCCTAGACTTGATCACTATGTCATTGATGTAGATCTCCATGATCTTGCCGATTAACTCATGGAAGATATAGTTCATAGCCCTTTGATAGGTTGCACCAGCATTCTTTAGCCCAAATATCATGACAATCCATTCAAACAAACCAATATGACCAGAGCATCTGAAGGCTGTCTTCGAGATGTCTTCTATTGCCATGAAAATTTGGTTGTAACCAGCATTCCCATCCATAAAGCTAATGACCTCATATCCAAATTACTACATCTACCAGCAAATCGGCAACTGGCATCGGGTATCCGTCCATCGGAGTAGCTTTATTAAGATCTCTAAAGTCTATACAGACTCTCATCTTTCCATTCTTCTTGTATACTGGAACTATATTTGAAATCCACTCCGTGTACCTACATGGCCGAATGAAGTTTGCTTCTAACAATCTTTTAATTTCTTTCTTCACATCGGCCAATACCTCCTCTTTATAAATCTTTCATGGAGGTTGTTTGTAGGGACAATATCCGGGCTTAATAGGTAATCGATGTTCAACAATAGAGCGATCCAATCTGGGCATCTCTGTGTAATTCCAAGCAAAACAATCTTTAAACTCTTTTAGAAGATTTATCAATTATAATCTATATTCTGGATCCAAGCTTGCGCTGATGTACATCGGCCTTGACTTAGTATCATCACCAACATTTATTTCCTCCAACTTATCGGCCGACATAAAACCGCGTCCTAGCTTTCCTTTGTTGCCATCGATAGGATTATCCATTAAAAATTGCTGTGAGAGCCAACTGCTTGAATCGGCTGTTGATCCTTGTTGAAGATATTCACAGGACCTTCTCCCCACACTTTACCAGAGAAACAATCAATGCCATCATATTCCCAGTAAGCAGGCTCTGTAGCAGCAACACTTACAGAATCATCAGCGTGAACAACTTCAATATCATCTCCAACCCATTAAATGAGAATCTGGTGCATGGTCGAAGGAATGCACAATTAGCATGAATCCAGTCTCTCCCTAGAAGCAGACTGTATGCCCCCTTGCCATCAATGACAAAGAATGTAGTGATCAAAGTCTTTGACCCAATCATCAACTCAACATGCACAGCTCCACGGGTATCAGAGGGATTGCCAGCAAAGTCTCTGAGGACCATGGCAGTTTTTAGCAAGTCTTCACTTGTCATTCCAAGTTTCTTGAAGGTAGTATACGGCATGATATTGATAGCAGCCCCTCCATCAACAAACATTTTAGTCAGAGGCTTGCCGTTGACGTATCCTTTCACATAAAGCGGTTTCAAATGACGATACTTGGCTGGTTTGTCAAAAACTGCCTGTTGCGTCAATACAAGCTGGGCCATCAAATCTTGAAACTCACTTTCATCGAAATCGGAGTATACTTCTTCTTAGACATCTTGGTTCTCAGGAGCTATGAATTCTAACGGGAGAAAGAAAGCCATGCATGCGTCACTTGAAGGACCATGCTCATCGGGTTTCTTCTTAGGGCGCCATGTCTGCTTTCCCTCAACGGCTGCTTATTTTAGCTCTTCGTTCCTCAAGCGCTGAACTCTTCTCTTTTGACTCTTTCTTAGTCCTGGAGGGCACCACTGTCCTTTCTGCCATACGTATCTGTGGGAATCTTCCTGTCTATTGCACCCCTTATGATGAGCCCAACGTTGATCTGCAAACCTCTTCCTTTGCTGATTCTCAAAGCTTTCTATTTTTAAGCGCCGATCGTCCTCAGGAAACTGCGTTCCAAGTCTTTGATAGATCAGACGGCGGTTGACTCGAGACTGCCTGTACCCAAAATATTGATCACTGCACTCAAGGCAATTATTTTTAGCAGGCAACTTCAAGCCTTCGTTCCAACAATGTTTAAAGAATGAACACCCACAATGAGATTGCTCCATCTCTCTCATGTGTTCTTCCTGTTCTCTACGATACACCTCTTCTTCATTCTTCTGCGTTCTTCTATAAACCTTTGCACTTCATAATACTCCTTCTCCTGCTATCTTTGCCATTTGTTCAATAGAATATGAGATGTAACTTTAGGCTTGGAAGTTTCTCCTCTCTCAGTTTGGCTATTTTTGAACCGAACCTTTTGTTTCAGCTCTTCGCTTGTGATTTGCCGATCAGGGTCGACAGTACCACTCTTTTTCGCTCTATCAGAGGTTAACACCTTCACCTTGCCTTTATCTTTAGAACCATTTGCAGAAACCATATTCACAGAGAAGGAAATCATATTCTGAAGAAAAGGCTGAGCATCAACCCTCATCTTGCCATCAAACTTCAAATGTCCCTCCTGAATAGCTTTTTGAATCCGTACTCTGAATACTCGGCAATCATTGATATAATGAGAGTTGGTGTTATGATAGCCACAATACTTCTTGTCCTTCACTCCTTCAGGGCGCAGCATAGGATGTCCATCTGGCAGTTTAATGCGTCCTTCCCTTACTAACAGATCGAAAAGCTTGTCTGACTTGGAGACATCAAAGTCATAAGTTCCCTTTTGTTGCCTCAACCAGCGTTGACTAACTTAAGTAGGCTCTTTATCCCAAGTCAGTTCAGCTGCAGCTACCTCGTCTTCATCATCATATTCAGCTGCATCTTCCAAAAAACTTTGATACATTTCATTAGCAACATTACCCTTTTGGAAGCGGTTGTCTCTCCTGAACCCCTGAGCCTGATTACTCATAGTAGCTAGCCGCTGTGAAAGTTGACCAAGATCATCAAACTCCATGCCGAACAGTTTTTCCCTAACATTCGGCTGCATGCCTGCTATTGCCTTCCCTGGCAACTGATCGTCTGGTAAATTCAGAGAATAGCAAAGGTTCTTTGTTTCTCTAAACCTGCGAAGATACTCCTGTGGTATCTCATTGGCTCTCTGTCTCAGACTCATAAGATCGACCAGCTTCTTTTCATTAGTACCCGTGAAGAAGTATGCATGAAACTTCTGCTCTAGCTCTACCCATGTGCCAATAGAGTAGGCTGGCAAGGAAGTAAACCATGTGAAAGCTGGTCCTGTGAGAGATAAAGGAAAATACCGAATTCTCCAAGCTTCGTCAGTAGAAGCTTCCCCAAGCTGCATCAAGTAACGACTGATATGCTCCAAAGTACTAGTATCATCTTGGCCAGAAAATTTAGTCAAATCCATTGGAGGCTTAACCCTTGGAGGAAGTGCTACTCTATTGTACCATTCTGGATAAGGGGACTTGTACGAATAGGATTGATTCTTCGGCTTTAGGCCGAACTGATTCTGCATCATATCAGCCATCCTATGCATGATGATATCAATATCTAACTTCGGAGTCCCACGTGTTTGCCTTCCAGAAGGTATTCCTGACGCGCTCCTATATCCTGGATTTGGCAAAGCATCCAAAGCAGTATAATCAGTAAATTCCTGATATCCATCTCCATACATGTTCCTTTGTAGCCTGTTTGACGTTGGGGACACTTTGAAAGCTGACGATGGTATATCTTCTGTAGTACCGAATGTCACCTGACCATAAGTAGGAGGCTGCTGTCTCTCATTAAGGGCTGGTCCACCCTTGTTTGAGTCAGATGCTCCACCATCTCCGGCAGGCTTCTCTTGATATTTTGGCACATGAAAAAGCATTGGTCCGTGAATAGGGCCAACATTTTCTTCAAAATATTTATCGGTCGTTGGGCCGAAGGTGCTAACCATGATTGCACGAAAGGTATTCAAGAAGGTTGTGTGATGATTTGTCATAGTTTCTCCCAAAGCTTTGTGAACTAACTCCGACATCTTCCGAGCATCCTCCTCTTCAGTGAAATCAGATTGGTGTGGAAGGAGAACCCTTGGCAATGACTGCTTCTAGAAAACCTTGTTGCTTTTATTCTTAGAGAAGGACATCAAACACTTCTGTTGAAACTGATCCATGCTTGTTCCACCAACTCCCTTGAATTCTCTGGCAGCTCATCCAAAGTTACATCCAGAACGTGATCGTTGTTGATTTCAAGCATATTGAACGATGACGGGTCCCACCGGGCGTACCAAAAAGTGTGTTGACACAAAATGTGACGCACTGTGCCTCACACACAGCAAGCCGGAAAGCGTGGCTTCAATCGAACGACCGGGCGGTTTGAAGATCCGGAAGCGTGCTAGTCAATTTAACCTGAAAACTGACAAAAGACAAAAGATTGTTAAATACAAAATCGAAAAATGCCGGATGAGACCAGACAGTTCCGTATATACGGCCCTGAAGCCACTTACAACGACATACGCCTATAGAAGCCGCCTCACAAAGATGTTTATAGATCATTCGGCTAATATAAAGACAGAACGTGTAAAAGCATTGATTGCCGAATACGTATGCGTGACAAGACATGTTTAAACAAGTCAAAGTTGATTGTGAGTTGAAGCGTAACCAAACTCGGCAAACTAGCCGAATTGGGGTCCATGAAGAAGGAACAAACAAGCTAGCACGAACAAACCTATCAAAACTCGTATCTGCCGCACGACACTCAGCTCTATCAAGGTTTAAACGTACTTGACGTGTAAGAACCCGCAACATGTAACAATCTAGATTGATCTAATTCGGCTATTGTGAACATGTAATCTATTTATTACAATGGTATAAGAAAAAGAACGTTAGATAACAAATAGATCTATAAAAGTAAAGAGCCAAAACTTATCAATCTATATTGGGCAAAAGAGTGTTATAAATATATAAAATATTAACAACATGCAACACGTGATAACTTAATGAATCTACTAGATCTTGCCAAGTCTAATAGAGCCGATAACTATCTTGCTTTGCTAAGTCATCAAGCAACGCCTGCCGCACGGCCATCTAGTCGAGATAAACAAAGCATAAGCAAAGACCTCTTGATTGTCAAGCAAACGCCTGCCGCACGGCTATCCAGTCGAGACAAACAAGACTACTTGCATCAACATCTAAATCCACCACATGATACTAGACATGATAGCAAGGTTGTCGGAACTTACGGAGGTCGACGGATCGGTGACTCCTCTCGAAGAACTCGACGACCCGACAAAGGACTCGAAACTTGGCACGGGGCTGATTGTATTGATTTGGTTGTGTATATCCCTTTACAATGGTCGAGGGTTTATATTTATACCCTGGTTACAACATGAATCCTAAAAGATTACGATTACACAATGCATTAAAGGCAACTCAAACGTATAGCGATCTTAGCTCTAATCCTTTTTGGAGTCCTCGATTATTATGTTCCTTTCCTTATAGCTGGTTTTAACCTGCCACCTTTTGCTTCCCGAATAGAGCCAGCGCCTTCAAAGATAGCCGACCGCACGATCATTTGCCGAATCGCCCAGAGTTAGCCGACCGCATGGATACTTGCCGAATTGCCAGAAATAGCCACCCGCATGGATGCTTGCCGAATGCTCCTGAATACTTGCTTCTCGCGAGCTTGCCACGTACTGGCCCACCTGTCATCTTCTCGGCCTTTACCAAAATCCAGTGTTAACACTCTCAATTTGTACATGTACACACTAGTACACAGAACATTAGTACAGACAGTTCTAGACAGGTTTCCACAAGCGTTTTAGGGTGCCACCTGCGCTGGAGACCAGTGGAACAATTTGGTTGGCGGTTACTAGAGAACAAACTAATTAACCATGCCCTAGGTTATTGCTTCCATGATCCAGACTTAAAGAAGAAAATATTTCATTTGATTCACACTAACTGAAATAAACAGCTATGGACAGTCGTACACGGACTCTGAATCTTTAGTTTGCATTTCGTAGGTTTGATCGGAACATACTGATCCCTAAAATGCAGTACAAAGAGCAAGCAAACGAAATCGATTTACATGCTAAATTACCTAATGGAGATCGCAATCCTCACCCTGCCTGTATCCTGTCCCTTCCTCTGGCAGCAATCTCATAACCCTCACTATCTCCAGTCCAACGACAGAACTCTGAAGGACAATGGCGTGCCCTAGTGAAGGGTGAGTAGATCGCCGCCTCTGACTCCTCAGTAAGCCAATAAGGTCGGATCGACCTATAGAGAGATGAGGAGTCACAATAGATTTTCAGTTTTGGTGCCTAATTCCTTCTCTTCCCTAACTATACTCTAATTTGGTCTTCTCTTATCTCCTCTCTGAGCCCATTAGGCTCAAGGCTAAGTTAATATTTTTTATAAATGTTATACCTAGCTTAATAAAAAAACTAAGTAAAATGCTAGTTTACTAGTTGTCTTAATTACCAACACTAGACATATGGCTTTCATTGGGTCCCTAGCACTTGAACCACTAGGTCTAGCCGTTCATGGGAGATCCATAACCTCTAGTTTGGGCTCCCTCCTCCTGTCTAAATAGAGGGGTGGCTAACCAAGGGAAGTGTTGAGTACCCTGGCGATATGTAATGCTTGACTTTGGACATCTACTCACATATATTTGATAGAGACCATATTTAGTTGTGTTTGAGAGTTATTCTAGTACGTTGCATTGAAAGATACTAGATGATCATGTTGCAAGCTAGTGTGCTTGTTAGTCTTAAAGGTTGCCACCATCTAGATGGCTTTGTTGAAGCACGTAAGTAGATTGTATGCAACTCTAGAGAAGCATTGTGAGGGGTGTTGTGCTCACCTTGCTGGAGATAGCAAAGAACAACTCTAGTCGGAATGAGTACTAGAGCTCACATTGGGAGCACACCTTTAGGGGTGAGAGAGAGCAAGCCTACAGGCCTGATGAAAGGTCCTAAATGGCTAGAGGGGGCGAATAGCCTAATTAAAATTCTACAAATACACTAGAGCAAATGGTTAGTATAATAAATAGCATAAATGTGGTTTACTCTAGCTCTACTTGTTAGGCAAGCCACCTATTGACAATTCTAGTGTGTTTATGATCTCTACTTGTCACGCAAGAGCTAAGTTGCTAGTTTACTCCTAGGTGGTCAAAGAAGAGAACTAAACTACTCTAAAGCTATCACTAGAACAAGAATGAAACAATGTAATACAAGAGATAGGGTGATTGATACCAATGCTGGCAAAAGATGAATATGTCAATCACAATATGAACACCAAGAAATCCAAGGGAGACAATATGACACAATGATTTTTCTCCCGAGGTTCACGTGCTTGCCGGCACGCTAGTCCCTGTTGTGTCGACCACCACTCGGTGTTGCGCACGCTAATAGGCCTCAATGCCTAACCCTCCACGGGTGCCGCTAGCAACTACCCACAAGTGAGGTAACTCAATGACATGAGCAATTTACTAGAGTCACCTTTCGTGAATCTCCCGCGGGGAATAGGCGCAAGAACCCCTCACAAATCACCGGGAGCCGGCCACGAACAATCACCAACACGTGCCGGACCTCCACCGCAGCTCCAAGCCGTCTAGGTGGCGGCAACCACCAAGAGTAACAAGCAATCCCGCTGCTCAACGAGCTCTAGTGCCACTAGATGCTCAAACTCTAAGCAAATGCACTAAGATCACTCCCAATCTCACAATGGATGCACAATCAAGCAAGAGAATGAGTGGGAGAAGTTTGCTTTAGCTCACAAGGACGTATCACCAATGAAAAATGTCCAAGGGGGTGAACTAGAGCCGGCCAACAAGCGTATATAGTGGGGCAAGTCCTCATCCAACTGTTACCCTGCGTTGGCCCTGACTGGACGCTCAAAAAGGGGTGACTGGACGCGTCCGATCCAGCGTCCGGTCGCACATAAACGTCCACGTGTACTAGCCGTTTGAATTCCAACGTTCACGCCCAAGGTTAGCACTCACTCGCGCGCTGTCAGACAGGCACCGGAAGCGTCCTGTGCAACCACCGGACGCGCCAACAGCGGCGTCCGGTCGTTACCCAGAGAGCATCCAGAGCGTGCAAAACACGACCGGACGCGTCCGGTCGAGGGTGACCGGACGCGCCGAGCATCCGCTCACCTTCAACCCTTCACCTGAAGCTGACGCCAGCGTACATCAGCGCTGACCGGACGCGCCACCGGAGCGTCCGGTCGGCCTGAAATCGCCGGTGTCCGGTCGATTCCAGAGAGCTCCCCGAGAGCAACCAGAATGACCGGACGCGTCCGCAGCACCACCAGCGGACACGTGCACATCCACCAAAGGACCGGACGTGTCCGGTCAAGCCGAGACCAGCGTCCGGTCACTGTAATCAGCGCCAAAAAACTCTGAGTCCTGCCTCGCAAGCTCGGTAGGAGGGGTTTACACCCAAACCCCACTAACCCTTGCTCTTATATGCCAACACCAACATGTGTCTTCACTTGCGCAAGTGTGTTAGCATTTTCAAATCATTTTCCAAGGGATTAGTAAGCTCTCACTAGGTCTTAATGCACATACATAGAATAAGAACACCTAGTGGCACTTGATAACCGCTTTTGCATTAAGATCACCCCTCTTAATAGTACGGCTATCTATCGTAAATACACTCACACCCTTTATGGTGTCTTGAGTGCCAAAACAAAATGGTCCTATCAAGTATACCTTTGCCTTGAGCCTATTTTATTTTTCTCTTTCTTTTCTTCCATGTTGGATCACTTGATCACCATCTTTTGGTATTCACCACCAACGTCATGGTCTTCTCCATGTCTCCATTACTTGGTATGGCCTATCCTTTCTTTTGCTACAAACACTTAGCCATAAAGGATTAGTCCCAAAGCTTTCATTAATTATCTAAAACCAAACTAGGGCTTTCACCGCCACTAGCAAGAGGATCGACAACAATCTTAAACTTGCATCAACGAGGATTATGTAGTTAGCAAATTATTAACTTGTCTTCTCATTGGTTTTAAATCCCTAATAACACTAGCTTTTGTATTTACTTGTTCATATATTGTGCTAGTGTTGTTGGTGCAATTAGTTAGCGTGTGTGGCTAATTAGTTGCTCTCTAGTTTGCTTAGTGTAGCTAGAAGAGTAATGTTAGTGCGCTTTGTGCTTGCTTACTCACTAGTATGTATATGAGGTTCTGGTGGTTTATTGGACTAGTTGCATTGGTTTACGTGATCTTATCAACTAGAATTGTGTAAGAGAGCTTTAACTAGCTCGAAAGCTTCAGTTAGGATCTTTTGTAAGGCGCTTGTGATATAAATAGGGAGGTGCAGTCAAGGTTGACCAAATAGTTTAATTTAGACTAAATTGCACCGTAGGTACTTAAACTATTGTGTAGTTCTTCAGCTGAAAAACGTAACAGCTAGGTACTTAAACTATTGGTTATTTCCAGATAAGTACTTCAACTAAAACACGTAAAAGCTAGGTACTTAAACTATTGGTGGTTCCTAGATAGATACTCTAATTATAAATTTCATCAGTATATAAAAATTAATTAAATATAATTAATCTATCATTAGCACGTATTTACTGTAGCATGACATTATCAAATGGTGGACTAATTATGTTTAAACAATTCGTCCCACAAAAGTCGGCTGATAAGCAATGGTCACCAGGACAATTGAACTCATGATTTGATAATATCGTGCTACAGGTGGAATTTGTAATTAGAGTACCTATCTGGGAACCAAAAATAGTTTAAGTACCTAGCTGCTACGTGTTTTAGTTGAAGTACCTATCTAGGAACCATGAATAGTTTAAGTACCTAGCTGTTATGTTTCTCAGTTAAAGTACCCATCTAGGACCATCGAATAGTTTAAGTACCTACAGTATAATTTACTTTTAAATTTATGTTAGTTTTGGTAGGTCAACAAAATTAGAATTAGAAACAACTATTCACCTCTCCTCTAATTGGCTCTTTGTTCCTATTAACTATCTACATGTAACTTAGATGGTTTCCACTGAATCCCATTGGTATCCGGTATCCCCTAGGGTTCATATGCAGCGTCATCAACTGCTGGGCACGACCATCCATATCTAGAGGTGTAAAGGGGTAACCTTTAGGTGTACCTCTAAACCTTTTAGTTCAAGTATTTATACTACTTCTTCAAAATTTTTAAAAAATAGTATAAATATTTGAACTAATAAAATTTAGAGGTGTACTAAAACTTACCCCCTTTACACCTCTATCCATATTCATAATCCATCCATCCACCCACATAGACTCATTGTCTCATTGATCAGTCGAAGACCGCGGTGCATTCGTCCGTGTGAAAGTTGATGAGTCGAAGTGCATTTGAGCTGCTGGTGCACGTGGATGGGTGCTGTCCAATAGCTGACCTGCAGTCACAAACCTTAGTTTATCCCTCAACCACTACTACAGAACAGGCCGTTGGTCACTTGGCCAAAATGAGCAATAGCTCCCGAAAAAATGGCGCCCGGGACTAAAAGTACCTTTAGTCCCTAAGTTGGTAACACCAACCGGGACTAAAAGTCCCCACCCCAACGGCTATGGTGTCGTCGCAACTGCGGGGGGACTTTTAGTCCCGGTTGGTGTTACCAACCGGGACTAAAGGTCCATCTTTAGTCCCGGCATGGACACCAGCCGGGACTAAAGGTTTTGTCCCAGCCTCAGGACACCGGTAGGGACTAAAGATGGGACTTTAGTCCCGGTTGGAGTTAAGGACCGGGATTAAATCCTTCCCCCCATATTTGAATCCTTCTTCCTCCCCTGGCCGAGCTGCCCGAGCTTACTTTCTTCTTTGTTCTTCATGTTCTTCATGTGTTCTTGATTGATTTGTGCTCACATCTCCGGCTATTGATTCATTTCATCACTTCTACGCCGTCATTTACTTGTTTAGAGGTTACTAACTTCATCTTCTCAAGTTTTAGCTGCAGGTTATCTCATTTTGTGGTGTTATACATGTGGTTTTTTATTTTTTATTTCTACACTATTTTAAACTCCAATCACTTCATCGTTTAAATATTTTAATGTAGATAAATACAATTAAGACACTAAAAATTATAACTAAGTATGAATATAAAATTTGTTTAGAAAAAATAAGAATGGAGAATTTTAGATTATGTGTTAGTTAGTTACATCGAATACTTTATTTTTGGAATTTGTGATCGGGTTTATTAGTTAATTTAAACTAGTATGCATGCCACATTTCATGATTAGTTAGAAAAATAAATAACTTTAGTGTTTTTTTAGTTTTGCTTGTTTAGAAAAAAATAGAAATAGAGAATTTTAGGTTATAATACTTTAATTTGCAATTTGTCACCGGGTTAATTAGTTAATTATAACTAGTATGCCTACCAAATTTCTTGATTATTTAGAGAAATAGATAACTTTGGTGTTTTTTTAATTTTGCTTGTTGAGAAAAATTAGAAATAGAGAATTTTAGGTTATTTGTTACTTTTATTTCTGTAGTAAAAATTAGAAACTTATTATATTTTATGTTGCAATGCGCACAATGACACGTGGTTGGATGTACAATGCCGATCGCCGCTCCAAAGAATTCATTGATGGTGTGCATTATTTCTTAAGAGTGGCCGAGGAAAACAAGCGGGATGGATTCATACGTTGCGCATGTGCCTTGTGTCAGAATTTGAAGGAATATTCTAGCTCTAGAAATATTCACTCACATTTGTTAAAGTCGGGTTTCATGCCAAACTATATTTGTTGGACCAAGCATGGAGAAACCGGGATAATGATGGAAGAATGTGAAGAAGAACAAGAACAACTGAGCCCGACAACATTATTGCTCAATTCGGTGGCTTCGATGATACAACAATGGGAGAAGCTGAAGAAGAGGGAGGTGCTCCCCGGTGAAGGTGATGCTCTTGGTGATGCCATTCGTGATGCAATGTAAAGAATGCGAAAGTGAAAAAGAGAAGGCAAAGTTTGACCGCATGCTAGAAGATCATAAGAAATTACTATACCCATCCGCCCAAGATGGGCAAAAAAAAATTGGGTACAACACCGAGTTGTTGAAATGGAAGGCACAGAATGGTGTATCCGATAAGGCATCCGGACAAGCCATCAAGATCCAAAAAAGATGCTTCCGAACTCTAATGAATTGCCCACCACTACGCACGAAGCAAAACAGTCGTCTGTCCTTTTGGGATTAGAAATCTAGAAGATACATGCATGTTCTAACGACGCATCCCTGCATCGTGGCAAGGACTACGAGAATTTAGATGAATGTCCCGTATGTAAAGCATCACGGTATAAGATCAGGCGAGATGACCCTGGCGATGTTGAGGGGGAAGAACGTCCTAGGAAGAAAATTCCTGCAAAGATTATGTGGTATGCTCCTATAATACCTCGTCTGAAACGTCTTTTCAGAAACAAGGACCATGCAAAGTTGTTGCGGTGGCACAAAGAAGACCGTAAGGTAGACAACATGTTGAGACATCCTGCTGATGGGTCTCAGTGGAGAGCAATAGATAGGGAATTTTCAGAGTTTGCAAAAGACGCAAGAAACTTGAGGTTCGCTTTAAGTACGGACGGTATGAATCCTTTTGGTGAGCAGAGCAGTAGTCATAGCACTTGGCCTGTTACACTATGTATCTACAACCTTCCTCCATGGTTATGCATGAAGCGAAAGTTCATTATGATGCCGGTGCTCATCCAAGGACCGAAGCAACCGGGCAATGACATTGATGTCTATCTAAGGCCATTAATTGAAGAACTCCTACTTTTATGGAGTGAAACAGGTGTTCGTGTGTGGGATGAGTACAAATAGGAACACTTCGACCTGCGAGCACTGTTGTTTGTGACAATCAATGATTGGCCTGCTATAAGTAATCTTTCGGGCGCCAAACAAGGGATATAATGCATGCACACACTTGTTTTGATGACCTTGATAGTATATATTTGAAAAAAAATGCGCAGAAAGGTCGTGTACCTTGGGTATCGTCGATTTCTTTCTATGAATCACCCAGTTAGAAAGAAAGGCAAGCATTTTAAAGGTAAAAGGCGTACCACCGATGCAAGCCTCGCAAAAGTAACTGGAGAAGATGTATTTGAGATGGTTAAGGATGTGAAAGTAGTTTTTGGTAAGGGACAGGGGCAGCCAACCGCCTCTAAAAGATGCAGCGGGTCATGCACCCATGTGGAAGAAGAAATCAATATTTTGGGAGCTACCCTATTGGCAAGTCCTAGAGGTCCCGTAATGCGATCGACGTCATGCACCTGACAAAGAATCTTTGTGTGAACTTCTAGGATTCATGGGTGTGTATGGGAAGCCTAAGGATTCACTTGAAGCACGACAAGACTTGCAAAGACATGGAAGAGCGAGACAACCTGCATCCGGAGAAGAAGCAGATGATGGACGTCAATATTTAAGACCTGCTAGCTACACTCTTAGCAATGAAGAGAAAGAAATCATGTTTGAATGCTTAAGCAAAGATGAAGGTTCCATCCGGATTCTCCTCTAATATAAAAGGTATAATAAATGTGCCGAGAAGAAATTTCTGAACTTAAAGTCGCATGACTGCCATGTGCTTATGACGCAATTGCTTACAGTTGCATTAAGAGGAATTCTACCTCCACATGTACGTCCCGCCACCGTTAAGCTATGTGCATTCCTCAATGCAATTTCTCGAAGGCAATCAATCCACTTTGGAACTTGCTTTGCTCTACGAATGATGTGGTTCAATGTCTTGTCGCCTTTGAGTTAGTGTTCCCTCCATCCTTCTTTGATATCATGACACACCTCCTAGTTCATCTGGTCAAGGAGATCAATATTCTTGGTCCTGTGTTCCTGCATAATAATGGGAGTCCTAAAGAAATATGTTCACCAGCGTGCTCGGCCAGAAGGAAGCATCGCAGAGGGCTATGGGACGAGAGGAGGTCATTGAGTTCTCGTGTTGAATTCATTCCCCGAACTTGACCCAATTGGTGTTCCCCTGAATCACGACACGAGGGGAGACCGAGCGGAAAGGGAACGATAGGAAAGAAAACATACATCGGTATGGGGGACGATTATTTCAATAAAGCACACTACACAGTTCTTCAAAACTCATCCGTGGTAGAGCCGTATGTCAAGAAACACAAAGACTTTCTACGATCCCAGTTCCTAGAGAAGAATGAAGCTTGGCTTATGCGTCAGCACATGGACACTTTCAGTGATTGGTTACGAAAAGAATGTCAGGGTAATGACCAGATTGATGAGCAACTGTATTTGTTGGCTAGGCAACCATCATGGCACATCCTCACGTTCAAAGGGTACGAGATAAATGGAAATACATTTTACACCCTAGGCCAAGATAAAAAAAAGCACGAACCAAAACAGTGGGGTTCGCGTAGACGCCACCGACCCGAATAGAAACAGATAAACATATTATGGCCGCATCGAGGAGATTTGGGAACTAGACTACGCACCTAATTTTAAAGTTCCTTTGTTCCGGTGCCAATGGGTCAAGAATACCGGAGGCGGGGTAACAATTGACAAAGACTATGGAATGACAACAGTGGACCTCAACAATGTTGGTTACAAAGGTGAACCATTCGTCCTTGCTGCTGATGTGAATCAGGTGTTCTATGTAAAAGACATGTCTACAAAACAAAAGAGAGGGAAAAATGACAACAAATCAATGAATGAGCCAAAACGCCATATAGTTCTCTCAGAGAAAAGAAACATTGTGGGAATTGAGGACAAGTCGATATTTCGAAGATTATGAAAGGGATGACCGAATCACGCCTTTCAATGTGACCAAAGATCCGAGCATCATGATAAATGCCGAGGACACTCCATGGTTACGTCAAGATCATGACCAAGGAACATACGTCAAAAAAGAAGATCACTACTGTGTGCCCGCTTAATAAATAAAGTGTATTAGAGTATGTGTATGTGACAATTGTAACATAAGATGTTTATATTAGTTGTTCTTAATTTATATCATTTCAAATATTGACATGACATGTGGGATGCAAAGATTTTATATTTAAGTTTGCAATTATAAGGGATGGAAAGATTTTATGTTCTCAAATTTATTATGAAAGCAATTAGACAAAAAGAAATAGAACTGTTATTTTTTAACAAATTAATATCTAATATTTTATGTACTATACAATTAACAAAATTAATCTAATTATTATAAGCATAAATAAATAAGAAAAGAAAAAATCTTTACAAAATAATCCGATGTAATGGTCAATATCATGTATATCATGATTTTAGAGATAAATAATGATAAATAAATAAAATTTACGTTTAAATAATGCACAAACAAATTTTCTATCAAAAACATCTACTTTAAGATATTTAAATTAAGTAATATATTTTTGCATTAACAAAATACTAATTATTTTTAATATTTAAGTTTGCTATTATAAGGGATGGAAAGATTTTATGTTTTCAAATTTAGTATGAAAGCAATTAGATAAAAAGAAATGGAACTGTAATTTTTTAACACATTAATACCTAATATTTTATTTACTATGCAATTAACAAATTAAACTAATTATTATGTAAGCATAAATAAATAAGAAACTGTAATCTCAAAAATGTTGGCCCCGAAAAAACCTTTAGTCCCGGCCGAACACAAAACCGACTACTAAAGGTACCCTTTAGTCCCGGTGCCAACCACCAACCGGGACTAAAGTTACCCTTTAGTCGGTGCCAACCACCAACCGGGACTAAAGGTTAGACTTTTTAGTCCCAAAGTGTATTACGCACCGAACTAAAAGACCTTTAGTCCCGGTTGGTGGTTGGCACCGGGACTAAAAAGTTGTCGGGGTATATAAGCCCACGCTTGTCTTCCTCCTCCGCACTCCACCGGATCGACGTTTGCCCTAACCGCCGCCCCCCCCGTCGTCTCGTCCTCGTCCCCGGCCGCCGCCGGGCGGGGAGCCGCGCCGCGCCCGAGCCTCCTCACGCCGTCCTCACGCCCGCGCCCGCCCCAGCACTACTCGCGCGCCACGGGGGGCCGTCCTCACGTCGTCCTCCCGGCCCCAGAGCCGCCGCCTGCTCTTCGTCTCCGGCCAGGCGGGGAGCCGCGCCGCCGCTGCTTGCCCGGCCCGCTGCGGTGAGCCGCCACGCCTGCTGCTTTCTTCACCGGCCAGAGCAGGGAGCCGCGCCGCCTGCATCGTCGTATTCTCCGGCCAGAGCAGGGAAGCCGCGCCGCCACGTTCTTCTCCGGTTGACGGTGAGCGCCGGCACGCGGCGAGACATAATGTGTTGTTACGTGTTGTGCGCGGCGTCGGCCATCGAGTCGATCGCGTTTGTGGTGTCTTGCGTCGGCCATCGAGCCGAGGCGATCCTTTGTATGTGTGTTGTGGCCGGCCATCGAGCCGAGAGCATCTCCATGCACGTACA
Organism: Chrysopogon serrulatus; assembly: GCA_015844335.1. Taxonomy (NCBI): domain Eukaryota; kingdom Viridiplantae; phylum Streptophyta; class Magnoliopsida; order Poales; family Poaceae; genus Chrysopogon; species Chrysopogon serrulatus. Next base: position 91,509 of record JADLZL010003636.1, on the reverse strand, counting down.
CTCGACGAACGACGTATATCACAATTCGTTTTATTCAAAACCCTAACGACGTCCTAACGACCGGACGAACGAAGATACGCCCTAGCGACGGCCTAGCGACGACCGGACGAACCAAGGCACGACCCCGACGAACGGAGATACGACCTAGCGACGGCCCAATACGACCTAGCGATTAACCGGCCCCGACGTCCTAACGACCCCGACGCATTATGTTTAGTAACTTGACACCACATTATTAGCAGCGAATAATATAATTAACTTTATTAATGGTAACTTATAATGTAATTATGTTTAGTAACTTGACACCACATTATTAGTATAACTTATAATATAATTAACTTTATTAATAGTAACTTATAATGTAATTATGTTTAGTAATTTGACACCACATTATTAGTATAACTTATAATATAATTAATTTTATTAATAGTAATTTATGTAACTTTATTAATGGTATGACTTTATTATGTAACTTTATGTCAAATAACTTTATTAATGGTACTTGAAGAGAGAATGAACGAGGAAATCAAAAGGCAAGTGCGAGGAAGCGATAAGTTCTATGCAAAGGCAAACCGCATCGAGCCCTGAGTCAACATTAGCCCCCTGGTCGGTTGAAAAGCGCTTGCGCTTCCACGGAGGTGCCAACTATTCAAGACGGCGTGGGGTCTGCGCTTTTCCGGTGGATGACGTCACTGAAGCTAAGACAACATGTGAGCTGCATATTCCACGGGGGCTGCCACAGTCATGGTTCTTTGTCGGTGTTGTAACTCATATCGACCCTACGAAGACACCAAGAATCCATGGGGCGAGGATTCCAGCTAGATATGCTAGTGTCTCGGTGGATAGAGTTGTCAAAGGCTTCGAAAATGTGCAACTTGAGATAGAAGGAGGTGATGGAGAGAAGACTCTAGGACAAGCAGAGAAGGCTTTCATTTGTTGGCGCAAGCGCTACATCATTATTCCTGGGGCATCACCTAGTAGTCTACCACCACCTCCTCGTCATGAACCTAACCCTAGGTGCAGATGAAACTTGACGATACATTTATTCACTAACTTTATTTTGCATTCCCTTAGTTAGCGGTTTACTCATATACCTCTTTGGTTTCACAGTGGTCACCAACATGTCATAGTGCTTGCGGTGATGACGAGGCGGTAAAGACACGGCCGCATCGCCTCGGGCTGCAACACCACCACCTCGGGCTCCAACCCCGCTACCTCGGGCTCCAACGCCGCCTCCTCGGGCTCCAACCCCGCCACCTCGGGCTCAAACGCCGCCTCCTCGGGCTCAAACGCCGCCTCCTCGGGCTCCAACACCGACACCGGCTGCCCCTTCGCCTCCACGTCGGGCTCCAACCCCCTCACCGGCCGCTCCATCGCCTCCCACACGTGGCTCCATCGCCAAAACCGGTGGACCCACCATTGAAGAAGAGGCCGGCCACACGATCAAATGTGTCGGCCGCCCCGCCGCCAAAAAAGAAAGCCTCTGAAAAGAAACAACCCGTCATTCCTAAGAAGCTGTCCCCACGAGAAGACCTGCTGCGAAATAGAAGCTTCGGTAAAGTCAAATGTGGACGGTTTCTTCAAGAGACTTCGAGGATGAAAGAGAATCCAAGCGAAACCCCGAGAAGCCCTACCTCTTACTAAAGCCGAACATCTACGGCAAAGGGTTGAGGCTCAACAAAAAAAAGAGGCGTGCAAATCGAGAAAGAATCATCATCTTTATCTGACTATGATCGCACTCTAACCAAATCCCTAGAAGAAGAGAAGAAGAAAGAGAAAAGAGCACGTAAGGGTGTAGCACAGCTCGGGGAACAATCAAAGCAATCAGTGCCCCCGCTAGTCATTGGAAATGAATATGGTTCAAACATCGACGTGCTAGACCAGCAGATACCTCCAAATTTGCACTATGAGGATCTTGAAACTTTTTTTGAGGACACCGGGTCTTACCTTATCCCAAATGATAGTTAGGGCAGCAATTGAAAGTGCAAAAGAAATTGATCATTATCGAAAGACATATGAATATGGCAAGAGTCTCGTGCAACCCCTGCGACCCTCAAGAAACTTGGCACGCAGATGTACTTGCTAAACAAGTGGTACCTCGATGCGTGTGGCGTAAGAGCGTATGACTATATTTGCGTCCGAATTAGAAACCATCATTACTTCCGTGGTGATGATGTTATTTATGTTCAATTTAATGAGCTACACCAGCTATGCCACATGGACGCCTGGACAAAGCTCTAATCACCGCTTACGCGTAAGTGATTCTTTCTTTTAATAGTGTCATCAGAAACTTATCATGTATATGTATAACTAATTACGTAAAACCGGCTATACATATGCGTAAAACATGATGAGGGACCTCGAGCTAGAAATGACAAGGAGGTTGGATTTGTAGATCCTTATGTTGTATTCAAAGACCCCAAGACTCCGTATGCCATATGGAGAGTTCAAACGGAGAGAAATCTACGGAGGTACTTGATCAATCAAAAGGATAAAAGATATATACTCTTTCCCTATAACTTTAAGTAAGTATCATTATCGTGTGTACGCATATTCTATTAACCCAATTGATGAGATCGGTGTGAAGATAAATAATTATTTTGCCTACACACAAATGCAGCTTTCATTGGATACTAATTGTGATTGATCTCCGGCAATCTCATTTGATAATCTATGACTCGTTGAAAAACCACCGGAAGATTACCAAGGAATGATAGATATTATCCAAGGGTAACTTCGATCTCTAAATATTACTTTCAGCTCTTTAAACTCAGTAATAGATAATTAATAATGATCGTTTTATTGCTAGGGTTTGGGCTTGGTTCGTGCGTAAACACCGTCCCGATTTAAAAGCGTCACTTTCGAAGCCTCTCCTACATCGATGGATTCTACGGCACCCACGGGACAAAAATTTATGCGGATACTATGTCTCAAGAATTTCTAAATATCTATGAAAAAAGATTAAATCTTGAGCACGCAAAAAGTATGTAACATGTATATATAATAAGTTCATTTCAATTATTTGTTGCTATTTAATAAATCTTATACATACCTAAAACTTTTTTTCTTTAATGATTACTATAGGAGACGTGGTTGAGGGAGAAGGTGTTGACCGAAGTCCGCCTAAAAGGAATTCGAGGAGACAATCGCGGGATTTCTTAACGACCAAGTCCTAAATCCCGCCGGGCGAGTACTTCTTCAACCCCGGACGAGCCACTCAAACCAAACCAAGATGATCATTTGTATGATGCTTGAGTGGCGGAGAACAATTAAGTTGTAAATACTTTATCCGTGACGGAGATATGTAAATTTTTTATATCATAGATCTATAGATATGTATAATATATAAATAGTGTTATGTAATTTATTTATATGTAATGATCTAAATTATAAATTATAGGTGCGCGTCTACATAAACAAGCAAATGAGCAATACGCATTCGAAAATAATAATAATACAATTGTAAACCGAAAAGGGAAAACCAAAAGAAAAGAAAAGGAAAAAGAAAAGAAAAAAAAAAAAAACTCTTTAGTCTCGGTTGGTAACACCAAACGGGACTAAAAAAGGGCAGCCAAGTGGCGCACCCCAAGACACCCTTTAGTCCCTGGTTGGTGTTACCAACCCGGCCAGCGAACCGGGGCTAAAGGTGGGGACATTTAGTCCCGAAACCTTAGTCCCGCCTCCGGCCGGGACTAAAGGCCGTTTAGCCCCGGGACTACAGGCCTGTTCTATAGTAGTGAACGGAAGTGGCGCCGTACATTTGTTTTCGCAAGAGTATGGTTACATGGCCTGCTAGATCCGGAACTTGCTCCGCTAAACAACAGTTGCTGCTGCCTGCCACGCGGATTTCTCTGCAGTGCCGCGCGAGCCTGTAAACGTGTGCTACGCCAGCTCATTGAGAAGACTGAATGATTGGAAACCTTTTTTTTTAAAAAAAAAAAGAAAAACAAGAAACCTCGTGTTGCCTGAGCTCTGCTGTCTCCGTCCAAGGTCACGAGATGCCGAGATGTCTCGTCCTGGGCATCTTCTTTGCGGTGGATCGAGCACAAGCATTCTTAATTAATCATCGTGTCCTAGCCATTGCAGTTGCAGGGCAAGCGATGATGGTCGGTCCTTAATCATCGTGCCGTTTTGTGTTGGACTTGTCACTGGAGCCCAGACTAAATTATTGAAAGTAAGGCCTTGTTTAGTTCCATGAAAGTTTTTGAGGAGAGAGATTGTAAAGTCCTATAGCACTTCGTTTTTATTTAGTAAATATTGTCCAATCGTGGCCCAACTAGGCTCAAAAGATTCGTCTCGTGATTTACAACAAAACTATGTAATTAGTTATTTTTTATTTATATTTAATACTCTTTACATGCGGTAAATTATTTGTGAGAGGAGAGAGATTGTAAAGTCCTCAGAAGCATTTCGTTTGTTTGTGGTAAATATTGTCCAATCGTGGTCCAACTAGGCTCAAAAGATTCGCCTCGTGATTTACAACAAAACTGTGCAATTAGTTATTTTTTTTATTTATATTTAATGCTCTTTACATGCGGGTATAAATTGATGTGATGAAGAGAAAGTGTAAAAACTTGCAATTTCAATTGAAAGTTGCATGGAACTAAACAAGACCTAACTAAATTATTGAAAGTAGCAGGTGAAGAAAGGATTTAATGCTGACGACGATCAGGCGATGATATGATCTCATTTGGGGCTCAGACAAGCCCATGACGTGGCGAATTCGATTCGATCGAATTGAATAGCCTCACCGGGATAGAAAAGAAGATTTGCCTCGCGTCATTGATCATGTAAAAGTACAACTACAAACTACGCCCATCCATCCATCCATCGTCTTGAATTGAACTTTCCTCTTGTGCTCAAAAAAGAACTGAACTTTCTTGCCGGGCGTGCCCATTGAGCTTTACTATGCGTTGTCCTCAGGTGAATTCGTTCAGTGCAAGTAGGGCCCCTAAGTGCCAGCGACGGAGACGAAGCACACGTCCGAGTCCGATTTGACAGGAATTTTCTAGAGTTCCACAAGTAACAATTCGGTTTCCTTGTGGTTAATGAACTTTAGTTGGTGCAAATTACACAAATTTGCTCACAAAACAGTAGTACTAGGATTTTCCAAAATGTCAATGCTCTAGATGATGATGGGCTCTGCTTGGAATACAGCAAGAACCCCCATTGACCAGACCATTTGGGGTGAGCTCTGACTCTGCTCTCCCACCGAATAAACAGCAGGCCAGGGCCAGCCAGCACCACAGCTCACCCCCATTTGCTTGCTGCCATTGTTGGCGACTGCCATCGTCTGCTTCCAGCCTGAATCCGCCCGCCCCGCTTCTCCTTCATTTACTCCACCAACAGCAGCAATCCGTTTTCACCGTGCCCTTCCCACTCATCACCAGCCGCCGCCGGCACCAGGCGCAAGCCGCGGCGGCGCTCCCAAACCCTAGCTCGCCTGCCGCCGCCGGCAGGCAATGTCCTCCCCTTCGTCGTCCCCGCCGCAGAGGCAGGATGTGGGGGATGGCGGCGAGCTCCCCGTCCCCGTGCCCGCCGCCGTCGTCGGCGACGACAAGGTCCTGGCGGCGGCGCAGCACATCGTCAAGTCGCTCGCCACGTCCAAGAACGCCGCCGACGACATGATCCGCATCCTCTCCGGCTTCGACCACCGCCTCTCCTCCATCACCTCCGACCTCTTCCCGTCCCCGTCCCCCGCCGGCACCTCCGACCCAGACCCAGAGCACCCCGGTGAGCAGGAACCCTCCTCCTCCTCCTCCTCGCTCGCGGATTTCGACGCCGCCGAGCAGCTCATCCACCTCTGGGACACCACCCCGGAGGCGCTCGTCTTCGAGGCCCCCGAGGACGACGCCGCGCACTACCTCGACGCCGTCGACGTCGCCGTCGACCACCTCTCCACCCCCCCCCGTCTCCGGCCGCGCCGGGGTCGCCGTGCAGCTCGCCATGTCGCGCCTCGAGGACGAGCTCCGCCACCTCATGCTCCGCCACTCGGTGCCGCTCGACGCCAGCGGCCTCTACTGCTCGCTCCGCCGCCTCTCTCTCGGCTCCATGGACGACCTCGACACCTCCTCCGAGTTCGATCCCGCCACCCCGCACAGCCAGGACGGCGGCGGCGGGCCGGACACCGCCCGCAGCGCCAGCATCGCGGGAAACAACCCCTTCGAAGACCAGGTGTTCGACCTCGTGCGCCCGGAGGCCGTCGACGAGATACGAGCCATTGCTGACCGAATGGTTCACGCAGGGTATGCCAGTGAGCTCGCTCAGGTGTACTGTGCCATCCGGCGTGAGCTGCTTGATGAGTGTCTCACTGTGCTCGGTGTGGAACGGCTCAGTATCGATGAGGTGCAGCGCATCGAGTGGAAGCTTCTGAATGACAAGATGAAGAAGTGGGTGCATGGGGTCAAGACAGTTGTTCGCTCCCTGCTGACTGGTGAGAGGCGCCTCTGTGACCAGGTGCTTGCTGTGTCCGATGAGCTCAGGGATGAGTGCTTTGTGGAGTCCACCAAGGGTTGCATCATGCAGATCCGTAACTTTGGGGATGCTGTCTCTGTGTGCTCTCGCTCGCCGGAGAAGCTTTCCCGAATTCTTGACATGTACGAGGCACTTGCTGAGGTGATCCCTGAACTAACGGAGCTGTTCTTTGGGAGTTATGGGGAAGATGTCATCCAAGATTTGAAGGGGGTTCTTGAAAGGCTTGGTGATGCAGTCAAGGGTACCCTGCTGGAGTTTGGGAAGGTCCTACAGCAGGAGTCATCGCGGCGGCCGATGATGGCTGGTGAGATCCACCCAATGACGCGTTATGTGATGAACTATCTTAGGTTGTTGGTCGTTTACAGTGACACACTTGACACACTTTTGGATGACAGTGGTGCTGGAGATGTAGATCATAATATTTTACATAATGGCACCGATGAGGATCAGGAGTATCTGAAGAGTTTGACCCCACTTGGGCGCCGTTTAGTCAAACTGATATCTTACTTGGAGGCTAATTTGGATGAAAAATCTAAACTTTATGAGGATGGAGCGCTGCAGTGCATATTTTCCATGAATAACACACTCTATATTGTACAAAAGGTTAAGGATTCTGAGCTTGGGAGGATTCTAGGTGATCACTGGATACGGAGACGCCGTGGCAAGATTCGACAAAATTCAAAGAGCTACCTTAGGGTTTCATGGACCAAAGTTTTATCTTATTTGAAGGATGATGGACATGGTAGCAGTGGGAGTGGAAGTTTTGGCAGCAGTGGGAATTCAAGCTCTAGGATCAAAGAAAAATTTAAGAATTTCAATTTGGCCTTTGAGGAGATATACAGGAGCCAAACACTTTGGAAGGTGCCAGATCCTCAACTCCGAGAAGAACTCAAGATTTCTATATCTGAAAATGTGATCCCAGCTTATCGTGCTTTTACTGGAAGATATGGCAGCCTAGTTGATAGTGGAAGGAATTCTGGAAAATACATAAAGTACACTCCAGAGGATTTGGAGAATCACCTGTCTGATCTATTTGAAGGGTCACTAGGGTCTGCCAACCATTCCAGGAGAAGATGATAATTTGTTGTGATGGGATTTGGCTACAGGTATGCTTTTGGTATAAGGGACACCATATCACCAAACTGCTGCAGTCAATGTGTTGAATTAGTGCTGGTACCATATCACAATGTAATTCAAAATAGGACCTCTTTGTTTTGCAATCAATATATGTGTAATACTAATGATGTACATGTTCTTTTTTTCTCAGTATATTTTATATTTGCTTGTTTCATTGTCCAAGCCTCCAAGTCCAAGATATGTTGATCTTACATTATCGGAACATGTTATAAGTATTCAGTTTTGGAGTCACATCTATTTAGTCCTGAAATAGGAAGGAGATTTTGAGATTGCAAGCTTCCTTCGGAATGATGAAGTAAACCAGCCTTTTATGGAATCCTTGAAATATGGACTGAAGAATTGGACCAAACATGTCTGTTTGATGAGTAATGTGTACATAGGAACTTCATCAGTTTGCTAGGGGCCTGGCAACTCTAAAGTATCCTTTTATGGTTGAACCCAAGTTCTGCTCTCTTCTTTGCAATCTTTCCATACATGTTGGTCACATTGTTCTGTCAGTTGTTTATTTTCTTTTTATTTTCTTTTTACTTTTTTTTAGGAATATCGAAACGCTAACTTTTGAGGTACTGGGAATGCTAATGCTATTAGGGAATCATGCCTGTTTCAAGAAAGAGAGAGATGATGGATAGCCCAAACATTCCTTATGAATATATTGCATGATGAAGTAAATGTAAATCAGCAAGTTACTGCCCATCAGAATTGGAACTGGCTTTTCTGTTCAGCTATTTGCTTTAGCTGACCACATAATGTAATCAACAGCATGTATCGACTCAAATAAGGACATCCATGTTTTGATCGTTACCATCTTCTAAGTTTCTGATTTCGTTCTCCAAGTAACTACACATCAACAAATGAATTTTTCTTCTGGTCGTATCAGTACGATGTGCCGATTGGAGCCAAAATTTAGTTGCCAAAATCAAGGCGGGCTAAGTTTGGCACACACCAAAAAAAAAAAGGAACTTGCCAACATCACAGATTTAGCTTTCCAAATGTTTGGCAAAACAGTTTGTCCTGCTTGCTAAACCTATAGTGACGTAAACTTCGGTAGCAAACGAAGCATGTATATCATGCTTCCAAGAAAGAGAACAAATGGAGACAGTTCTTTTGCATTCCACGTCTTGCTTGTTTGAGGGAGTTTGAGCACCAACAGTGCAAATTTATTCTCTACTTGCCTACGAGTTGAATGTGTGCGGCTTGTGACCTGATTCTCATTTCTATTAAGGATTCGGATATTTCTAGAGTAGAGTTGTACTGACAACTGAGACGTATAACTGATTGCAGCCATACGCTGTAGCTGTACAGTGTAGTGTACACTGATGCCGAACTGGACCACAATTGAGTGGTGCCAAATATTGTTTATGTATACTAGCTCGGAGTGATGCTTGGTTGAAGCTTTGAGTTGCAGTGTGTAGTATCATATCTTTTCATCTCAGCAGGCCCCACAAGCAATAAATAATGTTGTACTTTAACCAGCTTGATACACAAAAAACAACATGCAGTGAATAAAATACTTTTTATTTGTACAGCAGGCACCGGTTTCTCTACATTCACCGCTCCCGTTTTTTCTGGCACCACTGTGAACTAGCACCGGTTGTTGCAGTGTTGAAAGTAGTGCTTAAATCTTCTCTCTCCAAAGTTGGCACCACTCAAGACATAATACACTAGAGAAGGCCTTACTCCCCCCATGCCAAATAAGTGTTTTACTTTTTGTGGAGTCAGATTCTTTTAACTTTGATCAAATATATATAAGAAAACATATTACTCATTATAGTATATAATTAGTATGATTAAATAGATCGTTGAACTACTTTTATAATAAACTTATTTGAAGATACAAATATTACTAATATTTCATATAATCTACCACACTTGTTTCAGTACTGACAGAGTACATCTTTAGTAGTACCTCTATGCTGAAAGGTGACTAATATATCGATGTACTCTTCTGCAGCACAGGATACTTTGGCTGACCCTATGAGATGTAATACTAGACTCTACTAGCTGTTGAATGATAAAGTCACCCAGGCATATGACAAGCCTGGTTCCAAGGTTAAAAACAAGATAAAATACTCCCTCAGAATTTTGCTTTGGAGCATGACAAAGCCGAACCTAGTGAACCACATCTGTAGCAAGAAAAAGACATGCAACAATTGTCATCACGAGAACATGAAAAGAAACTCAGGTAAGAACCCAAATTATTCAATGTACAATATTGCCATCCATCCATCAGAGCATTACTTGTTTTCTCAATGTAGGCAATGATCTGTTTACCTGAGAACTAAGAAGGCTGTGAAAAGGAATATACTAGAAGCAACCTTCAAAAGATAATAGCTCAAAATGTACATTTGCACAGATACATCAGTGTGATTGGACCGTGAAGTTTTGTCATACAGTGCTGTTTGCAGGCAGGGGAACAACACCATCAAAGAAATCCCCAAAGTAATGGCGCGGTTCATGCACCAGCTTGGAGATTATGTCCCTCAAGGTGATGACTCCCTCGGTGTTCCCTTTGTCATCTACAACGTAGATCCTGTGGATCTTCTCAGAGTCCAACTTTAGTATGATGTCCTTAATTGTATCATCCTTTTTGCAAGTGATTACATCATGCAGCAATGGTGAGGCCTCATGCTGCTCCTGGAGATGGTGTCGGACAGCGCTAAGGAAATCCTTTGTCGTGATTGACCTGTGTTACATTCAACAGCTCAAAGGGGTTCATATATAGAAATACTAGTTACAGTGGTCTTCCTAGTTCCTACAATGAAGTTTAAAAGTCCATTTGGCCTGATGTGCAATAACAACAGCAGAAATATTTTTGTGTTTTTTGCCAATCACAAGAAAGCCTATCGACAAAGATGTACACTAGGATTACAAACCTGTGCTCTTTGTATATCTTGGGGGCAGTTAAAAGATACTGGACATCTCTGATGCTAATATTACCAACTGCTTTTGCTCCACTTGTGTCCATGACTGGCAGGCCACCAACACCCTTTTCCCTCATCAGTTGGAAAGCTTTCAGAACTGGCTGATCTTCATTTACCTGGAAAAGAGTAGGTCACAGTGACATGTTTGTTTACATGAAGGTTGTGTCAATCAGCATGGCTTTGTTGAAATCGATCTTTCTTTAGCTAATGATAACTTGAACTCGGGTCTTCTATAAATGTATGAGAAAATAAAAACTGAAAGTGAATTTCTAACTATATTTCCCATGTGGACAGGCAGAGGTCTCAGAGGTACCTTGACAAGTTTTGATGGTTTCATGATAGGAAGCCCCAGTTCAGAAAGTTTCTTAGTTCCCCAGTTCTCAAACCAGGAGAGCCCAACACACTCTGCAAGCATGTGCACAACAGAGGATTGTGTAATAATGTTCTCAATCTTATCTCCTCCCACTTCTACAACTGGCAGGCTCTTCATTCTGTACTTGGATAGAAGTAGCAACATGGTAAGGAATGTGTCAGATGTCTGCAGTGCAAGAAATGGTGCCCAGCGGAAGCTCCCTGAGATATCGCCAACCTACACAGGCACAACATATGTCAAGGATTGGTCCTCACTACAAGTCAATATAACTGTTTTAAATATATATGGAGCAAAAGAAGTTCACCTTTGTATTCTTGTAGAATTCAGAGGAAGTTAGGGTTTCAAAAAAGCTCCCACCAACTGACGCTGCTTCATCTGATTCAGAATCAGTAGCAGTTTCTACCCTGCCAGATGATGTCCTTCTGAATGTGAAAGAACCCAGCCTAGAAACTAGATTGGTGACAGGTGATCCTGCTCCAGAACCAACCGTCCCATTAACTGCAGCATCAGACTGTTCCATGGCAGAAGCAGCAATCGATTTCAGAACGATGAGTGGGTGAAAAATATCAAATGTATAGCCGATAGTGTAAAAAAGGAAGTTTCTGTCATATTATAGGTCAATTCCTTTACACTACAGAGCTGTGTAAATATTCGGTATTTATTTGTTGTTTCTTAATGGTTTGAATCATACATAGTAGGGGCATCCCTTACTATTATCCCATAACAAAGGAGAAAAAGGGGGGTTAGATTTACAACAGACATGAAAATTTACTCTGGTCATAAAATCATGTTGTTTAGGACAAGTTCAGTCCAACTTTTAAAACTACAAACATCAATAACTTTTAAATTATTTAGACTAAAAACATGTAATGTAAGTTACATGTGGTTGTATCAAAAAATACTTACAAAAATCTCATAAAATTTTAAGGATGTTTATTAATTTATTATAGAAGAAATTAATGGTGAAATATATGCATCAAAGACCTTGCAAAGCAAAGTCCTCATATGTTTTGAGTTTGACTGGAGGGAGTATTTTAACAGACTATAGAAGGTTAAGCTGCATCAATGGAAATTCACTGTGTTTATATTCAGGAACTTGTATGCAGTATAGCATTGAATTCTCAGTTTGTTAAAGTTTACTGCACATATGATTTATTTAAAAATGATGGTATCAAACTGAACAGAAATATATCAAATGATAATGATCCTGATTAGGAAAACCTGTAGTTGAGCAACATATCCTGACTATCATGTTAACCATTTATTTCCACCCTCAATACAACTACAAAATGAGAGGGAGTGGAGGAGCACTTCAACACAATCGAGGTTACGAACCTGACTGAGCAACCACATGGCAATACCAGCAAATTCCACAATGCCGATGTATTTGTCCATCCAACTAGCGTCTTCTGGAGCCTCAACATTTCTTATGGGTGCACTCAAGATTTTGTTTTTGGATAATATTTCTACAGCTTCAGCAAGACTTGCATCTGAAGGAATCTCAATGACTGCATGGCAATAATCACATTTTACTTTTGGATTTGGAAATTGTAGTGTGCATCATTTAAATCATTGATGCAAACGAATAGCACAGGTTGTGAGGAGGTTCTGGGAAAGATACTTATGTATTCCAGTATCCTACTTAGATATCCACTTCTAGCACACAACAGGAATTTAAATTCAATAGTTTTGGACTTTTAGATTTGATGGTTTTGACTCAGAATCCAAAAATATGAATCAAAATATACAGAAGAAGATGAAAGTTATGACAGCAGGCTCAAGGAATTTTTGCTCTATGGCAACACATCACATACTTTTGGAACTAAAATAGATTGCATATGTACTGGCTATTCAATTTTGCAGACTTAGTCTTCTGTTTGGTCCCAGCGTTAGATTATGATGACTTATCCTGTATGTGTAGCCTGTTTGGTCCCGGCCTTAGATTATGATGACTTAATCTTGTATGTGTAGCCAATTCACCGTATTATTCCCCAGATAAGATAGCAAGTTCACAACTAAGACAAAATATGGTAATCTGAGAACCTCACTGTTCGAGAAGATGTCTCTTGCAATCATGGCGGTTGGATCATATTTCTGAGCATGCCGATAATTATCCACATCACCCCACACAGTGACACATGACAAAGAAAGTGCTCCACGGCTCTTGCTTAGTTGGTCAAGAGATGAAAACGACCCCTCAACCAACATACGTATACTTGTCTTAAGTATTAGAGCTCTACAGCATCAGTGGACCTAGGAAGGGAAAAACAAGATATATGTGTAATCTGATCTCAGAGAAATCGTGTGACATTATCACTGTGTTAAGAATAGTTCAACAAGGTCCATGCATTTGGTTCAGAGAAGACACTGAGCTGACCACAGGAGGCAAGAGCTAGAGAGAACTTCCACTGGATCATCCTCCGAAAAAGAAAAGAAAAGAAAAGATGATGAGAGAACTGAGAAAATCACGTGTCCGCACCCTGAAATGGCAAGAACGGCAGCATGGCACGGACTGTGGCACAGTGACAGATGAGCAAGGGGCTCCTGCCAACACTAACAAAGCTACAATACAGTCATACAGACACAGTCACACAAATGCAATTGACGCCGGAACAGGAGAGCTGTTGGACTGAATCTAATAGCACACGAACTGAGATGTGACGCTGAATACAGAGGTTTGCGTTTCGCTGCATCAAGACGACTATTTATTTCGGTTGAACACGCATCACGGCATCAAGACCGGCCGATACAAATTACCGACCACTAGTAAGCAGGCAGGCAGGCAGGAAGGAGGGAGCGAGGCAAAAGTGACTGATTGATGCACAAGACAAAAGACATCACCTTGCGACGGGTGTGTGCGCGGGAAGGACGCGACGGGGATGTCCTCGAAGCAGGAGTTGAGCTTCTCCGACGGCGAGAGCTGCGGCTCCGCCACCTCCCAGAGGTCCTCCACGCGGTGGCCGATCTCCGCCTCGGGGCTCCGCGGGCTCTCCATCTCCTCCAACTCTGAACCCGTGTCCTCCCCCTCTTCTCCTCCCTCGAGCCCTCTGAATTGCTGGACGCGTCCAAGACTCTCTATGCCCCTCTCCTCCGCTTGCTGGTTGCAAGTGCTGCTCTGCTCCCACCTAGTAGAGGTTCTTGTGATTATTTGTGTAGATAGCTACGAGAAGCCAATCGCGAGCGGATGACGACGCGGAGCAAGCCGCTGCGCCGCCTTGCTAGTTGCTATTGCTTTGTTTGGGCCGCAGGGGAGTGTGCTCTGCGCTTGTCCGCGTCAATGGAAGGGGGGACGAACTGACGAAGGCGGCGGCGAGCGAGTGCCGGTTCAATGGCCCCAGGGGCCCGCCTGTCAGGTGCAGCTGCGAACGAGACGGGCACTGTCTCTGACCGCGCGGGACGCCGAAGGGTGTGGTCCACGTGTCAATGATGGGATGGACAGGACGGGCAGATTGTGCTGCTGGTTTCCCCGCGTACTGTTCAAGAAAACCGCTGCGGGCTGCGGCACCAACTACGATATACGACCCCGGGATGGGAGTATGGGACGACGTGGCATCTACAACGTTCCAACGGTTAAAAAAACACGCCATTACAAATGATTTGGACTCCTCTTTTTCCATCGAGGCTACCGTCAAAGCAAAATTAACTCAATGTTTTCATTAAGGGTATGTTTTATTATCAGCGCAATAGGGCTTTAGATACACTTGCTATTAGGGATATGGTTGGACAATAAATTAAAAAAAATACATATATACCATCTATTAACAACTACAAATATACTAAAAATTAATGGGACCAATAGAAATGCACATTCATCTTCATGAACATACACCTTATCTTTATGAGTACTTTTCAAGAACTAAGTTGGATTAACAAATCTCGAGATACTCACCCCCTATGAATGTACACTCTACCTAAGCACCTTCAAAGAATTAAGCTGAACTAATAAATTTTAAGATTGATGAAATCACCACAGGTCACGGGGCACATCACCTACCACTAAAACAAATAGCTACGTTAAATCCTGAAATAAAATCTAGAAAAATATAAACACTCGTATCAAATCATCTAGAATTTGAACCAGGTGGATAGGTTGGACCATAAAAAAACGCAACTGGCTAAGCTGCGCTTAGTTCGCAATAGAAGCTCCTAAATTAATAATTAACAAACTTACTAACAAATCTATTTATGTCTACTAATACTAATTTTTAGTGCTAATAAGGCTCCAAAACGAAATTAACTTTACACACCTGTATGTCGTCAATCTATGAGAGAGACATTAACTAACATCACTCTCTTGCTCCCTCGACTCGAGTACAGTAATCCGGTGTATGGTACGGTGTGCGCCTAGAGGAATCTGGGGCGGAGGTGAGATGGGCCAGCCGGGGCCACGTGGGTCATCTGCGGCGTCATCGCGGCGGCTGTAATGCTTATCCCCTTTCTCTTGTCTGATTAAAATATCTCGCATCAAGATATCGTCGAAGGACTAATGGCCGGACCGGCAAGTCGGCAGCCTAGAGTTGGCGAGCGCACGTAATCAGATGATCGATCCGATCCAACACATCCACTCAGCTCATTTCCTTTTTTATTTTCTTTGTATCAAGAGGTCCGTCCACCTTGATCTCCACCTCATTGTTTAAGTTGTTTTTCCAAGGAAAGTTGATAATCTATAGATCATTCAAAGAGGGCCTTAATTTAATCTAGACCAGTATTTGATTATATAGAACTATATTCCAAGGGAAGTTTTATTAAGTTTGTTTCAGAAAATGCAAAGTCACGTCCGTACGTAACCTGACAAAAAAGCCCATGCCCGGATTGTCTGTCCGGCCGTCCGTCCTGCCGAAATACGGTCGGACACTAGGTAGTACCACTTGTAAATAGTGAAGGAAAAAGCTACAGTGTGTGACAGAACATCTTGTTTCTTTTGTCTTCTCCTTCCAAAAGTCGTGACACCTCGCCTTTGATCGATCGGGCCATCGCCATGCCGCCGGAGGAAACACTGGACCTGCTGGGCGTTGTCACCCCGAGCGACGAAGTCGTCCATGTCGTCCACCCCGCCGGCCTTGTCGTGGTCGTCGCCAGTGATAGGCCACCGTGACCACAATCCAAACAGGAGGAAGCACAACGTGAAGGATGCTTGTCCTCAAGAATTTACCGCGACGCGGTCCAAGATCGATGCCGCCCTAGCTCGGCGCCACAGAGGCAGAGCCCGCCGCGCGCGCCGGGTGAAGGCGTGAAGAGGGCGTGGTGGTATTTGGGTCGTTGGATTGGACGTTGCAGCCTAAACTTGACAACGGTTTGGGTTAAGCCCGATTTTTTGGTTTGGTTTTGCTTTTGGGCTGTATTGGTTTGGGCTGAAACGGGCTAAGAAGGTTGTTAGTCTGGTTTGGTTTGGGCCCTATTAAAGTGGGTTGATTTGGTTTGACTGTCAATAATGGAGTTAATAATAAGTTTTTATTCTATTTATTTATTTTTTTACTTTTGCTTATGACTAAATATAAACAATAGCATGAGGTGCTAGTGAATTGGTGGTTGAAAATGTATTTTAATGGATTAAATGTAGAAGTGGTTTACTTTGGTGTGGATGATTGAAGTCACGATCTAGTTTAGTTTAGATTTAACTTTTAAATATAAATATGCATGCATTGGAACGGGCAGATTTAGTTTGGATGTTGATCCACTGTCAGCTTTAGCCCAACTAGCTGAGGCCGGCCTGAGGGGAACAGCTTACCCAGCGCGGCCCAGCCACTCGCACCACATCAGGCGGATGCTGAGATTAATTTGGCATACGTTTACGACAAGGTGGACTCCGCACGGATGGACGCCGCCTCCGGAAGCGGGAAACGTCGCCAGCACTGACACGTCATGCTCATGCATGAGTTCTTGCGTGAATACGTTGAATAGTTAGTGGAAGCCTGATTACGTGAATTCGAAGATGTGGGTGGCTTGCATGATGAAATAGAACTTTCTCGTCCAAGGACTTCTCTCTTCCCCCTTCTTCCTTCTTTTTAATTTTTATTAACTTGTAGAATTGAAATAAGTAAATTATAATTGTTTTTTTAAATCACACACTTTTTTAAATCACACATCCGATTTAAAAATTTATATATATTATAAAATAAATAAACAATTATAAAAGTATCTTTAAAATAAAATAAGTCATAACAAGATACATGATATTTATATAAAAAATTTAAATAAGACAAATGGTCAAATACGATCAAAGATTAATTCCTCTAAATTTGATCTCATGTCTGATCAAGTTAATTCACTATTGACCGTTACTGAAAAATAACACTAAAAATAACATTGTTAAGTCCTAAAATGAATTAAAAAAAGAACAACTATGCCAAATTGAGAATTAAAACTCATATGGACGGATTTCACGATATGTAACATAACATATTAAGATATGCTCAATTCATTTATTGGATGTTGGATATATTATGGGCTTGGCCCATATAATATTTAATAAATCTTAATAATCTTATGATTTGTTATAATCAATAGTATCATATGGGATTTCGACTTGACGTTGACTCAACTTAAATAGTGAAGATTTATTCGGTTGAGAAACTGACGGTGGCGTGCCACACAAGGGCGTGGGCAGTCGGGCTTGTTGATTACGGGAGTTTCATTTGTTCTTGCATCCCTTCCTCTTCGTCGAACTCGTGGCATATAAGCCTTTCGGTTCCATCACATCCCCGCTGCCACAAAGTCTTGCCATGCCTTGATGGTGATTAACCTCTCTATCTCTTTTGTTTCCCGCCCGCTCAGCTCCGCCTACATCCCTTCCTCTTCCTCAAACATGGCATATATATAAGACGCTTCGACCCTGTTATCAATACTTTCCTTCGGTTCCACCACATTTCCGCTGCCCCAAAGCCTTCCTGTCCCAGAGTTTGCGCGCACAGGTCCTAGGATAGTAGAGCCTTCGGAACACCCGTCGTCATTGAAGTTCGCTTGCTCGGGTGAAGACCAGCGATTACATTTTTGAGAGTATCACTGGACATTACTAGGACATCTCCGATGATTGGCATTGCTTCCTTCCTACATGGCATCTAGCGGGACGACTACGTACGTCAATAGGCACCATGTCTGCAGGTGTATCCGGCTCTGCCGCTGCTGGGTATGTCTCTGTTTTGATGAACTTTATCGTTCTAGCAAGGTTTATGGTGTCGTCACCAGATATGCTAACACAAACACATAATGATGCCACAAACCTTTTGATTATTTCTATTTTCTGGATTAAATTGCTCATAAAATTGTCTAAATTTCTAACAATGGAGTCACAAGAGATACACATAGAAAATTTTCATGAGATCGTTTTAATTTCTAAATAGTGATATAGAGATCGGAGTTTAGAGAGAATTCTAGTGTTCCTAGCTCTAGGTCACTGAAAACCTTTTTTGTCTACCCGTGTTTCTCCGATTCTTTTTCTTGCTCGATCATTATGTAATGCAGAGGAGAAATTTAGCCTGTTTTGTCAGGGTCAACCAACCACAACAAAATTCTAAAAATACTTAACAAAATACAGTTTTTTTCTTGAAACTTGACCCTGTCGTTTATTATTGAAGCTGACGCGGCGTCATTCCAGCAAGACGCGCCCATTTGCTAAAACTTTCTCAAGCTGCGCGCTTTGCGGCGGCGGAAAACGTGTCGGTGAACAAACAGATGTAGAGTTGGGCGTACAATGAGCTGTTGTGTGTTGTGTCCTTTGGACGAAAAGCAGGGTGGCAAACAGAGCACTTTTGTTTGTCATGCATGTGCAGTCACCAATCCATGTCTTCCATGCACACCGATTGCTTTTGTTTGAGGCCTCTACTGCAACAGTCATATATTCGTGTTGCGTTCGTCGACTGTGACGGAACTGACTAGATCGTTAATTTCTTTTCAGAAAAAAAGAGCAAATTAGCGTTAACCGATCGATTTCCCAATCAAGTTGCTGTGATCATCGTTCATAATAATTAAAGTTGGCCAGCTTGCTCCATGTTTACGTTCCATTTCAACCATGCACATATTGTTGTGTGTGATCTAGATCTTTTGTTTCCATAATAAAAAAGAAAAAAGAAATTCATTTTTGTTACGCTGTAATAAGAATGTCCGTTCCCCCAAAAGCGTACTAGCTAGATATTTAGCTGGCCTTTTGGAAAGAAAAAAAACCATATGTGAGTTGTGACAGGACACGCAGAAGATGAGTGAGTCTTAATAAATCCGGTGTCCAATCCACATACTCGTTTTCTTTTAATTTACCATTTTATTGAAGGTTGAGCACATGAATGAACAATATAATGTTCCCACAAATGAAGAACAAATAAAGAACATGACGATGATTAGTCAAAGTACAATTTCCATCCGCGTCTAGCTACTACTTAACCCCTAGTTCAAGAAAAGCATCTTCCTCTCCATGCCACCTTTATTAATTCCTTCTACTTACATGCATGTAATTCGTCGATCCATCTCCAAGTTATTCGTACAGCTAGCCTTGGCAGATGAGAGCGGCAAAAGCAGCACCATGCACACTGGTTAATTCACGGCAGCACGGATCGATGGATGGATAATGATGCCAATCAACAAGAATTCTCATCGTCAGGTGCTCCTCTCGAGCATCTCGCAGAAGCGCTTGAAGGAGTCGAGCTTCTGCAGCTTGAGCTGGCGGTGCATGCGTCGGATGAAGACGTCGGCGACGTTGTCGATCTCGTCCTCGAGGCTGAACTCGGCGCCGTCGCCGCCGGCCTCCCGCTCCCTGGCGTCGCGCATGACGTCGATGACCGACCCCGGCGCGTTCACCAGCTCGTCCTCGTCGTCCTCCTCGGCGAACAGCGAGTGGGTCAGGTAGTCGTCGCTGTCCTCCAGCTGCTGCGCCTCCGCCTCGTGGGCGCCGAGCTCCGAAGAGAAGCTGTAGCTGGGGGGCTTGTACAGCACGATGGCCTTATTCCTGCCGCCGCCGCCGTCAGTGCCCTGCTGGCCGCCGCCGTCCTTGCTGTCGCCGTCAGCTGCTGCTGCTTCCTGCTGCCCCATGATGGCGTGGATCTTGTGGTTGATGGCGGTCATGAGCAGCTTCTTGTTGCGGAGGATGCCGAAGATGAGGAGGCGCGTCTTGAGCGCGCTGGTCTTGACGCGCACCGCCGTGGACTTGGACTTGATCGCCGCCACGATGGTCGACACCATCTGCTTCAGGAACGTCGACGCCTTGCTCTTCATCTTGTAGATTGGCTTAATTTGCTTGCAACGAACTGCAGCTGGAGCTTGGAGGAGGAGAGATTCTTCTAGCTTGTGGATGGTGCGTGGTGTATATATCTAGGTGTGTGTCGTTGGATGGTTGGACATGGAGTTTGGCCAGTGGGACGCCATGGGTTTACATAGAGGCTGGCCGGGCCGGGAGGGCCAGGGGAGGAGGATGGTGGCTGGCCGGTGACTGGGTGAGGAGGAGGAGGTCAGCAAGTGGGCTTTGTGTTGCATTGCATGTGCTGCCTCCCAGTCCCAGAAGCTTCAGCGTCACTCTGGAACCAAAAGCGACCAACCGGTTTAACATGACACGGCTAAGCAACT
Organism: Chrysopogon serrulatus; assembly: GCA_015844335.1. Taxonomy (NCBI): domain Eukaryota; kingdom Viridiplantae; phylum Streptophyta; class Magnoliopsida; order Poales; family Poaceae; genus Chrysopogon; species Chrysopogon serrulatus. The sequence goes on along the minus strand of JADLZL010003636.1, from coordinate 71,055 downwards.
GGGGGCGCGCAAACAGAGGAACAAAATATAATGCCGGGCGCGACAAAGGTTGGCGAAATTAAAGCGGCAGAAGTGGCCGTAACAATAGTGACTAAAGGTGGTGGGCACGCATGCATGCATGCAAAGCGAGTAAAAGTCGATGAGTTGATGGATGCGTCGTGTCTGCGTTGCATTCTCAGAAAAACAAACGGATCGGAGCCCCCGTCCGGCGCCCCCCCTCCCCCTCTCGTGCGCAACAGTTGGCAAGCAAAAGTGATCAACGGAGTTTCTTTATTGATTTCGGTGTTCTTGGCTCCTTGCTTCTTTGGTTTGTTCTTGGCAATTACGGGAGGCATTCATTATACACATTTATATATACTGGGTTCCTTTCAAAAGAAATATATGTATATATATATACACTGTCACATGTTGCAAAATTCGATCCCACATGAACTTACGTTGCTACTTTACCTGCATGATGATGATGCATGGTAATTCCTTGCGCCGGCAAAAAAGATAAAACATGCACGACAAATCACAAATGCAAATCGCATAGCTTTGCTAATTAGATTAGCCAGATTTCACCGTTGTAATACCTCATTTGATGCAGTCGAAGGCCGGAGGCCGATCGACTGGACGGAAACGGAACTGCAGCTCAACTGAATCACTGACTACCGACCACTAACTCTTTCAGGCCGGTCCTTTGATCTGGTGGGTAATAACAAAATAAAGCTAACACTGCCCGCGGAGGCAGAGCAGAGGTAGTAGTGGTTTCCAACCTGCACCCGCTGGCTGGCCTGCCCAACGTTTAGTGCCAGTGCCACACTGCCCGCCACTGGCTGCATGCCTGCCTGCGCACTGCACACGCAGGGAAAGCCTTCGCCGCTAAGGCTTCCGTGCCTGCCCAGGAGGAGCGCAGCCGCCGGCCTCCGTGGTCACGCACGCGGCGGCGCACGGCTTTTCCCCTCCACTGAGCCTGAAGGCAAATGGCATCCAGTGCCATTGGCCATTTGCGAGCATCCTTGCCAGCACAGAAGACCATGTTATGTAGGGAGGAGTTTGCAACATGTGTTTAGACCGAAGTTCACTGCTAAGCAATTTTTCACATACGTTTTTCTGTTCACAGAGACAGGCGCTTTAACCTAAATAGCTGCTAAAAAAACTAAAAAAATGTTACTCAAACATGTGACCATACACTTGTAGAGAATAGATATTCGATTTTTTAACTCTAGTTTCCAGTAGTAGAGAATAGACATTCGATTTTTAACTATAGCTAAAAGATAGCACATGTCCTCTTTCCTCCATCAATAATTATGAGTAGTCCCGAATAACTTTTAGAATCAAACGAGATCAACTGACTACTAAACAGTTTCTGTAGTGCAACTACTAAATAGCTCTAGAAACAAAACATACCCTAAATCTTTGGTCCGGTTGGTGGTTTCAGTAGTGTCACATAGTCTGGATGGAGCACCCAACGGAGACTAGAGGCCCCAAGCTATATACAAACCGAGCTTCCTTGCTCCCCAACCTTAGCTATGGATGAAAACGGATTAGATATGGATGGATATCACTGTTACCATATTTGTTTTCATATTTTTAATCTAGATTTAGATTCGAATACGGATAGTGTCATCCATGCCGGATAGGATATGATTGGATATCGACATCATAAATATGCGATTTGAGTATTCGGATACAGATATAGATACGGTATCGGATGTTAAATATACGAACCCGGATATGGACAAATCTAAACCCCTTTAAACGAATTTGGTCGAACAGACGGTCAGATAAATATCCGTACCATTTTCAATCCATAGCCCTAGCCATTCGAAGCTCTTTATTGCTCCCCAGCCCGGGCGATTGGAAGCTCTCAGCTGCTTGCTCTCTGTTCTTGCTTGTGGAAGGAGTTCATGCACAAGTAAACACAAGATCAATCAAAGAAAGAGAGAGTTCAATTCACTCTATTTACAACCACTCTCAAACACATGCTGCGACATGCCAGTAACTGGGAAGTGTCTTCTTATCCAATATCACAGGGGTTCCCTTTTCGTATCAAAAAGTGAATAAAAGAATATGGCACAGTAATAATGGACACTTCACTTTCTTTTCTTCATCACAATAACAAGTTAACAACATAAATAACACCAGTGAGGGAGTGAGTCCATCCCGTTAAGTATTCTGTATTACACAAGGTTTTGCCGCAGCAGTGGCTGCACCTCATCACCAGTATCCACGTTACTATCCTGTGCCTTCCATAGGTTCTTGAAGAAGCCATACCGTTTTTGATGCTGCTGCTCTGGTTTAGGAGTTGAAACAGAATCGGACAACTCACCTGATGCCTGCACAGCCAGCTTTAACGCATTTGAAGACGAATTCTGCACATGCTGTAGGCATACTTGCACGGCGTCATGAACTCGCACAAAGCACCACCCAGCACCTATCAAGTCTATGATGCCCGATCTTGACAACAGAAGGTGCACTTGTCGGTTTGGGTTCGCTATGGCAATCTGCAGTTAGTAAAGAAAATGCAGCTTCTGAACACATTCCCTAATAATTTCTCGGTGCAATAATTTCAAATGTGCCTATGTAATGAACCTGAATATGGCGTGCTTTGTATTCTTGGTGCAAGTCTTTAAGAGCTTGAACAGCACTCGAGTCGATATACGTAACAGCTGCATGAACAAATATTTATCATTTTATTAACAACTGATACAGAAGGTCTTTGAGAAGCTCGTAAGTTTCTTTTTGAAATGACTGTAACCGAGGGGAACAATCTGATGCAGGCAGCAATGATTCACGAGCCTCTTGTAAAAAATGCAATTAGAAAATAAGTCTTACGAGACATCTCGAGGATCACAAAATAAACCCTTCCAACATCAAGTCCCTTGTTTGAACTTGGAAGATTGAGCTCATACTCACGCAACCTGACAAATTATGATTACCAGAACTTATTTTATATCGTAAATGATGAAAATGTATTACCGTGTTTACACAAATGATGAAAACAGACCAACAAATTTACCTGTCTTTGATGTAGCTAATGTTCGCAAAGTAGATGGGTGCATCAATTCGAACCACTACTATCCCATTATATGTATAAGCCTCAGGGTACTGCAATGTATTCCTGTACACAGTAGTGCCAGGTAAACGGCCCAAGACAGCTGTACAAGAACAGATCAGCCCCAACCAAAGAGTTGATGATCTTTAACACAGTTACAAAATTAAATCAACTTATAGATTTGTGGTCAAACTTTTGTAAATTTGACTAAATTTATAGAAAAGAGATAAATGCACCAGGGATCCATGAGCATGTTATGGTGTACCACTTAGGTCTGTGAACTCTGAAAATGCATTTATACGTCACTTAATTTGTTAAATGGTGCACCATAGGTCCACACTGCTTCGCTAGCGTGGAATCTTTTTTTTTGAAATACCCCCTTGTCTTCGTACCTCTTTTTTATTTCCTTCTAATCTCGTCCCTCTGTTCTCTCTCCCCTTAGTCTGTTCTTGCCGATGACGGTGCCTAAGCATCCACAGCCACCCAAGTCATGCTGTCCCACTGCCTCCTGCCCCACCCCAAACTTGATGGCAAGCCCACGGTACGAGCGCTGGCATCCCCAACAAAGGATGAGGACAGAGCACGTCGTGCGCCACAGCAACAGTTAGTGTCTATGGGACTGGGGTCACCATAGCCAGCCCTTCCCTGTGCACACCGTCTGCATGTTGTCACCACTCACATGCTGGCCGGCAGTTTGACTTCTATGGAAGTCCAAGCACTCCATCAGTGAAGGTGGATACATACAGAGCCACATGGGCAATATGGGCCTATAGTAGATGTGCCTTTATATGCTTAACATTAATGTCAGCCTTCATACACTTAACATTAACGTCATACGTAGATGCTAATATTCTTTTCTATAAATTTTGTCAAATTTACAAAAGTTTGACTTAGGACAACTCTAGAAGTTTATTTATTTGGCACTGAGGGAGTGCTAAATATTTGGACAAGGATGAGAAGTGGACAGTCAGAAGGAAACAAAGAGAAAAGGGGATGGGCTACGTACATAAAATGTAGAATAGCAGCACAACAAACTATGTTTATGTTGTTTTAGTGCGCTGTGGATACTGGTGTGTTGCCATGGCATTGGCTAGTATGATGGCATCAGGGCGATTGACAACAAGGAACTGAATGAAAGTTGTAGTGATGTGGCACAGTTCTAGACCAGAACGGGTACTTAGGAAATCATGTAGCTATATTAGCCTGGGACTGCTGGGCTACCTAGGTGCTCATGACTAATTCTTCCGCTCATGACTAATTCTTCAATGTTCTCTCCTTTTCCCCTCTCTCCCTGCGCCTCCCTCTCCCTACACCGCCCATCCCCTCTGCCCTAGCCTAGGATATTAAGCAAAGAATAGAGCATTGCTCTCCTCTCTCTCTGCGCCACCCATTGCCTCTACCCTAGCCACCGCTGTCTCTCCCTACCCTGCACCCCCCCCCCCCCCCCCCCAGCACACAAACACACGCACAGAGACACAAACCAAGGCTCATCACCCAATGGGTGTGGGTGTTTTCCCTATCTTCCTGTCCTTGTAAACTAATGATTCATGATCCAGGCAAGTATGGCACTATTAGCTAATGGGACAAACTCTCATACCTATATGAGGGTTTGCTGACTCGTGGATCACAAAGGCCAATGAGAATGCAACCTAAAAAGGAAAATGCTAGAGTTAAAAAAAAAGAGAGAGAACGTTTCTTTCATGTCAGTAATAAATCTATGATAAGCTAGAAATAGATGACTTTCAATTTACCCCAATAAGGACGCCAATCTCAATGCCAAAAACTAATGTTGTGATAAATGTGATTGCCCATAAAAAGAAATCCTTCTTGTCAATAGACCACAAGAAGATGGCCTCTTCATAATCCACCTGAATATTCGAACACTGATTTCCATGAGAAATAAAATGTAAAATTGTTTAAACCATAACACCAGGATTAAATACTATGAGAAGAGATACAAAACAAACTGAGCCACTTCTACTGAGGTCACAGTTTTACATAAGAACCATAAAGTTGCAACAAATGACAAATTTGTTCTTTGCAAAAGGCACAATAGTGCCAGTAAGCGCTAAGCACCAAGACTATCTGATTCAATAATAGTACGCAATAAGTAAGATGTAGAAATGCCCTTACCAGGCCAGTAACTGCAGAAATCACAATTGCAGCCAATGCACACTGGGGAAAAAAGCTGACATCAAATCAGTATATATTTGCACTCTGGATTTTATAATGGCAACGGATCAGGTGCAAACTAACCTTTCCGTGAAAACCCGTGCAAACCACGGCCAAAAAAAATCATCTAAATTCACCAAAAAAATCACACATGTAGATGATATGATGATACACGACCTTGTAAAATATCTTATCCAAACTCGACTTCATTTGTGACATATAAAAATAACAAATTTCTAACAAATCATCTAGACAGCTTTCTGTCTTGAAAAGTCGAGTTCAAGTGAGGGAGGCCTCGCCGGTGTTGAGCAAAAGGGGTTAGGATCAAGAAATGCAGCCCATCTGATACCATGTAAACATAATTGATTGTGGAAATGATAGATTGATAGGCACAATTTACAAGTATATCTATATAGGATGGCCAAGGATTAGGATTTATAGTAGTAGAACTATTCCAGGTAATCCAAGCCTGTCTCATCACATTTTTATGTCCGGGGCATTAGGCCAAAGCCCACCCACAATACAAGTCTATCCATGCTTTTTTTTTTTTCCTGATCTAGGTTAGACTCCCGCTCCCCACATACAATGAAACAATTCTCTAAAGATATACTAATCTTGTGGACTTGATTCAGTACGAATTACTAAGAGTTATCAAAGCATAACATTTGGTAGATGAAATAAATGCTTTCGAAATGGAAACATAAAATACAATACCAAAGTTTAATCTTTAAGGAAAGGTGCCATAATGACATATATTAGTCTTACCTGAGGTATATCAGTAAATAATGGGGTCATAAATAAGAGAGCACTACCAATGATTATGCCCATTATGATTCCAGATAACCCAGTTTTTGCCCCACTTTCATGATTCACTGCTGACCTAGAAAAGGAGCCTGCATGAACCAGCATTTTAGACTTGTAAACTTTTGATCTAGCAGCCAAGACAATATGCAAAAGAAGAATAAAGAATTTGGCTATTTTTCATTATATCTTGTTAAACATTTTACCTGTGGCAGGATATGAAGAGAAGAATGAACCACAGATATTTGCTATGCCCAGACCAAATAACTGTAAGAAAGCAAACAGGAACAGAACAGTTAATTTGAACCATGTTTTTGAGGCATTGTGGCGAGGCGCGGCGCCGTACCCCCTTCATAACACCTAGTCGTTTATGGCGGATGCCTAGGCGACACCATATGCACATTTTAGGAGCTATGAAGGCATTGTGTAAGCTAGAATTGTAGATACTAGTGCAGGCGTGCAGCACATACATAAATTGTTTATTCCTAGTGCTTGAGACCAGCACATACTAGTACAGGTAAGGGAGTACTACTAATCAGTAAGTATTATACTAATCAAAGGAAAACTTCTACTTTGTGTTCTATATAAAAGTGTACAGATTAAAAAAAGAACCCAGATGTTATACCTGCTAATCAAATAATTTATATAATGATCAAAGAAAAATAACAAACCCAAGCACAAGCAAGCATTATTCTACTCCGTTCGTGAGTACGTGACAGGCCAATATAATAAAATATAAAAATCAGCACATAGTATTGAAAGCAGAGTACAGTACTACACGCACCAGTCCATCAATAAGCAAAGGCAGAGCAAACAAATATGAAAAGCGCCAGACAGATGGGAGATTTGGTGAGACAAAACACGAGAGGAGGCAGGGGACAGAGTTGAAGCGGACGGACATGTGCGGTACGATGGACCTGCGGACAGGAACTCGAAGCGGACGGACTGCTGGTAGACTTGCGCAGCCGGGCAGAGATGCAGGGGCAGCCACGTGGGAGATGCGGACATGAAGGAGCCGCAGGTGCGGACGGGCAGGAGCAGGTGCGGACTTGTGGGCGGAGACGCATGGTGGAGTTGCGGGCAGAGATGCAGACGGGCAGGAACAGAGGAGCTGCAAGCGGAGATACAGGGCCGCTGCCGCCGCCGCCGCCAAGAGGTCCACCTCCACCTCCTCTTTTCCTCCCTCTCTCTGTGAAGCTGCCCGCACCAGTGTAAATGCCTCCAAGCGGGAGATTTGATGTGCAAAGAGCATCTATTCGGTCCATACCTGCCGTTTTCTGTCTGGCACGAATGCACGCTCGATTTCCCACCCAGGCACCCCCAATCATGCCCAATTTCCTGCATTCCCCCACAAAAACGTATCTGGCGTCCTCTGTAGGGCTCTAGGCGTCCGCCCGATGCCATTTACGCCTAGGCGACGCCTAATCCAATGAGGCAGACGCCATACACGCTGAGGTTGTGGTGACCCCGACACCCAGGACCTCGACCACGCCTTGCCGCCTAGGCAACAACTAGGCGACGCCTCAAAAACATGGAATTTGAACAAACTATATTAGGAGACAAAACATGCAATTCTGAATACCGAAGTACATATAATTCATGGTACTTAAAATTATATAGTCCGAAATTCTCTAGGACAAGTGTGTGTTGTCAAGTGAACAGGAAGATGCATAAAAGCTAACATTTTATTCATTCATTCTTGGTATATTAACTACAGCAACCTACAAACTTAAAATCTTCCTCACGATACATTGACTACTGCTGCAGAACAGATTCAGCCCACAACACAAAAACTGTGCATGAAAATTTCATTGTTCAATTACAACCATGCAGTGATACAAAGAAAACTATATGTATAGCAACAATGTTTATCAGCTTGTACTAAAGGAAACTAACTAGGCTAATAAATGAAGCTTGCCTCTTTGTTAGAGTCCAACTCATATCCATTCTTCGCTGCCAAAGCTTTAGCAATACCAACAGATTCCTGGAATGATATGGTAAAATACTTAAATGGTTAAGAATAGTTAACAAAAGTAGTACTAAGCAAATTTCTCACCAAAATGGCAACACCAGTGATAAGTACTGCAGTTGGCACAAGTGACATTAGATGCTCAAATCCTTGAGGAATGGAGAACTTGGGAAGACCTTGTGGTATTTCACCAACCTAAGCACGAGAGAGAGAGTAAGCACGAGAGAGAGAGTGTGAGAGAGAGAGAATTAAATGTGAAGTTGTACATCATAGTGTGTATTGTGATTGATATAAACATGGTAATATTTATAAATAATAAACTGGGTCATCCTAGGGGGAGGTGAAATTATAGCTGTGGCAATTGGGGGTGGGGGAGCCAGTGGCATGGGTATGTGGTGGTTGGAGGCACCAGGAGATGAGGGATTGCGGGTGGGAGCTGAGATGTCCATTCATCTTCACCTTTTTGGCCACTTGTACTAACTTGAAATTACATGTGTACTTTTTCAATAGTACAGGAAGTATTTTTTTTTTTTTTAAATTACTCTAATAAAGTTATTCTTGAGCAACTAGAACTTTTGTTTGAAGATGTGAGCACAATAAGAAAGGAGGGGTAGCAGTTAACATTGGATCAAAAAGTAGGCATATGGTTTTCTTCCCTAGTACACAGCAAAGTAGCGGTAAATAAATGTCATGTAGCGCTGAACGCGCCCAGGAGCGCCATAAAAAGGCCTAGGATTAAGGAGAGAATTAAGGAGAGATTAGTTTCTATTTTCATTCCCATCTAAGATTATATATGGCTTGTAACCATGGAAGAATTTAAGCAAGATTGTTATCCCTAATCTCTTCCTCTCCCTAACGCTCTCAAGCCCGGCATAACCTCCGCAATCAGACTACGAGCTACCTATTTGGTTGACAACCCGGTATCATATGTCCAATCCGCCAAAATGCAAATAAATCTCACCACTGGCCGATATGGCCATGGTGGATGAAAAAAATTTCACAAAAAACACAAAAAGTGGGATTTTCCCCGCTTCGATTGTTCCAAGCACAACAGCTGTAAGAGGGTGCCCAGAAGCTTTAGGAAACGCAATCGGATGAGGGTATTTCATTTCTCCTTTGAAAAATTTCGCCAGGTCAAGCTCTCGATGAGCCCGCTTCGCCAAAAGCCGATGGAGGCTACCACAGACAAGGAAAATGATCATAATATTTGGAACTAACTGAAAACAAAGAAAATAGAAGCTTACTCTATTTTTCATAATTAGAAGAATCGCAAGAAAAGTTGATCCCATCACAAATGGAGGCCAGAACTAATGGAAGTGTGAACGGTTACACTAATAATTACTCACCAAGCTCACTTGATAGTAGTCATGGGGCGGAACATCTCCGCCACCTCCGAGGCGGTCTTCACCGTCTACACCACCTAATAATTTGGGGCAATCTCCGGACACCAAGGTGCAAGCCATCCACGTGAAAACAAAGTGCAGTTCTCACTATGGTTAAAATGGAATTTCATGATAGATTCGGCGCGGTGCTGCTGCAGGACAAGCACCCCATCGCCTTCTTCAGCACAACGCGCAAAATTTGAGACCTTCTCGATTTTGTCTACCATTCCCATTGGGTCGGAAGCTCCTGGGTTTCGACCGTTGTCCACAAGCCGGGCGCCTGTACACGGCAAACGGACTGTAACGACGACGCTTTCCTTTGCCCTTCTTCGACCCTGCGTGTTTTTACCGCCATGTTTTTTTCGCAGCCGGTACACGCCGGGCGCCTGGCTGTTCGCGACGGCCTCCTCACCTATGGCGGGCGCGTCTACATCAACCCGTCCTCGCCCCTGCTGCCGGAGCTGCTGGCCGCTGTCCATAATAACGACCACGGCCACGGCGTTCAGCGCACCTACACCGCCTCCCGCCGCGATTTCCACTTCCCCCGCCATGCGGACGGTGGTTTGGGGCCTGCGCCACCTGCCAACGGTTCAAGGAGCACCTGCACCCCGCTGGTTTCTCTGCCCTCTGCCGGTGCCCACGGGGCGGTGTGGTCAGATATTGCGCTGGATTTCGTGGGCGCTGCCCAAAGTCCGCGGCAAATCAGTCATCCTCACGGTGGTGGACAGGTTTAGCAAGTACTGCCATTTCATACCCCTTGCTCACCCGTACTCTGCAGAATCGGTGGCTCAAGTTTCTTCGCCGAGATCGCCGCCTCCACGGGCTACCGCAGTCCATGGTGTCGACCGCGCCCCGTCTTCACATCCACCTTCGGAAGGAGCTCATGCGCCTTATGGGGGTTAAGCTGCACATGACATCGGCTTTTCACCCCAATCTGATGGGCAGTCCGATGCGGCCAACCGGGTGATCACCATGTACCTGCGGTGCTTCACGGTGACCGACCACGCCAGTGGCTCGCTGCCATGGGCGGAGTTCGCTCTACAATACTGCCTACCAGTCCTCGCTGCGCGACCGCCCTTCCGCTGGTGGCTCCGGTCCTATGAGGCACGGTCGGTCGCCAAGTCCATGGCGGAACGAGAGGAATTCTTGCAGGGCGTGCACTACCGCCTGGAGCAAGCACAGAAAGTGCAGAAGCATCACTACGACAAGCTTCACCGGGCTGTCTCCTACAAGCTCGGCGATTGGGTGCTTCTTCGCCTTCGACACCGCCCGATCGCCTCACTGGGCCTAGCGGCCGTGGGCAAGCTGAAGCCAATTTCGGGCCCTATCGGGTCTCGAAGTCATCAACGACGAGCTGTTCGGTCTCGAGCTGCCGCCCAGCGCCCGCCTGCACAATGTCTTCCACGCCGGTCTGCTCATGTCCATAATGGCGCTGCTGTTCCCGAACCGGAGCGCATCGTCAAGAGCCGCCTGGCGCGTGGTGTGCGTCAAGTTTTGGTCCGCTGGAAGGACCAACCTGCTGCTTCGGCCTCCCCGGGAAGACTGGGACTCCTTCCGCGAAAACGTTCCAGCTCGAGGACGAAGCTGACAGATGTCATGTACCATCAATTTCCAAATACCGTAGGCGCCGGACATGACATTAGGCGCGCTAGAGTGGCTAGGCCTAGGATTAAGGAGAGAATTAAGGAGAGATTAGTTTCTATTTTCATTCCCATCTAAGATTATATATGGCTTGTAACAGACATGGAAGAATTTAAGCAAGATTGTTATCCCTAATCTCTTCCTCTCCCTAACGCTCTCAAGCCCGGCCGCCGTGAGGGGCATAACCTCCGCGATCGGAAGACACGGCCGGAGACTACGAGCTTTGTCGAGGGCCTCCTACCTTCGATCAGTCCAAAAACTGTCATTTCTTCCCCTTGACTGTCCATGGTGCTGACTACCAATCAGCAATCATTACTATTTGGTTGCAGTATATGTCCAAGTCAAAATGCAAATAAATCTCACCACTGATATGGCTGGTGGATGAAAAAATTTCACAAAAATTGTTCCAAGCACAACAGCTGTAAGAGGGCCAGAAGCTCTTAGGAAACGCAATCTTTTATTGGATTTTCCCTGAAAGATTTTAGGGTCACAGACAAGGAAAATGATCATAATATTTGGAACTAACTGAAAACAAAGAAAATAGAAGCTTACTCTATTTTTCATAATTAGAAGAATCGCAAGAAAAGTTGATCCCATCACAAATGGAGGCCAGGAGAACTAGTGGAAGTGTGCAAATTAAATATCAGAACTAATACACTAATAATTTGAAGGACAGAGTGACTGTAAAACACAAGTGCAGTTCACTATGGTTAAAATGGAACATGATAGATTCGGTTGAAGCACAACAAAAATTTGAGAAATTTGGTTATTTGGGACTCCAAACAATGTGCTTCACAGTTTTTGCCATTTGTAACACGGACTTCACAAAATAGGTCTCAAAACATGTGACACTTAATTTCCATGCCATTTTATGTATTTTCTCTCTTTTATTGTATTTCTCCTTGCATTTGGCGCATGAATGGATGATTTTGCCCTTCTGCCCTTTTGCAATGTTACATTCTAACGTCACGTATGTCAAGTACGGTTACGTACGTGAGCCTGGCCACTGCTGATTCCTGCCTGGCTGGCTGGTGGGCACGGTCAAGACTTCTGCCGGCGTGGCCAGGGCTCTAGCAGACCTGGGTGGCTGGCCGTCCATGACCACTGGCACGCTGAGGGCTCCGAGGTCGCGGATCGAGCGTCGGGTGGTGGAAGAAGAAATGTCAGAATACGAAACGTCGAGCTCGTATCCATGAAGATGCAAAAGAGTAGAAGGGCAAAACCATCAATTCTCCAAATACAAGGACATATAATAGAAAATAGAGAAAATACATAAAATGACATGAAAATCAAGTGTCACATGTTTTGAGAGCTATTTTTGTGAAGTCCACATTACAAATGACAAAACTACCAAGCGCGTTGTTTGGAGTCCCAAATATCCAAAATTCTCACAAAATTTAAAGTTTAGTTTCCTTAAGTTGATTTAGTAATCAGGTAATGATACATGTGCTAGAAATAATGACACAAACAGTGTTCTTGTTAAATCAATTTGCTACTTATATTCCTATTTAACATACATGAACACCAGTGGATGATCATACATGAAGGTCATGCCTACATAAACATTATAGCACAAGGTGTCAGACAATGTCAGGGAGATGATGCCTTGGTTACCTAAACTTTACATGACAAGAATCTCAAGCCATGCCATGGCCTCACCTAAGGCTTCAACTGTGGCTACTAATTTGAGGACTCATGCATCTTTGAGACAGGTGCAAGGTCATTTGGTAGCAGGATGTAATAAATCCTTCTGTTGCTGAAGACACCACTAAGAAAATCACACGTAATAAATCTCTTTGTGGGTTTGTGGTACTGAGTATGGGTTAGAGATTGGTTTATTAGGGAATAAACAAATTAGAGCATCTCCAGCACCTCAACTGATAGGATCGAGGATCCTATGACGATTGCGGAGGGCGTAGGGGTAGGAGACCGATGACTAGGGCTTGTGATCCTGGCGGTGAGAGGGCCCAGTGAGGGTGCATGTGAGGGAGCTAGAGAGAGAGGAAGGCACACGAGAGAATACCAGCAACAATTTTGTTGCTTTGCTGGATTTCCTTAACAATTTTTTAGGGATATTTATCCCTTCCTAATATACACATCTAGGATCCTATCTATTTTTATGGGAACTAATTGGGAAATACACCAATCAAAGGAAAAATGCCTAACCACGGACGTGTTGGAGCCGCTAGTAGGTGACACTAATCATAACATTTCTCCCCGCCTCAGCAAGCAGCTCGTCCTCGAGCTGGACGTCTGGGTAGACCTCCTTCAAGTTCTGCAGTGGTTACCAAGTAGTGTCATCAAGGGCTATGCCATGACACTGCACCAAAATGTGCCAAACGCCCCGGTGAAGTTGGGCACGCTAGGCGCTCCGAGGCAGTTAGCAAACGGCCATTGTGAGTCGGCGGCGCTGGCGTTGGGGTGGATGGAGGGTCACCGCGGTAAGGCTTGAGGAGCACGACGTGTAAGACATCATGGAGATTGGCACCCTCCCGCAGTTGAAGATGATAGGCCACCTGCCCGATGTGCTCCAACCTTGTGGCGCACTAGCCCTCCAGCTCGTCGTCCTTCTGCAGCTGGAGTACTAGCATTGATGAAGTTGTGTGCGGAGCTGAAGTCAAGCAGCATGAGGCAGTGGCTGTGGACGTAGAGATGCACTGTAATCGCATGAAGGGACATGGCTATGAGCACGGAACCCACTTCCTCAAACATGTCATCGTCAATGTAGTCTCAGGCTGCTACTTGTGGCCACGCACATATGGCCCACTTCCTCAAACATATGGCTCATCGACCATCTCAGCCAATGAGAGGCGGCGGAAGGCATAGGGGCCGGTAGGGCAGGAGTTACCTAGGGAGTCGGCAAGGCTGACATGGCAGTCAATGTTGCCTGAAGGTGTGTCGCACTAGGTTGGCACCAGTGTCAATGCCTCAGTCCGGCGCTCATACACTCAGGCAAGGTGCAATGTTGATTGGACATCCCTTTTGCTCCTCGAATTTGACCTTGATCTGAATGTGCTCTGGAAGACCACCCACGAAGAGCACGACCTTCTAAGCAAGTAACAAGCTCAAAGTATGGCAGAGCAGCATATTATTCCTAGACCTGTGGAGAGGAACGGTAGTTGGACCAGTTCAGCCAACCAATTGGTGTGGACGACTAGCCTGGAGCGCAGGTCGCATAGGTCCTTGAAGCGCTCCCAATGCGGCAGGCTCTTATTCTGCTCCCATGCATAGTACCATGTCTAGGTGTCACCGACGAGATGGTACAAGGCGAGCCAAATGCGATCCGACACAAGGGTGCGCTGGCAGCGAAAAAAACTGCTCACACCAATTGGTGTTCGGAACCATTGAAGGTGCTGAAGTCCAGCTTGTAGAAGTCTAGGGGAGCCAGCCCCGTCCCAGTGACATGCGCCTACACGTCCTGGACACGGATGAATAACGGCCCAGACGGAAAAGTCATGCTCGCCATGAATGTTGACACAGCACCCTGCCCAAAAGCAGAGGCACCAAGGGCAGTGAAGGTGGACCTCCCCGCCGTGAACATTCCCAGGGAGGATTTTGGGGATGAACAATGGGGTAGTTGTATCTGGTGGATGGGTGCTGGCAGCAGCAGGCGGCATGGTGGTGACTACGGTGCGTCGGACGAAGGTCATTGCCCCATAGCCGGGCAGCTCGTAGGGCAAGTCTAGTGGCATGGTGGTGGCCATGGCACCAAGGTTGCCACGATTGAAGCGTGGGATCTCTGATACCAGATTGATAGGATCGAGGATCCTATGACAACTGTGGGAGGGCGTAGGGGTATGTGCCTGATGGCTAGGACTTAAACCCACGGTAAGTTGGCGCCATGAGGGCGCGAGAGAAACCATTGTTTAGGGATATTTATCCCTTCCTAGTACACCACAATCTAGGATATCATCTCCTATTTTTATGGGAACTAATTGGTAAGTAAACCATTTAAAGCGAAAATGGGTAGCCACGAATGAGTTGGCATGGTGATCACCAATAATGCTTTTGGAATATTGAGGGAGATGCCCTAGCAGATCATCAATAATCTTCCCCATAATATAAGATCCATATGTCACATTATAACTTTTGTTCTCTTTATTTTATTCTCTTTTGTCTTCGTGGCAACATCAGATCACAGTACTTGCTCCACTGGCGCATCCAACCTCGACAAGCGTCGGATGGTGGATGCGAACAAGCGCTGAGTGTTCCCCACAAGTCGGCCTCAGGTACCCTGCTGATGCTACTGATACTCACCAACGATGCCGCTGGCATCAACACACTGGAGATGACACGCCAGCAGTCTCTCCTAGGGCGCATGGCGATGGCAACACGACCGACGACAGCCACGGTGAGTAGCGTAGCAAAGAGGATGAGCGCCACAGCATAGAGAGAACTCAGCCTCCTGCCGCTGCCACGGTGACCACTGCTGGAGAACTCAGCAGACACGATGTCGGCGGCCAGCAGTGCCGTATCCCGAGTCTCCATTGCTAAAGGAAGACAATTAGAAGAGGGCCGGCCATGCGGGAGGAGGATGACAGATGTTGTGGGCCCAACACTATTGGGGGAGATGCAACACCCCTTTATTTGAGGGGTGATGGGAGGTTTTTTTTTTATCACCACAAAAAGGAGCTATTGGATAGCTATTGGAGCAATGAAATTACCCCATCTCCAATCTGACAAGTTTATTGGGATGAGGCATCATATTGGGGAGCTGCTCAAGATGCTCTTAGTACCATCGATAGGGATTAGATTTTCCATGGGTTAAAGATCTCTTTGATGCAAGTCAAGCCATCTATAAAGATAGGCAGATAACCATACAAGAGTTATAACTAGTTTGGTGCGGCTCCTCCGCACAAGCTACGTGCCAAAGCTGGAGCCCTTCACACAAAGCTAGTTTCCATGGGTCCACATCCATACACAGCTCTAGCTCCATGCTTTGCTGGCTATGAGCGCTTCTCCACACGAGAGCGTTTGGTGCCCGCTCCACCCGCTCCACATGCAGAGTCAGTGGAGAAGACGGTGCTAGAGCCACACTAAACGAACACTTGCGATTTTGGGTGAAGCAGGATTGAGCATGGAACAGATCAAGTTTAACAAGAAACAAGCATGGTCAGAGCTTCTTACCACGCAAGGTCAAGCCCAGCCGGTAACAAGGGCAACTAGAGCCCACTCGCTAAGACCGCTTTACCAATTGCTACATATGTAGCTCATTGTCTTTAGTTAGGTGCTGCCATAATAAGCAACATCATTGTTGATGAATCCCTTGTTTTTGATAACTATGATATGTAATGGCTAATGTATTCTGGAAACATTCACCTAATACAAATAGTAGTACTCATATTGTTTTCCTTGTATAGCTACCTATAGGAGCGAGAGGATTGGTAGAATAGCTGAATTTTTTTGCTAAGCCTCACAGGAAGAGAAGATTATACAGAAGTACACTGGTTAGGGGGCACGAAATCTCCCTTAGAGATAAGGCAAGCTTGGATTGCCACAACTGAAGATATCCCAATATACTAAAATTCCCCCTTAGTCACCTAAGGAGCGATGTAGACTATGTCATTGGAGAAGTTGAAGGTTTGAGCTGACAAGCTAACATTCCCAACGTCATAATGGTTATGCATCACAGGAGACGGGTGGATCATAGACAATCAAACCGAGTTGACAAAAATGTATGGACCTGTCATGGCGATGACAAACTAGAGATAAGACATGCCGAAAGTATGGCCAAGAAGCAACGCTAGGAAGTGTCCCTTTGGGATCACATGTTAAGCCTAGCTATGCGGCATCACATGCCAAGCCCAGCCGCACGGACGAAGGGGCAGAGGCCAGTATAATCGACATTGACATCAACATGGATATGTGGACGATGGGCTGGCTATGGGCAACTCAACCTAGATCAATGATTAGGTAAACCAAATGGATACATGTAGTGCCATATAAAAAAACTAGTGGTAGCGGGGCGGCACGGCCGAAGGTTCCGTCACACGAGCGGTGCACCCGAAGGAAAGCTCCATGTGCAGGATCAGACGATCCTAGCGGCACAACTGTGGGGCATAGATGATACGTGTCAGTGGCCAACTTCTTGTGCGGAGCAACGACAATGCGACCGGACCAGATCTCGGCTAGGACAAGCAGCGACAACGAGGCGCATCAAGTTGGCACGAGTCCATGGCATTGGAGTGTGTCAGAGTGCATGTTCAAGGTGTAACCTGGCCCGGCAATCATCACAGCGGGGTGAGGTCAGTTCATGGCTAGGCGGCATGAGGACGAGGCACGGTCCGGCATGTGTTGTTGCAACCCACACTAGAACAAGGTTAACAAATCAGTAGGATCTGCCGCTAAAAACGGTGCTGCCCCCAGCAAAGACCAATCTCCATCTCCCCGAGGGCACGCGGTGAGAAACCGATGTCTTCTGCCCTAGATCAGAACTTGAACTCGTGATACCATATAGGAGGAAACAATTGGTGGAATAGTTGATTGTATTGCTAAGCCTCGTGGGCAGATTATATAGGAGTATATTTGCTTAGAGACAAAATGGCTCCCTTAGATAAGGCATTCTACCCTTCTGAAAATATCCCAAATACTTTAACACAATCTATACTAACCTACCATATCTGGAGATATGCCACTATATTTGAACACTACTTGATTAGGCTGGCAAGAAGGCAATAAATAAAATCATGAGAACAGAAGGAAACCCACCTCATCAGCTCCTGCAATTATGCTCTCGATGAGTGGTATAATTTTGCTGCTTCTTGTGACATTGTAACCTAAGAAATACTTAATCTGGGATAAACCAATAACAATGGCTGAAGCTGTAGTGAACCCAGATATTACAGAATGGCTAATGAAGCGAATAAGCCAACCAAGCCTGTATATAGAATAAGACATATGAAACGGTTACACATTCTCACTTAGAACAAGCATACCAAGATGGCGTATTTGTTCTACTCCTATCAAATTAGTAAATAGTTAAGTCGGAGAGCATAGGATGAAGTCACTACACATTGCAAAAAGGATAACTTAGGTTGAACCACATGGGAAAGTATGATTTCAGCAGATATAATCATATAACAATAGAAAGGGACTGTTTTATATCTTATAACTACAAAAGCAGGATGGATATATGTCTCTTTAAGTTTTTACACTAAAAACAGAATTGTCTGAGTATAATTTGAAAACAAACTATTCCAAAATCCCCCAAGAACATAGTGCATAGAGCATTATGTACAAAAGCAGAACTTCAAGGTAAAAAACATCCATTTTGTAGATTGAAAATGATAATGGCATGGCCCAAGGCCCATAATGAATTACCATGGCCAAGAGGAGCAGTATGTGCAAGGAAGAGGTGGATGGAGTTTTTGGAATTTCTCTTTACCATAATGAGAATTGGGGAATAAGACTTAACTTCTGTAGTGCCTATCTTCCTTCTCAACCAGGCTTCATAGCCTTGACTATCCTTGGACCGACAACCATGACCAGAAATAATGGACCAGCAATGTGCCTGAGTGGTACAAGTACCACCGACCTTTTTTAGCACTTCCCCAAAATTTTAAAACAGCAAATGATTCATGTGCCACAAATTTCCATTGTTCCACAATTTGAAATTTTCCTCATAAGGACACCAGGTACTTTCCATAGTTGTCCATGGTGGAAAAAAAGGTACTTTCCATAGCTGTAGAGCTAAGTCAGAATGTTATCTGGTTAAGCATTGGCCTCTCATTCTTTACAGCCTTTTTCATGAAGGTCTTGTCTTATAGTTTCAAATGGTTGGGTCAATAGCCTCATAAATGCAAACACAATTTTAGTGCAATGGTTGGGCACCATGTAGGGCCAACCAGCTAGGGATCAATCCCTCATTTTGCACTGGAAATAAGTCTCTCTGTGTAACCTCCCAGATGTGTGTCAGTGTTCTAGACCTGGATCCATTGATCACAATGGAGTTGCCAGCCCACTGACTACAGTACCCCACACGGGAGTCTAGCGTTCATGACTTTTCTTGGTCATCTTGGTTGAGAATTGAGATCAACTCTACATAAGACAATGCCCTTGGGAGGTTATTCCCAATGGATGAGTACTTTAATAACCACATGAACCAATGCAGTGAGGGTTACTGCAAACTTAGTGGTAGGCAAACTAATTTTATCTTTAAAAATTTTGAAGATTATGCTGAACGGTATATTGATGCTGTACTTCTCAATGTAACAGTACAGATTTTAGCCTATTAGTTGAATACACCAGGTGGTATGACTATGTAGTTGTGCTTGCCACCCCAAAAGGCCAAAATAGAAAATACTCAAATAAACCAGGTGGTGAAACATTCCTCCATAAAGATCAACTTGAATGCTTGAAATTTCAAATGCTCCAAAGAAACAGTTAAAAAAACATTTTTCGGGAGTACAAAAAATGTTACCTTAGCAATCCCATCAAGCACTCCAATATCCCAACCATGAATGCCAGTAATATGGCTAATTCTGTGTACAGCTCACTAGATGAATTAACTATACCCCCAAGAACATTGGATACAAGCAGAGAAACAAGTGCCACTGGACCTACTGCTAGTTGTCGTGACGAGCCAAATATTGCGTATACAAATAATGGGACAAAGCCTGTGTCTGTTCACAACATGGAAACGAAAAGATATGATTTGCATTACCAATTGAGCACACTTGGCAACATAGAGGAAAATATAGAGGAGATTTATAGATGGTAACACTTACAGAGCCCATAAATTGGGTGCAGCCCAGCCAGCTTTGCATATGACATTGCCTACAATACAGCATGAAAAGAAAATTATGTTCTGATTTTTGGAGAAATGGTAAGATGGAATTGGAGGGTACACTAAAAAATATATTTGAGTAAATATATTCTTTATTATTGTTTAGCATGCAAATTAAGTAAACAATGAGCACAGTTGACTTATCATTTAGTTCCTATTTGGATGCATAGGGCTAACTGAGACTCCAACTAGTTGTTAGCCAACTAGATGGTCAGCCCCACCAAATTTGGGCAGATTTTTAGCCCTAACTAGTAACTAGCCCTAGCTGATAGAAAGGCCCTTCGTCAAGCTCAGTAATTTAATAAACCAAGCTTTCCATCTAAGAAGTAAAAACTGACATACTTTAAAACAAATGTGGAGCTCAAAGCCACATGACAATAAAAGAAGGGAAAATTGGTTCTATAGCACTCAAAGAACATCGTTTTTAGAAAATACCACTGAAAGATCCTCACCACGTATAATACCACCGAAATATCTAACTGTTAACCGGAAGTGGCATTCTGTCAGTTTCCAAGCTAACAACATCCCATGAAAATAGTATTCCGTCCCGGTTCCTTTACATGAGAATGGCGAGTGGCAGACTGGAGGGAATCCTGTTGGCAATCCTGTCGATGACGGCCGCCTCTGAGTTGATCTCCTCAGTGGTGGCCCAGATATAGTGTACAGCTGCTCGATCAACAAGCATACAGTAGATGCAACATGAAGCTGGGGTAATTAAACTGAACTCGTGGACATGGAGTACCGCTTATAAAATTATTCTGAGAGGTCCGATGCTGATGAAGCCATGGGAGACAAACGTGCTACTGGAACAGCTGGGAGTAGTAGTTGATGGCAAGGTTAGCTGTGAAGGAACAGGAGGATGAAATTGATATCCAGAAAGACAGCCGAACAGCATGCATGGCTCCATCGCCAATGCTGCTTTCCCTGCTGGTGGTTGCCATGGCGGCGTTGTTTGCGCCACGGCCGAACTCGGCCATGGACCCTGTAGGAATGTACTACGCCAAGAACTTCACGGGCGCGCAGACGCAGGCGAGCATCAGCACGGTGCTGGCTGCGCCGGTCCGCGTCATGGGCTCATAGGGAGATGCCCAAGCTCGGGTCAGAGGGGATCATCGTCTACAGGCTTGGGTGGTGCACAAGGGACATCACCATTCACCAACGACGATTGCGGGCTCTGTGTAGCGTAGTAGACCGTGGCCGTTGCGTGTTCTACATGTAACACCCTAAAATTTGCATTTCTTTGAAATAGGTTAAACTGATTTAGTTATGCACTCAAATGTGGAAAAGTAATAAAGTTTACGAAACTAAAATTAACTATAAGGCCTAGGCACATGATTGATGCATACATGCTACTGCATGTTTATTTCTGACTGTGTGGCTTTGGAAAAATTCAAAAGGATTCAAAACTGTTTTGGAAAGTGCATTTGAAAATTAATTTGAGAAAAAAGAAAAGGAAATCCCCCCCTCCTCATCAGGTTCCGGTTCCCTCTTTTCCCCGCATGTGCTGCGGCGCCCCGGCCCACTCGCTCCCTTCCTCCTTCACACGGCCGATCTCCAAGGCCCATGCGGACAGCGCAGCACCCTCTCTTTTCTCTCTCTGTTCCGCTGACCGGCGGACCCCGCGTCTCCAGCCACTGCCAGCTGGGACGCTCATTAGTGGTTCCCACCCTTTCTTCCACCTTGCGTCGTAGGAGAGGCAGAATCACGTCCAAAATCCCGCACACACCCAACTCTGATTCTTCGGGGATTCGTCATGTTCTCCACGTCGTGCCGCTCCATAAGTAGGAGCCACATGTGCCCCGCTTCCCTTGTCAAACCCTAGTTTACGCCACCGTCTTCACTAGAGCTGCAGCGAAACCCTAGTAGCAGAAGCCGCTGAGTTCGTTCTGCCTCCGCGCAGCCTCTCCATCGTCATAAGGTCTCGGACGAGCTTTGCATCTTGTTTCCAAAGTCGCCTAACTGTTCACTTTCTAGTTCTGGTTTGCTTGATTATCACTAGAGTTATACATTCATTACAAGTCTTTGTATTGAATTACATAATTTGCCCACATGGCTACATCTCATTGAGGTACTCCTTGTCCTTGTAGTTACTAATGGAACAAAGTTTCAAAGCGTAAAAGGCATTCTAAACTGGATCATCAATTCGATACTAGGGGAACATGTTTGAAGGCATGTTATTATCTAAATATGAAGGGCGGCCTTGGTAAGCCAGTTCTGCTTGAAAGCAAAATGACACTTCAAAGAGATGATTAGTTCTAAAAGGCTGAGAAATCAATAAATCTTGTTAGGGTGATATGAACTTTTATGTGTGTTTGCACAAATGTACAATATTATAAATGCATCCCTTGGTGCTTGCAAACCATAATAAGGATTTTTCCTAAATAAGCTAGTAATGAAATGAAATCAAGATACATCTTGGTACACACAAATATGAACCTAGGCTGTCAGGTTCAAGAGCAAATCATGCCTCGTAATTTTTTTTTTCCGTTGCAACGTACGGGCACTTACCTAGTCCTTATAAGAAACACAAAAAAAACTAGCATACGGGATATTCAAAAGAAAATCTAGCATATGGCGGGAGTTAGTGGGTGTACCTGGGGCACAAGCATGACTCCAACGGTGATGCCCGCGGCGAGGTCGGCCTGGAGGTCCTCCTTCCATCTGTACTTCCGCATCCATGCCACACACGGCAAGGCCGCCTCCGCCCATTCAAGGGGCCCCATGCCCCGAGCCCTTCCCATTGCCGCCCGCCACCACGTGGATGACGAGGAAGACGTCGATCCAGAACTCAACGGATCCCGCAGCGGTATCACCCTCCGCGTCCTTCCGCCTCCGGAAGCTGCGGCTGCTAGTTCGCTGGAGCTCCTTGAAGCATATGAGGATCTCTCCATTTGATTTGACGATTCCACCCCTTCTAAATTTCAGAAGAAGCGCTGGGCACAGAAG
This sequence comes from Chrysopogon serrulatus, assembly GCA_015844335.1. Lineage (NCBI taxonomy): Eukaryota > Viridiplantae > Streptophyta > Magnoliopsida > Poales > Poaceae > Chrysopogon > Chrysopogon serrulatus. Next base: position 48,319 of record JADLZL010003636.1, on the reverse strand, counting down.
GTGGAAAATTGGAAATCATATCCATTGTTTGGGTTCTGGAAAGGGCAAATAAACTGGGAAGAGGATAGGGAAATTCGCACCGATGATAGTGCGGGTGGGGGTGGCTGCGGGAGAGGGAAGTGGAAGAACAAGGAGAGAAAGGGGAGTCGGGAAGATGCGGCATAAGGGGAGGGGAGGTCGTACCATTAGTGGAGCCGGCGGCGGCGGACAGATGGATCGAGGCGCAGAGACACGGAGGGTCGCGGTCGCATAGGGTGACGCGAGCGGGGTCGGCCGTGGTACAGCAGGCGCGCGTCGTAGGGTTCCGGCGGCGCTTTGGCCCTCCCACGGCGCCGGTCCGTCGGGAGAGAAAGAGAGAGGGGTAGGGAGGGAGGGGAGGCTGCGGCGTGGAGGCGGCCGGGGCAGAGCCGCTGAGGCCGTCGACGGCGACGGGACCGCGCGTGCGTGGACGGAAACAAATTGGGTACGGACATCCACACATGCGCACCGTGCGAATTCCAATCAGGCGACGACGCGTGGACTAGTATTTAATCGGCTCAGCTGGCCTCCGAGCACTAATCAATCGGCTCACCTCGCCTTGTAGCGCCGGCTGGCTGCCTCGGCTCCGAACCACACACGAGCCCATCCCACTCCCATCTTCTGTTGTTTTTTTTTTGACGAGAAAACGAAATTTATTAATTAACAGCAAGAGGCTGTGATAACCATTACATCGTTAATGGTTACATTTTGAAGTGCCATAAGAACAGGGCACTGAGGATCATGGTGTGCATAAACACAAAGACCTTCTAAGTTTGTATGGTGACTAACAGAATTTGCTAGTGCACGTCTAGCTAGGGAATCGGCCATTTGGTTGTGTCTTCTGTCAATCCTGCGGATAGAAATAGAAGTGTTTGTAACCGAGGAGTGAATAATATTGGTGAGCGGCTTTATCCTCCAGTCTGGTGGATGAAGAAGTTGAGAGCCATTAAGGAACTTGACCAGCTGTTGATTGTCACTGAGAATGGTAGCCTGCTGCATATCAAGAGAGATTAAAATACGTGCTGCAATAGCCATAGCAGCAGCCTCCGCCATAATTACAGAAGAGGTGCACTTCAAAATCGCCTGGATAAAAATGCTTTGGGGGAGGAGACACCTGCATGTTAACAATAAAAATTCCGAGACCTGCAGGTCTAGAAGTAGTAGTAGTGTGATCTGGAGTAGTAGCGGCGTCCGTATAGCAGCGGATGCCATGTAGCGTGGTGGGCGAGTTCACCAAAAGGTTGTCCAAATCCGCTCCTTGGTCCTGTTGCGACTGATCAGTCCTGTTAACAGTAGATAACAGAGTCATACCTTGGTCAGGCGTTGATGTAGTTGCAGGGGTAGAGTTGGTGGTGGCAGTAGGGTTGAAGATAGCTTGTTGATAGTTCTGCATATGTGCTGTAGCAGCCTGGAGAATATGGTGGGCTGTCCAAGTTTTGCGCTGAAAGCGATTGTCATTTCTAGCTTTCCAAACATACCAAAGAATAAAGAGAATTTTACAAAGAAAATTATCAGAGGTATTAGTGCTGAAAACATAAGGCAAAGTACATTGAAGACCATCATCTTCGTTAGGCAAATTATTTATTTGGAGGGAAGGGGTAGCAATAGACCAGACCTGCATAGGTAAAGTGCATTTGAAAAATAGATGCTGATCATTTTCCTTGCTGCCACAGTAAGAACAAAGGTCATCAATGTGGGTGGAATATCTTCCCGCACGATCACCTGTTGCAACTGCACGTCTAATAAGCCTCCAAGCAAAGGTTTGGAGAAGAGGAGGAATGAGTTTGCATTTCCAAGCTCTTTGAAGGATAGTATTCGCATCAGCTGAAACGCTTCTGGATCCTTGGTCCGGTAAGACGTGTTCCTGCAGATTAGCTAGGTAAGAATAAACAGCTTTAGTAGTACATTGTCCATCTTTGGCAGGCATCCATCTTAGAATGTCCTGTTGATCAGAGTCCACCACCTGAGTGTTTGAAATTATCTGCACTGCCTGTTCAGAGAAAGTAGTAGAGAGGATATGAAGATCCCAAGTTTTAGTATTAGGTGACCAAAGGTCAGCCACCGTAGCAGGCAAAGGATTGTTAATCACAGGTAGATTAAGATGAGAATGAATGTCATTCCAAATTGGAGACCAAGGCTCAGACCAAATAGAAGTATTACCTGCATGTATTTGATAAATGGAGTTTGTTGATAAATGCATCTTTACCTGAGAGATTGAGGACCAAAAAATCGACCTTGGACCTTGAGCGGGAGCTTGCCAAAAGGAATGATTGGGATAATATTTAGCTTTAAGAATGGCAGACAGAAGAGGATTTTTGTTAGTAACAATATTCCAAGCAGAATGAATAAGAAGACTTTTGTTAACTAAGTGGAGGTCTCTAATTCCTAAGCCTCCATTGATTTTTGTTTGGCAAATATCATCCCAGGAGCGGTAGGCAATGGAATTTGAGTTTTGGTCCTCCTGAACCCCGGTCCACCAAAACTTTCTGATAATAGAGTTGATTTTTTCAACAAAGGTTTTGGAAAACAGCACCGTAGACATATAATATATAGGAATGGAGGCCAAAACAGATTTAATATATTGTAAACGACCTGCATGATTGAGCTTGTTAGCTTTGAGAGAACCAAGTTTGGCAAAGAACTTATTGTAAATGAAGTTGTAGGCCCTATTTTTGTCTTTGTGATTGAAAATGAGAGGGTGGCCCAGATGCATAGTGTGGGCTTGTAAATCAGGCACAGGGAAAATCTGTTTAATGTGATCTCTCATGGAGTGTGGAACATGTTTACTGAAATAAATGGACGATTTATGGAGATTAGGAGTTTGACCTGAGTGGTTGCAGAAGTCGTAGAGGATTGTTTTGATGGTTTCAGCTTCCTCAATTGTCGCCTTCCCACAGAGGATAAGGTCATCTGCAAATAAAAGTGAGTGTATTGGCGGGCAATCAGGCCCAAGAGAAACTCCTGAGAGATTGCTGGCACTCAGCGCCTCCTGCAGTCTGATGGAAAGTTCATTTATAGCAATCACAAACAAGTAAGGTGAAAGAGGGCAGCCTTGCCGAAGACCACGTTGTGAGGTGAAATAGCGAGTGGGTTCACCATTAACAAGAACCGCAAAGTTGGTAGTAGAGATGCACTTGTGAATAAGAGAAATAAAATGATTGTTGAAACCTAGTCGCTGAAGAGCTGAATGAATGAAATTCCATTCCAGTCTGTCGAAGGCTTTAGCAAGATCAATTTTCAGAAGGAAGGCATGAGATTTCCAACTGGTGAGATTGAAGGAATGAATAATTTCCTGCGTTATGATAATGTTAGAAGAGATATGTCTGTTAGCAATAAAAGCAGTTTGGCCATGATTAATGTAATCAGGAAGATGACATTTAATTCTATTAGCCAGAGATTTGGAGATGATTTTATAAATAACATTACAAAGGCTAATGGGACGATAGTCCTGAGGGGAATTAGGTTGGTTTTTTTTAGGAATGAGAGCAATAAAAGTTTGGTTGATGTCCTCAGGAAAATGAACATGCTTATAGAAATTGGTAATTAATAAAAGGATATCATCTTTGATCCAACTCCATGCTGCTTTGTAGAAGGCTGCGTTCAGCCCATCAGGCCCTGGAGCTGCATTGCTGCGCATGTCTTTGATTATGGCATGAATCTCTTCAATGGTGGGAGTGGAGTATGTATACCTGTAAACCTCAGAAATATCTTCCTCATCCACAGAATGGTTTGCATTGCTCAGGGGAGTTAACTGGGGAAGGTTGAAAGGAGTATAGGGAGCAACGGGAGAGTGGTGCTGAGTGGCAAAAATATTAGTAAAGTAGTTTATAAGAGTGGTGGCAATCTGGTCAGGGGCGGTGGAGTGGGAACCATCAGGGTTTAAGAGGTGGGAAATATTGTTTTTCCTGTTCCTTTTGATGATGGAATTGTAGAAGAAGGCTGTGTTGCGGTCACCATTGGTGGCCCAATTTTTTTTTGCACGTTGTAGGTGGTAGGCTTCTTCTTTGGCCAGCAGATCCTGATGCTTTTGGTGCAGGGTGTGTTGGAGGCTATGGTTCTGAAGGGAGGGATGGAGATTTTGCTGTTCAAGGATTTGGTTTTCAATCTGAGCAAGCAGATCGTTGTTTTTGGGTTTTTTCTTCCTCCACTTGCGAAGATCAGCAGCAAGAAATCTGGTTTTTTGTGGAAAATCACGGGAGGAGGAGCGTTGCCAACTCTGCTGAGCAATGTTGTGATAATCCTGTTCCATCAACCACCAATTCTCAAAGCGAAAAGGTTTATTAGTTCTGGATTTTTGAGAATTAAGCATCGTAAGAATGGGAGTGTGGTCGCTGTACATCATGGGAAGGTGATAAACAGTGGTAGAGGGGTACGCCATACACCATTCTGCATTACCCAGACAACGGTCAAGCCTTTCATAAGTAGGAACAGAGGAAAAACGCTTGTTAGTCCAAGTATACGCTGGGCCATGATAACCAAGGTCAATAAATCCACATTGTTTGACATAAGAACAGAAAGCATTGATACGATTAACATCAGCACTAGTGGGGCCTAGCTTTTCATTGACATGCATAAGTTCATTAAGGTCCCCCATACAAAGCATAGGCAGATTACTATTAAGTTCTACAAAGTTCAGCACTTGGTTCCATATTACATTAGTGGCGACATGGTGAGGGTCACCATAGATACAAACTAAACCGAACAACTGGTGGGTAGATTTATTAGTACATAGAGCAAAGATGTAGTGATGATGATGGTCGACGATAGTAACATCAACCTCATCAGTCCACATCAACCAAAGGCCTCCTGATTGGCCTTGAGAGGGAACAACAAAAGCGTCATTAAGGCGAAAATGATTCTTAAGAGCAGTAGAAGAAATTTTATGATTGCGAGTTTCTGAAATAAAGCATACCTGAGCTTTAGTAGATAGTAGTAGGCGGGAGAGGTGCACCATTGTTGAACTGCGAAGGCTCCCGCCTGAGCCCCTGCAGTTCCAGGACAGGAGAGTCATGGTGCTGGGGGCGCCCTGTCGGCCGGCGCCGAAGCCTGGAGATGATGCCCTTGCAGCTGTCGATCAGGAGTGCCACCAGCAGGAAGCTGGCCTTGATCAGTAGCACTATCTTGATGCGGAAGAAGATCATGAGCTTGCTGGAGTTGGTGCACAGGGAGAAGGTGAGAACCCATATCAGCCCCCCTGTTGTTAGGCTGAGCAAGAGCCCGACTCTGAAACGCTTGAAGCAGTTCTTGATGAAAAGGGAGACCGGTCTCAGTGGCGTGGATAGCAGGGGAGCTGATGCCTCCAGCTCCCTGGCCAGACGACGTCTGAGCGGCGTGGAGAGCATGACCCAGAAGGTCGTCGCCGCCGCTGCAGCCAGGAGAGCGAAGGAAGTCTTCCACGGGTGGGTGGTGAAGACCAGCCATTCCACCCTGCTGCCCAGTTGGAGGTAGTCCCCCAGGAAGGGAGCCATGATCTCCATGGCCTGCGGGACTCCCCCTGTCCCATCGACTAATCCGAGGGATACCTCTGTTTCGTGGTGCAGGGGATCTGGATCTGGCGCGGTTGAGGTCGTCGAACGTGGAGGAGACGTCGTCGGCAGGTGCACTCCGGCTGCCTCCAAAGATGGGGGCCGAGTGGGCGGGTTGAGGAGAAGCCCCCATAGCAGCTTGAGGGGCCTGACGAGCATGGCGAGGGACCTGGACAACGCTGGTCGCCGCACGGGCACTAGATCCAGGCCCGCCTCGGCCGGCGCCGGTGAAGACGGGACCCCTGCCGGCAACACCAGAGGAGCCAGGACCAGGGGCTCCGTATCCGAGCGAAGAAGGTCCCGGAGAGTGGGGAGCTCCGTGCGGCAGTGTGGATCCGCGTCCCTCAGGTCCGGAACCCCCCGCAGAGCTGTCTCCATCACGGGCTCGGCGACGGCGGTGGGGGAAAGGGTCAACCTCAGTCGGAGGGAGGCGGGGACGGATGTTGATCCGGCCGCCGGCGTTGTCACGGCGTCGCTGCCAAGGAGGCAGGTCTTCTTCGTCGGTGCAGATTTGGTGAGTGGGCTCCCAGGTGGCAGAGGCTGAGTGAGCAGGGGAGGGTGGAGGGGAGGCGCGAGGGTAGCGGTGGAAGGTGCGTGTGTGGCGGCCACTGCTGGCTGGGTGTGGTGGGGGGCGCTCGGAGGAGGCAGCACGGCGGCCAGCGCCGGATCCGAGGCCATGGCGAGGGGGGCTGGGGTGAGTGAGCTGAGGAGGAAGAGGAGGGAGGGCAGGAAAGCCAGGTGGGTGCGGTGGGCTGGGGGAGGAAGGTGGGTGGGTGGTGGGTGGTGTATAAAGGGCATGTTGGAGAGCATAGAACTCCATGAGCGAGTCGGAGTTGAGCAAGGTTTCATCCTGGTATATGGTGGCTAGTATGTTCTGGGCTCTGAGCTGAGCAAGAAGAAGATCTCTAGTAGTAGTAGCAGTGGGTATATGGGAATATATATTTGGGGATGCTGGGGGAAGGGGAATATAGGAGTCATCTTGAATGACACTTTTGCCCTTGGGATCCTGGGGGTGAGGTTGGAACGGAGCATCCAGCCCGGCAAGCTGCTGAATGGGGTTCTGAACCTGCATGATCTGCTCACTGGCCATCATTAAAGGAGAAAGCTGGGAGGCATTCAGAGAGTGTGCCCAATCAGCCTGAAGGTGCCTCTGTTGTTGTTGGGTTTGGACCCAATTCACATGACTTTGCCTCTGTTGTTGCTGCTGGCTCGAACTAGCACCTGAAGCATTCCCCAGGTCTGTTTGCTGAAGAGGTGCAGAAGCCAAAACCGGGACTGTTTCAGAGGTGGAAGTGGCTTGAACCTGCACTTGAGTCTGCTGAATGTTGAGCTGAGTAACTTGAAGTGTTGGCTGGACATTGATCTGAGGAGCGGAGCTTTGCTGCTGAGGTTGCTGAGGGGCATTGACAGTGTCTTGCTCTGGAATGATCTGAGTGGAGTCAATGATAGGATTCTGGGGGGGATCAAGGTTCATGGTATCCTGAGTGCCTCCCTGAGGAGCCCCAACACTGGGGTTAATGACCTCTTGAGTGTCTCCCTGATGAGCATCAACACTGGGACCATGAGCAAAGTTACCTCCTCTGATATAGTTGGCTGGCAAAGCAATTGGAGTGGCACCCTGTGACCGATTGGTATCAACTGGGGGGCTTCTAGCATTACTGACTCCCATACGCCTACCAGCAAAAGCCTGCCTGAGTGAATTGAGAACCGGTGAAGGCTGAGCCTGTTGACCCTGATACCTGGAAATTTGAGTTTCAACAAGATTCATGGGAATCTGAATCCACTGTGTCATCCAGCCACCATGATGGCCAAATCCCTGCTCACGCCCTGTAGTTATGATTCTTCTCGCACGTATTGGGCATTTCTCAGCATTGTGGAAGAAACCTCCACAGAAAGTGCATATTCTCTTAATCTTTTCATAGTGCAGCCAGACAATCATGTTGCCCATATTGGGAATGTTGAGCAGGACTTTATCTTTGGCAGGTTTTGTAACATCAAGCTTAATACGAACAGGGACATAATATGGATTATGATGAAAAGCTCTAGGATTCAATCTATGCCAATCAGAGAACCGTCCAATTTGCTGTATGATCTCATTAATTCGTTCCTCAGATCTAAGATTTCTGGGTAAACCATATAGTCTAACAGAGGCATCAATGTACTGAAAATCATAAGTGTCCATATCTTTTTCAGGCACAACCATTTCAATCAGCAAATTTTGACTACGGAGTGTCCAAGGCTGTCCCCTAATAACTGAAAGCATGTCTCCCTCAGAGTCAAAGCGAGCAAAGAACAGATTGTCCGTTACCTCATCAATGTCAGTAGCTCTGCCTCTCCAGGCATTGTTGAGATCAGCTCGAACAATGTCAATGGGGATGGGAGTATCACTGGTCTGCAGAGGATCAGCCACCATGAGGAGTAGGCCGAAGGGCGAAGCTTGATGACGAGGCTGTCGACTGCTGCTAGGGACGGCACGAGCCGCCGTCATTTGAAGAGCTTCAAGAGAGCGGATGAGGTCTTGGGCCTCCTCATGGGAGGCATTGGCAGTGGAGTCACTGGGCTGGTGTGGCGTGGCGGGGGTGGCGTGGGGGATGGAGGGCGGGGGTTGCGTGACTGTCTGGGTGACGGTCGGGATGGGAATCGTTGGAGTGTTGCTGGAGGAATCAGGTGGAGCTGTGGGAGGCGGAGGCTCGTGGGGGTCCTGTTCCATGGCGTGAGGGACAGGATTCTCGGTGTCGTCGTCGTTCATTGATGGGAGAGGCAAGAGGAAACGGAGGACAGGCGCGAGAAAGGAGAAAGTGATGGTGGGATCGGTGGAATAAAGCATGGTGGAGTTACCGTGAAGCTCGGCGGATCGGCGCGTGGCAACGAAGAACAGTAAATCCGGGGCAGGTGTCGCCGATTGAAGAAGCCAGCCCAAGAAGCACAGTAACTCGGAGAGGAAGTGGAATCCAGCCAGGAGAGAGGAGTAGGGGAGTGGATGGTGGAGGGATCGGCGAACGAAGGCTCAGAATCACAGGAAAAGAGAGGATCAAGCAGGGGAGAAGGAGAGGAGATTGGGGATTAGGGATTGGAGTGCAGGGGAAGGAAGGGGAACGGCATACGCCCAGTACTACTCAGAGCTCCCGATACTACTTTCAGGATCTGACGTCCATCTTCTGTTGTTGTCAGTTTGTCACCGCCTCTGCCGCAGCCCCCTCTATATCGTAATACTCCCTCTCTCTGTACCTAGAAGAGTGATTTCTAGAGTTATCCTAAGTCAAATTTTTTAAACTTTAACCGATTTTCTAGAAAAGAGCATTAAGATTTATGTTATCCAATAAATTTATCATGAAATATAGTTTCATAATATGCTAAATTTATGTCATAGATGTTATTGTCCTTTTCTATAAAGTCGGTCAAAGTTAAAAAAAGTTGGACTGGTACGGTTTGTAGGAATCACTCCTTTCAGGGACAGAGGGAGTACAAGACGTTTTGAATATGATTGTGATTACCAAGAAGTCATTGATTACGGATTTTTTTTCTCTATCTACCCCTATTAAATAGGATCTTATGTGTATTCCATCCAAAAATCTACTTGACTCAGACGGTTAGCGCATCGAGGTGTTAGAGTGGCGAGCAGTGTTTGAATCCTGGCTGCCACATTTTTTTGCGGGGTTGGCACTCATTTACAGGGCGGGGTTTATCAAGCGGCGTGTGGCATGCTGGCCGGCCAGCCAGCGGAGAGTAATTGCATGTGTGCCATGCGGGAAGGGTAAGTCCGTCCAAAAGACTCACATGGGTTGGGAACGTCTTCTTTTCACGCAACTAGCATCCGCTCCAAAACATCTTCCTTTTAGGATATGGAGGGAGTATGGATGCAAGAAGGGAACATGGCCATGAGATGTGAAGAATGACGATCGAAATGCCTATATCAGCATTCACACCAAAATTCTAAACAAGAACCGAAAGAAATTGATGAAAACTATGCAATCGGATATCCCATGGGGACATTATTTCGTCAATCTGAACACTAACTACTATAAACATACTAGATTGGTGAGGCTGCTACACAAGGAGTAGGAGGGGACTATGGTGGTGGCCCTAGAGAAGTCCTAGGCCTATGGTCAAGTGAGATTTTTATCAAATTTTCATTTGCATTTAATATACTACCATATAAACGTAACAACGTTTTTAAGAAAGTGAAGAAATAAGTTTAATGGTAATAAAACTTTTTTGACACGATTATCAACTCTCTATGAGTCATAAAATTAAATGTCTATGATATCATAAAATAAAATCTCTCTATTTAAGAGTAGGTATTTTATCTATATTTTATTTTATTCTATATGACATTGCATTATTGAAAAAACGCTGTAAAACTCCTCCACGAAGACTGGCCTAACACGATGATGACATGTTTCCTTAACCATAATATAAGACATAATAATTATATCTTAATAATTTATTGACTTGGTATCACTTAAATCAGATAAGTTTAATTTAAAACAATACTAAAATAATTAGACCCTGTTTGGATACTAAGTATTTTGGAGTTTTAGACTAATACTTTGGTTTTATAAAATACTTTGGTATTTCAACATATGAAGGTGTTTGAGTGTAATTAATTATTCAGTTTTGAAAACTATGGTATTAGTAAAACCATAGTTTTTTCAGAGTCCTAGAAACTCCACCTCGACCCTCTTTATTTTAGACAGAGTTCTGCGCGCCACGCACGTCTCCTTCCCGATGGCGTGTGCATATCTGCATGCAATCCCTGCTCGTTAGATCAGGGGGTATACTCTCCTTGCGGGTACGAATAATTATGGGCTACATTGGATCGCAAATTCACAATGTATGGTGGCTACACCTACGACTCATCAGACTCGATCGTAATGTTCTAACTAACGTGCAACTGAGCCTGCATAGTTTCAATATTTAAATAATAGATTTCTCATGCTGTCAGATGCTATTATATATTAGTATGTTCCCATGCAGCCGGATCATTTGCCGGCAAAAATACTATAACAGCCAAACACATCATACATCATGAATTTTTTCTAAAACAGAGAAAAACTCTAGTTTCTAAATACTATGGTATTACATGTATATAGTTTTTAAAACTATGGTTTTTAGATACTAACGTTTTGAAATACCACAACATCCAAACGGGACCTTAATAATTTGGAACCGTGGAGTTTCAACTCAACTCTTGAATACATATGGCAAAAATCGATACATCTACGGACAATGTCAAATGCTCACATCTGAAGAACTGGAGTAGTATACTGTATCAAGTAAAAGCGTGTTTACACGTGCAAAGGGGAAAAAAAGAAGTAACGAGGGCACAGAAACCGCAACCGCACCGCGCATGTGCCGAGGCTGGACCCGGCAGCCAGCCATGGCCCCATCTTCTTCCCGGGCCCCCGGTCCGGGAGCGTACAGCGCAGCAGGAGCCCGCCGCACGCCGCCGTCCTACTACTCCCTCCCTACTCGTGCTCCGCACCTCGCCCGCCTATCCCTCGTCTCCCAAGTCCCCTCACGGCGTACGGCGGGCGTAGCGTACGTGCATCCGTCCATGCTCCACCACCACCAGCACCAGCCAGCCGCTCCGACAAGCTCCAATCATACGAGGCACACCACCCTCGGCAAGGAGGGACGACAGCTCACACGCGCTGCCCGCCCCCCTGCGCTCGAGCAGATCAACACATACACGCACGCGTACACGAACACGATACACAGCAGGACGCCTACGCGGTGGGCGCACTGACACACGCCCGCCCCATCATCCCTGTCCCCCGTCCGTCCGCCCGGATATCTCCCCACTCGTGCGAGTTGCGCTGCGATTGCGATGCGCCTCATGATGGCAGCGGCACCGGCCAGAGCCAGCGCTCGCAGGAGCAGCTGATCGACCGAGCACGGACAGGGACGCCAGGCAGCTCATCAATGGGTACGCCACTCTGCCGTTCCATGCCAGCCAGCTCTTGGCTGCTGCCTGCTGCTTCTTCTTCTTCTGCTGCTTTTTCCTTTGGGTTTCCCCATGCTTTTTCTCTGCGACCTCGAGGCTCTTGCCCGCTGCTGGTGCCGACGTTCGTTGGGACAGTACTTACCGCGTCGGTGTGTGTAGATTTCTAATCATCTATTGGTTTCTTGGGTCCTTGGAACTCTGTGTTCCTCGGTCTCTGCGAAAGCTGTTTCCTTCTCTTCCTTTTCTTTAGGAGGAGTAACCATCTCTTTGCCATTTCCATTTTGCGAATCAAGCACATTTTAATCTTCGACAACCCCACCCGTACCCCTTTTTTTCGCTCATTTTCGAGACGATTATCGTTGGTTCGTTTGCTCTGCTCTGGTCTGTTCAAAGGCACAGGCGAGACGGGGGGACGAATCTTGGTTCCCAAATCCCAATGACGCTCTGTGCTTAATAAAGGAACTTCTGTGTGTGTGATGGTCACATCCACCCCAGTTCTTGCTCCACCTCTCCCCTGCTTCTTATTCCTTCTTTTAAAGCTGCATCGATTCCATCCTTTACCTCTTTTGCTTTCGCCTTGCTTCTCTTTCCCTTTTGATCGGTGTGATGTGACAGTCTTGTCATCATAGGCATCACTCCTTCTTGACCGCAGCAGTGACCGGTGACACTGAGCACTGACTGGAGTCGCATTGCTCTCTGCTTCTTCCTGGTTGGTGAGCAGCAGCAGCAGGAGGAGGAGGAGGCAAGAAGAATCTTGGGAGCTTGCAATGCCGAGGTGGGATTCGGAGGACGGAGCTGCTGCTGACGAGGCTGCCGCCGCCGCGGCAGTGAGACTGGCCAACAAGATCCGGAAGCGCCGTGCAGTGTCGTCGTCGGGGGGCTCGGACCCGGCGGCGGGGAGGAGGCCGCGGTCCAGGCGGCCCGCGGTGCTGCTGCCGCGGCGCCGGACCAGCGGGGGCGGGGACATGTCGGAGTCGTCCCGGAGCCGGCATTGCCGTGGCGGCGGCAACCGCCTCGCCGACCGGACGCGGCCGTCCGCGTCGGCTAGGAGGCTCGTCGACGCGTTCTGGCAGAACATGGACAGTGGTCTGCTTGAAGGGGACGCGGCGGGGTCGGCTCGCCGGAGCTTGGTTCTGTGGAGCGGCGCCTCCACGGAGGTGGGTGCTTGTTGTCCCAATTGACGGCTCTGTTGCGTGGTTGATCAATTGGTGTTGTGATTTATTTTTAGGTGTCCAAGAGATCAAGAAGTAAGAGCAAGATCTTGGAGGCTGATGGTAAGGGGAGTCGGCGCAACGGCCATGCGCGGTGGCTTTCGGCAGATATGATGAGCAACGGCAGCGCAATGGAGGTATGGAAACCAGCAACTGCTATCTTGGATTAAATTTCTTGTTTGTAGTTATATTTGCTCCATTGGAGCAACTGCTGTTTTGTTCTGTCGTGTTTGTGTCTGACAAAGCTTTTTACAATTTGCAAATCGAAATAAGTTCAATTCTGTCCTATGTGGAGGTTTTCATCCAAAAAACTTCTGTGCGCTATACTGTCCTTATTATGTTGTGATGGGGACATGCGGTTGCTTTATGTTGAGCAGCAAACTAATGACTGGTTTAGTTGAATGTCGAAGTGAAATGAAGCAAAATTTTCTGATTTATTAACCCAAAAAAAAAAATGATCAACTGCCTGCATACTTACATAGGGTCTGGGTTGAGTGACTTCACCTATGATTTTAAAAAAGTGAAGTCCTCTAGCTTTTGATAGTGCATAGCAAGCTAATTAATTGTAAGAAAATAAAGCTCTAGCTTCAGAAGGGCGATACTTTGAGCACTTTATTCCAACGTAGTACACAAGATGGTTTCCATGAGTTTGATATGCTATTCCATGCCTCCAAGTCCAAGGAAGCATTATTATGGCCACCTGAGAATAGTTATCTGGATAGTGGACTGCATAGGTGCTAACTGGTGAGTTCTGAAGCTACTTATAAATTTGAACAATGCCGGCCTAGTATGTAAAAAAGGCATGTTTTACTTCTGAAAAGCGAAAACTTTTGACCTCCTCCTTCAATGAAGTACACTTTATGTGCAATTCTGTAAACATGAAAGCTTAGCTAACGCCTAAAGCTATATAGTTTCTTGATTTTACAGTCACTATTGAAGTGATCAGCTGAAGTTTTGCAGTAATTTGACAAAACATATAAAGGGTAATTTGTCTGAATAGGCTGTCTTATATAGTTTCCATTTCCAAGCTACCCATGACACTAAATATAAACCTTGCTAATTGTAAGAATAAGGAGTTTTCAACTTGAAACAAGCAATTAACTTTTTACACTTTGCTCGAGATTGTCACAAAAACTGGGTTGGCAAAATCTGGTATGCTTCTCCAGAACTCAATGGAGGAATTTCTATGACCATCTGATAATTGTTCTCTTAATAGTCCATTGCATCAATACCAATTGCTGAGTTCAGAAGCTACTTATAAATTTAGACAACGCCTACCACCTAGCTGCATGTAAAAAGGAATGTTTCGCTTCAAAAATGCGAAAACTTTTGATGCCTCATCCAATGTAAGACACCTTTAATTGAAAGTTGATTCTATAAACATAAAAGCTGAGGAAATGTGTGGCCCATCTCCAAGGAAACATTTTGATGTGCACATGCATCTTGTCCACTTCTGCAACTGTCTATGAGCTAGCTTGTACCAGCTTAATTGTTTATTGTACTGATGAAGTGGCTCAAAGATTCTTCATGTGTAGGCTGTTAGCTAAGATTAGCTATTGAGTAGTAGTTGCCTTTTAGGTAAACACATTAGCTAAGACTAAGAGTTAAACAATATCGGATCCTTGAGAAGGCAAATTGGATGTTTGCAAGTTTAGTTGAAGCTAATCTTCAAATATTTACTTGAGCTTTGAGGACCAGGACAACCTCAGATGTCTTTGATTATGTGGCTTGCACGTGTTTCAATTCTAGATTGTTTTTCTTGTTCTGCGGGCTGGGACAAGGAATTCAGTTTCAGTCATGCTGCTTTTCTTCTGACAAGGGATTGTTTTTGAGGGTTTTGATAAGGGAAATTAATACTACTGTATCTGTGCTTAAATTGGTGGTTTTCCTTAACTACCAATAAAACGAAAGACATAATACTGGTGTATTAATTTTACTGAATGTACAGGATTGCTCTGTAAATCCACCAAGAGCCACTTTATCAGGCTTCAAAAATCTGGCAAAGTTTGAGAAATAGCTCGTGAGTGGTTGACTGTGCATGCGTACTGGGTTATTCATGCAGAAATTTCAGTTATAGAATTATCACCAATATTGTATAAAATAATAACTCCAGTAAGATTTATTTCTTACGTGCTGAACACTGTCTAAAGATTGTAAAATTTTAGATCAAAGGTCAGATTGGCCCAGCTTTATATAAAGCAGATAGGATTTGCTAGGGAACCAGCTTACAGAATAAGAGTTTGATAAACGTGCCTCAGGCGCCCCTCTCTCGACTACAGGCCCCATACATCTAGACCACAGTTTGGGGCAAACGACTGAAATGCAAGAAAAACATCAAAAGAGATAATGCGATTCTAACAGAGCTACACAACTAATCTTGGGCATTTTGCACCAAATGTCTTGATAACCTTTGGGCATGTAAAAAGGAATGTTTCACTTCAAAACGCGAAAACTTTTGATGCCTCATCCAATGCAAGACGCCCTTAGGTGAAAGTTGATTCTGTAAATATAAAAGCTGAGCAAATGTGAGGCCCATCTCTATTGAAACATTTTGATATGCGCGTGCATCTTGTCCACTTCTGCAACTGGCTATGAACTAGCTTGTACCAGCTTGTTTATTGTACTGATGAAGTGGCTCAATGATACTTTCTTCATGTATGGCATAGGCTGTTAGTGAAGACTAGCTATTGAGAAGTAGTTGCCTTTTAGGTATAGGTGTAAATACATTAGGTAAGACTAAAGAGTTGAACAATCTTGGAACCTTGAGAAAGCAAATTGGATGGTTGCAAGGTTAGTTGAAGCTAATATTAAATTAGAAAACAATTACTTGAGGTCTGAGGACCAAGACAACCTCAAGATCTTTGATTATGTAGCTTGCACGTGTTTCGGTTTTAGATTCTTTTTCTTGTTCTTGGGCAAGGAATTCAGTTTCAGTTGTGCTGTTCTTTTGATAAGGGATATTATTAATACTGTATTTCCATTAATTGGTGGTGTTTCTTTTTTTTTTTTAGATAAAGGATAGTTTATATCCGGCCTCATCAATACAACTAAAGACATAACTGGTGTCTTAATACTGAATGTACAGGCTCACTCTATAAACGCACCAAGAGCAACTTTATGAGGAAAATCTGGCAATGTTTGAGAAATAGCTAATGAGTGCTTGACAATGTATCAATGTACATGCTTGCTGGGCTATTTCATGCGGAAATATCAGGCATAGAATGGTCACCAACATTACGTAAAATAAATTGCTCCATTAAGATTTTATTTCTTACTTGCTGAATACTATCTAAAGAGTGAAATGGCAGTCACTTATTGCTACTTGAGGGACAAAATATTGCTGAATTTGTTCATTTCATATTAGTACATTCGTTTCTTACAAGGATGATAGCATTTCTCACTTGAAGTCACTAAAGCTTTGTTAATCTATTCCAGATTGCTACATTCTCTCAAGATGATGTTTCAAGATGTCCTGAGAAAACAGTACACCTACAAGATCTGCTGAACAGCTTGATTGCATCTAAGGAGCTGGTAAAAGTACTTACCCACATATGGGGACCTGGAGAACTGAATCCGTCAAGTGTATCACTCATTTCTGCTCTACGTTCAGAGCTTGATGTTGCCCGTTCTCATGTTAGAAAGCTAATCAAAGAACAGAAATCTGATGCCTATGAAATTGGGAACTTAAAGAAGCAACTTACAGAAGAAATGGAGTCGTGGAAGGTCAAACAAAAGGAGAAGGTTGTAAATGCTCTCCAATTTGTAGTTTCAGAGCTAGACACAGAGAAGAAGTCAAGGAAAAGAGCAGAGAAGACAAACAAGAAGTTGAGCATTGCCTTAGCCAACACTGAAGCCTCACTGCAGGCAGTGACAAAAGAACTTGAAAGGGAGAGGAAATCTAAAGGAAGAGTTGAGAAGATCTGCAACGAGCTCATCAGAGGCATTGATGAGGACAAAGCTGAGGTGCAGGCACTGAAGAGAGAAACCAAGAAGGCACAAGAAGTGCTCCAGAAAGAGCGTGAGATGCTTCAACTTGCAGATGAGTGGCGTGAACAAAGAGTTCAGATGAAACTGTTAGAAGCACGACTTCAATTTGAGGAGAAAAATGCAGCTGTTAATCAGCTACGTGATGAACTCCAAGCTTATCTGGATACTAAGAAAGAGCAAGAGCCATTGAATGATCCAATGCAACTGTCCCATGCATCTGAAAATGGAGCTACTGCAGCTGATGTAGTTCCTGACAGAAATGGTGGAAACTGCTGCGAAGATGATGCATCAGAAGGCAGTGATATACACTCGATTGAGCTGAACGTTGATGGCATCAACAGGACCTACACCTGGAGCTATACTCCTTCCTCAAAAGGCAGGCAGAGGAGTGCATCAAGGCACGAGTCATTTTCGGATAGAGGGATGGATGGAGTGAACTCGTGGCGTTTAGAGCAAAGCTTTCGGGATGACATGAATGAAGAACTGGAGGGAGACTGGGCGGAAGGGTGTAGCAACGGAATGCTGAACTTGGATCATGATGAGGAGAGGTATCTGGCAATCAAGAATCTCAGAGAGCAGATGCTGGCCGGGTCGGGATTCATCACGTCACAAGGTAGAGAAAATGCTGAAACAGAGTACTGTGGCTTGTAAGATAAACTGGACATGAAGAAAATTTAAAAGCAATGTGTCATGGATCGCTGTTTGATGCTATAAGATCCAACTGTTCAAGAATATATATAGTGATGGTTCTGTGGATGACTTTCCCTTGGTAAATGTCTTGAGCTCTTGAAAGGTTGGGTTATTACAGGGATGTGTTTATGTTGAGTTCCATGATTCTGAGGTCTTGTATGTGTGTTAATGTCCATTTAAGTGACCGGAAATAGTTTATTAATAAAAAGTGACCGGGAATATAAAAAGAAAAGGAAAACGGGACCTCCTTCAATGCGTGAGTCCAATTTACCTCCATATGACACATTACTTTTAAGAAACTCCATCAGTTATGGAAACCATCTGATTTGGGCTATGCTCAGATACTCCGTTTACCCATAAGTAGGTAATATCTCATAATCGATCTAGATCGTTGATTTTTCACCATTTAATTAATTATTAAATAAATTAATAAATATAAGATAACAAAAAAATAAATCAGCCGCATCTAATCACGGGAGTACCTGCCCCGAACTTGCACGCCGCCGCACTCTCACTCGCCTGCCTGCCGAACTCCTGCGCTGGACTCGCATGCTGCACGCCGCACTCTCGCACGCCACAGCTACCGCTCCGCGAAATCCGCGGGCAGCTCCCGCCCCCAATCTCGCGCTCGTCCTCGCGCCGCCCGGTTCCTGAAATCCCCGCTCAGCTTCCCCTAATCTCGCGTCCGTCCTCGTGCAGGTGGAGCCGTGTTCTTATTCATCATGTGTCAATCCGTCAAGCCCCATCACGTGAGCAACCGTCGGCATCAGTGGCCGAGCACCGAGACGGACGATGCCACGGCGCCTTGCACGCGCGAGAGCCAGCCGCCCGCGCGCCCGAGCGCCGAGGCCGAGCCGCTGGAGCGGCACCCCCGCTAGCCACCACCCCCGCCTGAGCTGCACGTTCAGATATTCACGCCACCCTAAAAACCGCATCTGCATGCCGTCGTTCAAATATTCACGCCACCCTAAAAATCGCATCTGCATGCCATGATGCAACAACCAAATCTTAAAAAAAGACTTTTAATATTTTAAACCTTCCTTATTTACCCTATTTTTATAAAATAAAAATTCAATAAATACTATTACCTCCTAGGAGGTAACAGATGATCGTGACCGTTGGATTGGAATAAATGGACAGTCCACAGTCATTTCGGAGTACCGCAGCAAAAGCCATCTGATTTACCTTCTTGAGCAGTTTTGGCTGACACAGCAGACAGCACCATGTCAACCACGAGAGAAGTAAACTGGACATCTGTGATAGTTCAGGGAGAGAAGTAAACTGGGATGTTGTGGCCTGCAATCTTGGTCATGCTCTGTATTACCCGATGCTAGTGGCGGAGTGTAACCCAACATCAGGGGGGGCTAATTTAATGCTGAACATTATTGTCACAATTTATATTATATAAGCACTACAACATACTAAGGTACCGAGCTAGTAAGAACTTTCCTATACAATTCTAGTTTGGAAGTAAAAGGATTAAGATGTCTAAGAGGAGAGTGAATTGTACTAATCTAAAATTGTCACAAAATTGTACACTATCACTTGAACCAATTCACCCCTTTTGCCTAATAGTGTTTCTAGCCTATGCAAGAGTTTTGTAACTTTTCCAATCCTATACTAGCGTGGCAATTCTAAGAATGTAAAGACACCAAACTAATTATACAAATATAAATGTGTAATGTAAAGAGAGGAAAAGGAACACGGTGGTGTTTTTCCCAAAGTATTGGAGAGTCATGTTGTAGTTTATCTACAACTTTGTTATAGACAAGTTTTACATCAAGCATCATTAACAAGGTGTAATCATCAAAGTTCTAGAAACTGTCCAGAAAATCTCCAAATTGAATAATAGAGCAAATAATATTTCACTCATGTTTCAAACACCAATTTAGGTACAACCAATGTTACCAACAGTTGACATAATAAGAGGAATTTAAATCTAAAACATCATATTTTATAGAAACACTTGGCCATGTTAGGCATATATAAGTCACAACAATATCATAGAAAGAAAATGGAACCATATTTAACATTTTACTATTTTTATTTTCATTATTAATCAATTAAATTCATTTACTAGACATCAAGCAAGATAAATCAATAACTGCATCAAACTGCATTCAATCAATCTCAAATTGTTATCACAGTATAAACATAATATCAGTAGCCTACCATTACAATTTCACATCAAATGGATCACTACAACTTGAGATACGAATTTAGCAAGAGCAGACCCTAGATAGCAAAGATCTATTTTTACTGTAAAAACTTTCTACTAAAACATGCAATATTATTACTCCACTGTATAGATATACTCACAAGGATTCCAAAAAGTCCTCATTTGCTATTTTAAGAATTTTCTATGAATTGTTATGATTTTCCAAAGATCCAACCAGAAATCACATAAACAAAAGATAAAGGAAAAACCGATTTGCATCCAGGCCCCTGCAGTTTTTGGGATCTATTCAGCACTATTCATATGAGTCATAGACTTAGCAGAGCACGCCTTGAACTGTGTCGAATTCGAGCATGAGGTCCTTCACGGGATTTGGATGAGCAGAGTTGGTCGGAGCTCGCCGCTCCCTACCGAGGAGGCTCGTCGGCGGGCGGCCGAGGGGCGGGGAGCCTCGGGGGATCCAAGCGGACCCGCAGGTGGTCCCAAAGACCGCCGGAGGCGGCCCGCAGCTGCCTAGCCACGCCAAGGCCCGGCGGCCATAGCTGCAGCGGCGGCCGGCTCGGCATGGCGGCGCTCTGGTGGTCGAATCCGCCGAAGAAGGGGCGCCAGAGGTGTTGTAGAAAGTGGGGAAGGTGGTGCCGCGCTCAGCTTGGAAGGAGGAAGGCCGGAGGGGGCACAACGTGGCCAGGGAGCTTGTGCCGGCCAACAATGGAGGCTCCATCCGTTCTCGCCGCCAGAGAGCGAGAGGGAGCGAGCAGGAGTGGGGAAATGAGCAGAGGGCAAAGGAGCAGCGCGTCGGCCTCCACATCGACCGGCAGGGCGCACAGGGCGCGTGGCAAAGGCGAGAAGCGCGGCATCCTTGCATGGTCGCCACGCCGACCTTCTGTCGGACACTTGGTGGGCACTACAGTAGACGCATTGGGGGCTGATTTTGGGCTGGATATGGACTGAATTAGGCAATGGGCCCAGAAGCAAAGTTGTAGCCCACGAGCTGCTCTACAACTTCTATTAAGAGAGTATAGTCATTTGATGTCCAGATTAGCAAGTAATTAACACTAAATATGATAGTGTCAACATTTTAATTAGGGTTAAGCCATGACACACTCAACCATCAAATTGACAGCCCAAACCTTATCAAATTAAACTCAACTTTTGGTATGCTCTACAACAAGGGATTATCTTCAACTTCTATTTTTAGGTCAACTCAAGTTGCTAAGTAAAAATTGGAGAACGTGAGACGTCAACTGATCGACATTGAATTCTAGACTTAGAATAAATTCAAGTACTGAAACTACAGCAGATTCAACATTCGAGCTCTTAGTTGACATAATTACAAGCTGAATCATGACTTGTTTTTATAGAAAGTTTGTTGTAAACAACAAACACTTAAACTTTTATTTAATGTCCATCCCCAGCAGATGAACCTAAGCTATACGTTTCTATTGGTCAAAGCAGCAACTTGATAAAACTCTAAACTAGGGTTTTAGCATTATTAGAGCATTTTCTCGACATTTGCTCAATATGAACCCTTCGTGACTATTGTTCTTAAGTCCAATTAGAGTACTTTGGGCATCATGGCAAGGCTTGGTTGGTATTCCATAGTCTCATTCACTTGGTGAGGCTTTCCAAGTAATGTCATAACTTATCATTTCATGTGACTTCTTGATTCCAATCTTCACGAAACTTCTCCAAGAACCAATGTAGACGGAGATAGATGTGAGCTAGTAGTTAAGATCATCACTTAATATATCTTTTTTTAGTCTAATCATGTTGCTAAACTAGTGACTAACACCTGGAGTGTTACAAATATAATCAAAATTATTGTTGTAATAAATTTGGTCAAATAAAAGGTGTGCTGGCTTAACTAGAGTTTTATTATATTTGCGCTTTTCGTTGTAACACTTTGAGTGCAATATAGTTTTCTTTATGGGATTGTCTATGTTCCTTCTTGGTATATATATAATTGGTGAAACGATCAATGCACCTTAGCATTAAAACAACCAAGATTTGGTGCATTATCGATTAGTATCTTGTCTGGCTACTAGATTGGAGGTTCGCATGCAAAGAATGATTGCAGTCAACATTCCATATAGTACAATCACTAAACCACATGTACAAAAGAAATTACCTTTGTGTCCACCATTTCCATATTTCGAAAGATATACCCATGTCACTAATTGAAGACATGGTTGCCCGATTTTATTTATTGGGCTAGTACTACTAGTTGAATACCGCCGATAGAGTGGCTATAAGAAAATTGTAGTGTTACAGCCTACATTGTTGAGAAAATACATGGATGTTTCTCTACCGTGGAAAGTGTTCATACCGACAACTCACCAAACATTAGTTCAAAAATTGTTCCAATTATTTGCCTATGTACAACATTTGGTAGGGACGTGTAGAGAAGCAATACTTTGTAAAACATGTCATGAAAATAACTACTTGCATTATTGCATATGATCCAGACTGTACACCTCTCAGATCCGCACTGCCTCTTTGTTGATGAGCAGTTTACTATGGACCAAGTTTTTATCCATGTAATGGATTGTGGCAATGAACGAAAAGCAATAAATCTCACTTGTGCTGAAGGCTGGGGATTATGGAAAATCATTTCACATAGAGAAACTGATTTCCCCTCATGGGAAAAGCTACACACAAATTTCACTTTAGTGTGTTACAATGGAACCAGCTAAAAGCCCCATAAGTCTAGAAGGAATGACTCTAAAAGTGAGCATTAAGCCACCACACATTGAGTGCTCATTAAAAATAAATTAGTTAACTTGTCAGTGTGAGTTCAAAGACATATGCTCAAACAATATCCTTGATTTTTAATGTTTTCTTGAATTCTCCTATTGTCATGAGAAAGTAGGTCTCTTACAACCCATGCAGCTGATGTCATAATATAGAGCTATTGTAGCAGTTATGAACTCCACCCCAACAAAACAAAAAAGATGTCATTCTAATCATAGGAAAAATGCATATTAGGTGAAGCAATGGCTGAGGAGCACGATAAAGATTGATATGACTATGATAAGTTGCACATGATAGAATTTACATTGGAAGTTTGAGGAGGATCAATTTTTCTAGATAATGAGCCTACTGGCCACAAGTGCAGTCATGGTTTGGTCTACAGTTATACCGAAAACATTGTAAAACCATACATTGTTGCCAACAATCAAC
This sequence comes from Chrysopogon serrulatus, assembly GCA_015844335.1. Classification (NCBI taxonomy): domain Eukaryota; kingdom Viridiplantae; phylum Streptophyta; class Magnoliopsida; order Poales; family Poaceae; genus Chrysopogon; species Chrysopogon serrulatus. Next base: position 25,585 of record JADLZL010003636.1, on the reverse strand, counting down.
TTCGACTAAGCATTGCTATTTTTTGGCTTTGTCATTTTTTCTCCACTGACAAAATAGGCTGAACCCATGCGTGGTTGCTAAAGAAACAACATCTTTAAGGTAAAGAGAAAGAAATGGAAAATTGGTGGGAAGTCAGAAAGGGCATGCTCTTACCACCAAATGGTTGACCATGAAGCTCTCCTAGCCTCACACCCACGCCTAATTAACATCCCCTCCATTGTATATAAAGGATGACAAGGTAGCTCCACCAATAGACCCATCACCATCCAGTACGATGAAGATCGATAGAGACAACAATAATGGCTGAGAGAAGGAACTTGATAGGAGTTGTATACATAGTGACCCTCATCCTAGGGGCTGCATCAGTGCAAGCAGGAGAATTTGCTGACAAGACCAGCGCGATCGTTGCCAAGACAAAGGATTGTAACAAGCAATGCGAGGAACAAGGGATGCCTACCGACATCAACATCTGCAAGGAGAAGTGTATCCTCACCGAGCACTCTTCTTATGTGGTCCTCGGGGCAGATGCCTGCCGTAAGGATTGCGACAAGGTGAAGAATGACCCGTCCGCCTTCAAATTGTGCGACGAGAAATGCCATAAAAAGTATGAGGCTAGGGTGTCACAGATCATGAAAGGTGAAAATCTGTAGGGAAGCATGTCCCAGGAATTCTCCATCCACATCCACTTGACCTCCTGCACATAGTTGATGTTTCAACCATCTATCAGTACATCTAAGGTTAGCTTTTCACGCAAGATGAACTACTTGATAGCCAAGCGTGGCACGATCCTATTAATGTCCTATATTTCATAAATCATTCTCGATGGACTATCAAGTTGGTTGATAACAATTGGTAGTCCTTTTAATATAATCAAAATTATTGTTGTAATAAATTTGGTCAAATAAAAGGTGTGCTGGCTTAACTATAGTTATTATATTTGCACTTTCCATTGTAACACTTTGAGTGCAATATAGTTTTTCTTTATGGGATTATCTATGTTCCTTCTTGGTATATATATAATTGGTGAAACGATCAATGCACCTTAGCATTAAAACAACCAAGATTTGGCGCATTAGCGATTAGTATCTTGCCTGGCTACTAGATTGGTGGTTCGCATGCAAAGAATGATTGTAGTCAACATTCCATATGGTACAATCACTAAACCACCTGCACAAAAGAAATCTCTCTTGTGTCCACCATTTCCATATTTTAAAGGATATACCCATGTCACTAATTGAAGACATGGTTGCCTGATTTTATTTATTGGGCTAGTACTACTAGTTAAATACCGCTGATAGAGTGGCCATAAGAAAATTATAGTGTTACAGCCTACATTGTTGAGAAAATACACGGATGTTTCTCTACCATTGAAAGTGTTCATACTGACAACTCACCAAACATAAGTTCAAAAATTGTTCCAAATTATTTGCCTATGTACAACATTTGGTAGGGACGTGTAGAGAAGCAATACTTTGTAAAACATGTTATGGAAATAACTACTTGGATTATTGCATATGTTCCAGACTGTACGCCTCTTAGATCCGTGCTGCCTCTTTGTTGATGAGCAGTTTACGATGGACCAAGTTTTTATCCAAGTAATGGATTGTGGCAGTGAATGAAAAGCAATAAATCTCACTAGTGCTGAAGGCTGGGGGTAGTGGAAAATCATTTGGCATAGAGAAACTGGTTTCCCCACATGGGAAAAGCTACACACAAATTTCATTTTAGTGTGTTACAATAGAACCAGCTAAAAGCCCCATAAGTCTAGAAGGAATGACTCTAAAAGTGAGCATTAAGCTACCACACATGGAGTGCTCATTAAAAATAAATTAGTTAACTTGATAGTGTGAGTTCAAAGACATGTGCTCGAACAATATCCTTTGATTTTTGATGATTTCTCGAATCCTCCTATTGTCATGAGAAAGTAGGTCTCTTACAACCCATGCAGTTGATGTCATGATATAGTGCTATTGTAGCAGTTATGAACTCCACCCCAAGAAAACAAAAAAGATGTCATTCTAATCATAGGGAAAATGCATATGAGGTGAAGCAATGGCTGAGGAGTGGATGCCTCACCAAGCGCACTTCTTATGCGGTCCTCGGGGTGGATGCCTGCCGTAAGGATTGTGACAAGGTGAAGAATGACCCGTCCGCCTTCAAATTGTGCGATGAGGAATGCAGTAAGAAGTATGAGGCTCAGGTGTCACAGATCATGAAAGGTGAAAATCTATAGGGAGGCATGTCCCAGGAATTCTCCATCCACATCCATCTGACCTCCTGCATACAGTTGATGTTTCAACTATCTATCAGTACATCTAAGGCTAGCTTTTCACGCAAGATGAACTGCTTGATAGCCAAGCGTGGCACGATCCCATTAATGCCCTATATTTCATAAATCATTCTTGATGGACTATCAAGTTGGTTGATAACAATTGGTAGTCCTTTTCAATATAATTAAAATTATTGTTGTAATAAATTTTTCAAATAAAAGGTGTGCTGGTTTAACTATAGTTTTATTATATTTATGCTTTTCATTGTAACACTTTGAGTGCAATATAGTTTTTCTTTATGGGCTTGTCTATGTTCCTTCTTGGTATATATATAATTGGTGAAATAATCAATGTATCTTAGCATTAAAACAACCAAGATTTGGTGCATAGCGATTAGTATCTTGCCTGGCTACTAGATTGGTGGTTCGCATGCAAAGAATGATTGCAGTCAATATTCCATATAGTACAATCACTAAACCACCTGTACAAAAGAAATTTCTCTTTTTGTTGATGGTCATTAATGACCAAATCTTCCCATCAACTAACTCTTGAAAGAGGCGCATTTGTGATCACCAACATAGACTTAGGGTTTACACTAATGGAATTCCACGAATTTTGGTGAATCCTTGTTTCTACAGGTATATATTAGAAAAGCTATCAAAAAGGACCAATATGACAGATTAACCACCTCAAATGATGATTTGGAATGCACCATTGTGAAGAGCTCGTTGAGACGATCGAAAGGGACATATCATTTGCTAATTTTGGAGTTCTGTATCAAAAGTTATCGCACCTGCAAGCGGCACCTACGTAGGAAGGTTCTAGAAGACCCTAGAATGCAACCCACCGAAGGTGGGGCCCACTGGTCAATAGGGGAGACCGGCCGGTCTGCTACAGTGGCCGCTTTGGCCCTAGTTCGACGCCCCGGTTCCTCCACCGCTTTAGGGTTTTAATCTCCACCTTTGATCAATGTCGGTTTGCTCCTAAGGCTCCCGTGCATCGCCCGAGGCTATAAAAGCAGCCCCCACCCCCAGGGGGAGGCATCCGCATGAAACCCTAATTCATATTCTCTGAAGAGGATCAGAGAGGTGTCCCTTGAATGGATGACCTCTCTAGGGTTAGCAATTAAGGAGACTGATCCTTATTAGGATCTAGTCTTAGAAATAGAGAGAGATAGAGAGGGGAAGGACTTGGGAGGAGGTGCCGGCCTGTCGGTGCTACCTCCATGGCTTGTACCTTGGCGGAAGTTAATCTACGTCTAGGATTTCTCTGGTAATCATCTTCTTCTTTCTTTAAGCAATTGTGTTTATATTGTCCTTCTGGTCTGCGAGTCTCTTTTGAGCGCATTAATCTATTGCAATAGGTTGAGGTATAATTCGTAGTGTAGGCATGGTGCTTAGACTCGGATTACTCGTAGATGTACTCTATCTTTCGGATTTGGTGGTGGCTCGTAGGGGTGACTTATAGCTCTGTGGAATCTTATTTATCCCATTATCCCATTGGTAGGCTGTGCAGGAGTATAATTGGTAGAAAGGTCATAGTTTTGCCTATGCTCTTTCTATGCAATTTCCATAGATAGAACATATAAACATAGCTTATTGAGAGTAGAACGTGAGACCCTTAGCAATCTCCTCTATATTCTTAACCTTCTAAAGATCTTGTTGCTACTCTGGGTTAAGTTAGCTGTCGTAGTTAATCTCACCATTTCCTTGTGGATACGATATTTAAGACCTTAGGGTGAAGTGCTAAAACGATATTCGTGTGCTTGCGGAATATTTGGTAGGCATTAACAGATATCAACAAGCATTTCTGGCGTCGTTGCCGGGGAAATGGTTTGCTAAGTTATCTACGAATCTATCTTAACCTTGTATTATACTTTTATCTTTTCTTTTGTACCATACTCTCTTTACCTTTTCTATCCTTAAATGGATCCCACAAATTCCACTCCTATCTTTTACCTTGCTAAACCTATAGGAGCAAGCTTAGAGCCACCAAGAACCTTAGAGCCCATCAAAACATCTAGCTATGAGCTGCCCTCACGTTTAGTAAATATGATTAGAAAACAGTCCTTCTTGGGAGAAGATGGTGAAAACCCGTACTCGCACCTACTAGAGTTTGATCTGACCTGCGCGTGCTTGCATATCACTGGCATGTCTGATAGGACCTTAAGATGGATGTTCTTTCCATTCTCTTTGATGGGAAGAGCTAAAATTTTATATGATCAGACCGTAGGAAGTGTCCAAGGAGATTGGGGGTTGCTATGCTCTAAATTTTGCTCAAAATTCTCTCCCATCTCTACAGTGATTTCCTCTCGAGAGGAGATTCTAACTTTTAGACAACTAGAAGAAGAATCTCTTGGAACATCATGGGACTGTTTTAATGACATCACCTTTGATCCAATGCTTCTTCAAAAATTTTACATGGGTCTTAGTAAGAATGCTAGGCAATCCCTTGATGCAGCCTCTAGAGGAGTCTTCCTTTGTTTGAGCCCTAGAGAAGCAAGGTCTGTACTTGATAGAATTAATGAAAAGAGCCCTTACCCTAGCACTCACCACAAACTCCTTGAGGAAGAGAAGGAATTATCTCCCGAACAAGAAGAGAAAGTTTCAATAGCTAAACCGCAATCATTCCAACCTCAAGATTTAGCTATCAATTCTGAACCATCCATAACCCAAAGTCCTCCAAAGGAGGAAGAAATTCATCCTTTGGAAACATTTCTTGCTAATAAGGATAATCTTTTAGAAGGTGATTTTGGGGAAAGCATACGTTGCCAGCCCTACAAGATCCTTTCGCGTACTTATAATTCACTTTTTCTAGAAAAGAAACCTCTTGAAAAGCATTCTCTTTGGGATGTATTCGAGGATGGCATGACTAGTGATGTCATAGACGAAGAGCTAAGTTATTTTGAAATCAATCCTGTCTTCTCCCCTTCTATGCCCATGATAGATGCCTCATCTCAACCCATCTTTAATCCCATCCTTGACCCCAAAGAATCCTTTGATGCTTGTTCTCCTAAGTCTCATGATGACCCTAAAAATCCACCAAGACAATCAAAGCATAGGAGTCATGAAGACCACGAGGATGACCAAGAGATGCTACGAAGATGGCTGGAATGTATAGAATGGATGGACAAGGAAGAAGCTTTGATAGAATTTAGCCTCAACTTAGATCCAAACAATGAACCTATGACTCATCCGAGTTTGAGTGTTCCCAATCCCAAGAAAATCTTAGACTATAAAATGACTAATGAATGTCATAGGCATAGAATGAAAGAGATAGTGTTTTCACCTATAGACATTCATGAAGAGTCACCCTTGGAGGAAGGTAATATCAATGAGCATGGAAGCTACTTCATAAAGACCCCATCAAGTCCATGCTCATATGAGAAATTTCTGGAGTCAATTGGTCTCTCTACCATGGCTTCACACGAGATCTTCAACCCCCTCATTCTTTCTGATCCTAAAAATTTTGAAAGGGTGGTTGTAGATGTACATATTTATCATAAATATTGTAGATCTCGATGTGTGAATCTTAAGGTAGGTATAGAAAGATTGGTGTTGGAGGGGAAGCCACTTCACCATCTTAAAGCACAATCTTGAGGCTTCCCAAAAATGAGCTTTTGACCAAACGCTAGCGCTTTTAGGAGAAACATAAACTTTGACCTTGTGATATGATTGCCTTGTAAAATGTGGATAAAGATATAACTGTGAGAATATTCCTTTAGGTATCTTTGTCACTAACCTTCCAGGTTTGAAACAAAGAGAATAAAGGATGATGGTGCAAGGTATGTCCAACCAATTAAGCAACATTAGATCACATCCATCCAAACTTAATCTTGCCTTACAAGAATTCAAGTGTGGGGATATGCCTCTCTAAAAAATTTCTTATGTCATGTTGCTGATCTTAGTTATCCCTACCTTTAAACCATGCTCAATCATGATCTTCATCTCTATTTGAATAAACCTCTACAGTGCTTTCATACTACCTTTGCTTACTATAGTATGCTTAAGGTTTAGAAATATTTTCACACATCTTTTTAAATTAGGCATGGTGCTTAGTTTAAATCAAAAGGTGTGTTGATCATACTTCTAAAGGCTTTTAAATTATGGTGCTTAGGTTAAAATGCCTTCCTAAATCAAATTAGACATGGTGTCTAGGTTGATTTTTGAACCAAGAATACGCTCTAGTAGACATTGGATATTTTGTTGGACTAACCCCTGCAGGAAACTCCTAAATCCAATCTAGGTAAGTCAAGAGATGAATTCAAATCAAAGGAGATGAAGCAAGGCATGTGATGAACTCTAATAACTTTGCACAATGAAGACACAGCTTATTCATCATTGATGGAAGAACTGTAAGTATCAAAGATCATTCACTTCGTCTTCAGCTGCAAGTTATCTTTGCCTTGAGCCCTGCTTATACACATAGTTTAAGGTTGGCATTTCTAACGTCACTACTAAAAAGCAGAGATAAATCCTACCCTAGCAATGACCCCAGAAATGGTCGGTATATAATTACTTGTCATTAGCAACTAGCCACTCTTGAATTACTAACATTCCTAAACATGAAGTAAGTTGTCATCCCCAATTATATTGCTAGGAAATTATCATAGATTTACATTATACTATTGTGACTAGGTAGATAAAATGTATAAATAAAATATGAATGAAAACTAATGGGTTCTGCAAGCGGACAGATAATTATACCGTTGTAGCATTTTACCTAGGGAAGTCTCCAGGTTGTCGATTTATAATTATACCACTGGGAAAGCTATGTAATAAACTATTATTATCATATTGATGAGAAACTATATAGACTAAATAAACGATATTACCTAAGTCATATACTCTAATCATAACAGGCAGAGGTCACAAGATAAATAAGGATAAATATGGGTGATAGCATAATCATCAAGTATCATAATTAAGGATAATCATCAGAGCATCTTACTAGTCATAATCATAGCTAGCCATTAAATAAACTAGGGCGTCAATTGAATAACTCTAATTAGTGCAACTACATCTAGTAATCATCGCTAAGTCAACCCTAAATCATCATTGCATATAAAGAGGCATCAACTAATGAGGGTATTAAGACCTAAGTCACCTCCTTCGTGACCGTGCCCATGCTAGTCCTACATACGGGGGTGGACTACAGAGGAACTAACGTAGCTGTCACCTACGCAGACTACCACACGTCCCTAAGATATCGGGGTGCACTCGCGCAGATAAAGAAGACATCTAGACACCACGTCTACATATTGCCTATCATCTACCCATTGTACATATGGATAAACGCTATACGAGCAATTACATGAATTCAATAAGATCAATGTAACTAAACTAGACATATAATCAAAGTAGACAATGACTATTGCAATTAAGAACATATGAATCTATTTAGAGTAAAGTTTCCCTAATCTGAATAATGAATACAATAAAGTAATTAAGAACTAGATCTATTATCGAACTCTCACACTCCAAACCCAGGGCGCCACGGGCTCTAGATCCGATGAAGAACTAGATCTCCTCTACTTCTAATCTAGCTAGCTAATCCTATGAACTAGAAGGCTCTTGATGAACTTGAAGGCTCTTGATGCTTGATGGCTTGAGGCCTTGATGAATAATGAATGGGCTCTCTTCAGGGGGGTCTACCCACATATTTATAGTCCGGTGGGATGCGCGTGCGCCGCAGGATCAAACCGACATAACGTAGGGCTGAGATGCATCGTGGGAGCGGTGGAGGAACATTCCAGAAGGGGGAGTCAAACCCTAGCAGGGGGGCGCCGACCGGCGCCATGGTGGGGCCGGCCGGCCCCACCTGACGGCCTCTGGCCCCCTCACTCCTTCCGGTGTTTTCTGGAGTCTTCCTGAGTCTTCCCGCGGTGTCCTTCGTGGCGGATAAGTTTCATGGTTATTTTGCACTAGAATCCCTCTTTTTCAGCTTTTCTAGAAATCACCCTGGAAATTACAGAATATGTAAAACTCGTGGAAATTGTCAGATAAAGCCCTAGACTAGTGTGTTCTCATATTCTCCTTCAGGTAAAAAGCCTTAGTAAAAGTTGACGCTAACAGGTGTCAACAATACCCCCAAGCTTTACTTTTTGCCAGTCCCTTGGCAAACACACCAAGCCTAATTGTTATTGTATTTGGATCAGGAGTTGCTACAATGTCATTATACTTTCCAGTACACATGCTTTCAAACAAAATTTCGTCCGGATTAAACAATGTATGCTCTAACCTTCGAACTTACTCATTTTACCTGTAATATGGGGCTCCATAGCTTTTGCATAAGTCTTGAGCAATCGAAAGATAGAACAATCAAGCTAAACACTATGTCTCGAATTCTTTGCAATACTAACATTCTGGAGTTTTTGGTAAGTTTTTAGAATAAAACTCAGAGCTTAATTGTATGACACCCTCAAATCTCTCAATGTATGTGGTATTTGTGGTTCTCTCTTGAGGCATTAATGTTGTTATGCTTCCTATAGCTAAAAGTATATATATATCATGGAGCTTATAGGAGTGGCATTAACAAGGATATGCATACTTGCAAAACACGTATTGTAAAGTCAACTAATGGATCCACAGAGAATCGAGGCATACAATCAAACCCTAGACTAGTGTGTTTTCATGTTCTCCTTCGGGTTTAAAGTGCTAGTAAAAGTTGACGCTAACGACCGTCAATAATACCACCAAGCTTACCTTTTTGCCAGTCCCTTGGCAAACAACCTAGATCTAATTATTAATAAACTTGGATTAGGAGTTGCTGCAATACTTTTATTTCTTTTAAGCACACTTGCTTTTAAACATAAATTTTCATTCGATTTAGACAAAACTGCTCTAACTTTAAACTTACCCATTTTACCTTTAACTATGGAGCTTTACAGCTTTTGCATAAGTCTTGAGCAACCGAAAGATAGAACAATCAAGTCAAGCACTATGTCTCAAATTCTTTATAGTACCAATATTCTAGAGTTTTGTAAATTTTCACAATAAAACTCAGAGCTTAATTATATGACACCCTCAAGTCTCTTATTATCTATGGTATTTATGGATCTCACTGAGGCATTAATAAGGTCATGTCTTCCTATAACTAAGCATTTATAGTGGAGCTCATAGGAGTGGCAATAACAAGGGTAAGCATACTTGCAATTCATATGTTGTAAAGTCAAACAATGGATCCACAGAGAATCGAGGCATACAATCAACAAGATGTGCATGTGCATGGAATATGGTGGATAGGTGTATATATGGTATTTAGTGGCTAATTCTAATTCTACTTTTACTCTTTAAAAATAACTCTCTCCTTCTAAAACTTAGAATTCTTCACGGGAAAACATGGGCTATCTTTATTCTCTCTTTCTTTCTTCTTCTTTTTTTTTCAATCTAGGAGGTGGGCATCTATGTACCCATTGTTTTAATGCTGGGACACTTGTCCATCTTTTACTCCCATTTTTTCACTCTTCTCTTTTCTCTTTTTTTCAATACTTTTGCATAGCCACATGCATCCTTTGAATATAAATAATTGGAGAGATAATGATAAGAACTTAGAGCAATTAAACAGGGGCTGTCCTATAGGGTATATTTTTGGGTGTTCACTCCCAGTGTAGGAGAGAAAATATTTTTAAGGTGGATCTAGATGAAAGTGGAAATGACTGTGCTTACATCCTAGAGTAGGAGTAATGCATATGTGGGTGGAGTGCGTAAGTGATCTTGATTTTAAAAGCATGACAAGTCTCTCATAAGGTATACTTCAAAGGTTGACTAAACTCAATGTAAAGCAAGCAGCATGAATGTGTAAAGGTTTTTCTAACTCTAAATCTATCTGTTTGGGACCAAAATAAGGGCCCTCCAAACAGTCAGGCCCAATAAACGCAAAGCTAGGCTACATGGTAACTAAACATGGCTGCCAAGGCCCGAGATCTTTAACTTGCCGTATCGACCGAGCCCTCTTTGCTCGGGCCCGCGGTAGACGCTAACCTTCCGTCCCGTCCGAGCCCCCTACGCCGAGGGCTCGGACGGGCGCTTGCCGTCCGTCCCGTCCGAGCCCCCTACGCCGAGGCCTCGGGGCGGGCGCCTGTTTTCGTCTCGTCCGAGCCCTCGTCGGCCGAGGCCTCGGACCGGACACTAACGCCTGTCTCGCCCGAGCCCTCTGAGAACGCCTTGACGAAGCTTCCGGCTTTCGTCCCGACCGAGCCCCTGTGCACGGGACTCGGGCCGGGACGCACCGCACCTCCCGGTCAAACCTGGCCACAAACATGACGTATATCCACCACCCGCCTTCCCACAGTGCCTGTCAAACTGACGCCAAGTCCTGGCAGGGGATGGGAACCGTCCCGTCACAACCCTACGCCCGCTCTCATGATTACGTTACCCCTACGGTGACGGCCATGCCTGCCAGCGTAGGGCGTCATGATGACTAACCTCTATGATGGTCCCATCCCGGAGGTCCCGATCTGGCGCAAACCGCGGCCGGCGCCGCGATGTCAACCCTATCACGGAGGCGGGTCCTCCGGAGCCCCGACCATTGTACACCGGGTCTCGAGCACAGGCGGCGGAGATGGCTTCCGTGCGATGTATCTCTGCGCCCGGCCACGCCGTATCGACAACGACGCCCACGACCCACGAAGCTTTGGACGGGGGATGAGTCAAGGCTCACAGCAGCCCACGGCGCTAGGACATGTTCACCATGGCGTCCTCGCCCGCCTCTGCCGAGGCAGACATCCCCTCCGTCGCCGGGATCGAGGAACTGACTCCACAGATCGGCGCTCACAATCGGCAGCACGACGGCGTGCAAGAAAAGGCCGCCGCCCACATCGGAGCCTCGGAGCAAGGCAGAGGAGAAGCACCGAGGCCTCGGCCGGGAAGAGGCGGCGCCCACCACCGATTCACCTATTCAGACACTGTACTGTAAGCCCGTCCTCCCCTTGCGGCTATAAAAGGGGAGGACGGGGGTCCTTCCAAGGGCAAGTGAATGAATCTACACACGAGTCTAGTAACCTCCTTAGCACACAGGCTCATACACTCGTCTTCATGAGACTTGGGATCAGCTCCCTCTCTCCACCTGCTTGTACACCCCTACCTAAAAGCACCTTGGTGCAAGATAATACAAGTCTCCCTTGTGTCCATCTCGCACACCATCCGGGGTTGGGAACACGCCGCAAATTTACTCGTTGGTACTAGGACCACCAGTTTTAGCATCGGCAGTTGGCGCGCCCCGGTAGGGGGGACTGTGCGTGTTTCGCCTCTTTTCCCGCCAAACCACCGGATGGCCAGCGGGCGTGACGACACCTCGCGGGGGCGCTTCGACCCGACTCCCCTTTCTCCCGGCCGCTGGAGCCGGGGACCCTGATCCGGTTCGGTGAGCTTGAGTTCGTGTCGACTGGAGTTCAGTTTGACATGGAGCTCCTCCCGACCGTGGCTCGGGGGACCCCTCGGCGCGGCCCGCGGATCCATCGCCCGGCCCGACGCCCGAGGCACCGCCTGCGCTCTCATCTCATCGTGCGGCGGACTCGACAGCGCCGGCGCCACTGGAGGAGGACTTCGCGGGCGCTGCAATCTGGCAACGCCCTCTCGCGGGGGACGCTCGGTTGCCGTCGCCACCATGCCAACCTTTCGGCTTGGTCAATGCTCTTTGCTACAAGCGTGGCGTTGGTCTCCACCGTCATGGGAGCCCGGAGAAGGCGTCCACGTCGCCGCCGATGCTCCACGGAGCAGCCCAGCGCGGACATCCCCGACGGATCCATCCACGCCTTCGAGGAATACCGGATCAGGCAGGAGGAACAAATGGCGCCACTCCGGCGCGCTACATCCACCCCATCCGGCGCTACCTCGAGGAGAGGGAACCCGGGGGGTTCATCCGGAGCACGCTTTCGCCGGCTACCCGACTCGACTCCCGGACGACTTGTATGACCCGACAGCGCGAGTGCTTTCACGTGGAGATCGGCGAACTTCGGTGCCGACGACAACAAACGGCGGCGGCGACGGGGGCCGTGATCCCGGGCCCGCCCGCGGGGGCAACTCCGGCGGGGCGCAACACCTGAGACCCTAGCACGTCCCGGCCCCGGGCGGGGGCCACGAACTCCGGCGCCTCTGGGCCCTCACGGGGGACCCGGCGAACCACTAACTATCCCTCAAGGGCCCGGGCGTCCCGTAATGGAAGCGGATTCGGGGAGCTTGGGGACAGGCTCGAAACGCGACCGTCGCTTTTTCTGACGGGGAGATAGAAGCGTCTGGCGTGCCCCACCGTCTTGGCCTTGCAATCCTAGCCCCCTGCTTTCGTCGGCCTTGGCGTGACATCAACAGAAGGATCGTCAATGACGAAGGAGGAGAGCGTCCCCCATCTTCCCATGTGCGAGTCATAACGTCGCGGTGGCAGCCCTCCTCGTCCGGGCGATGCCAGAACCATCCACACCGGAGGGGCGACGGATTCGAGATGATCTGCGAGACTATCTCGAGACCGCTGCTGTCCAGCAAGCTGAAAGCTCGGCCTCCCGACATCGGGCACTGAGGGACGAGGAGGACGAAGAGCGCCCACGCCGTGAGCGAGAAGCCTCGGTCCATCAAGACCCATCGTGGAGGTCGATCCGTGAGCGCCTTCGGGACAACCGCTACAGCATCGACGATGGTGACCCACGCAACGTCATCAACAACGCCGCAAAGGAAGCCGGAGCACGGGCCGGGCGCGACCGCCAGCCACGCAGAGGTGGCAGGCACGATAGCGACGAGGACCGTGATGATGCCGATCCCCCGGGGCCCCGCGCCTTCAGCCGGGAGATCCGCAACGCACGGTTCCCTTTCTGGTTCCGACAGCCGGCCAATCTTGCCAAATACTCGGGAGAAATGAACCCCGAGGTTTGGCTCAACGACTACCGCCTGGCATGCCAGCATGGCGGCGCGGACGATGACCGGCTCATCATCCGCAACCTCCCGCTTCACTTGGGCGATTCAGCGCGCGCTTGGCTGGAGCATCTTCCCGCCCACACGATCCGCGACTGGTCCGAACTAGTCAGGGTTTTTGTGGGGAATTTCTGGGGCAAATACGTGCGCCCGGGGAATTCGTGGGATCTCCGCAGCTGCCGCCAGAAGCCCGACGAGACGCTACGGGACTTCATCAGGCGCTTCTCGAAAAAGTGCACGGAGCTGCCCAACGTGGCCGGCACCGCCATCATCAGCGCGTTCCTTGACGGCACGACCTGCAAGGAGCTCGTCCATGAGTTGGGTCGGAAGATGCCAACCACCGCCAACGAGCTGTTCGAGGTAGCGACGAACTTTGCCTCCGGCGAGGAGGCGGTGGGGGCGATTTTCCGCAACGTCAGCAGTAAAGGAAAGCGGAAGGAGGACGATGCCGAGGGGGAGCCATCTCGCAACCCCAGGAAGAACAAGAAGAACAAGCGCAAAGGGAAGAAGAGCAAGAAGGAGGAGGACTCGAGGGGCGATCTCGTCGCCGCGACGATCGCAAAGGCGCCCGAGGCCCCGAGGCCGGGGCGTTCGGCGACATGCTCAAGAAGCCTTGCCCCTTCCACAAATTCCCGTCAAGCACACCATGGGGGAGTGTGACTTGGCCTGCCGCTTTTACCAGAAGCTCCCCACGCCCGAGGACAAAAAGAAGAAGGAGAAGGAGGACGAAGGCAAGGGTGACGGATTCCCGGAGGTCCACGATGTCTTCATCGTCATCGGGGTCTCCCCCGAATCTCTCCCCGCGCCGATCAAGAGCGAGCGCCGAGAGGTGTTCTCGGTGCGACCCGCCACAACACAGTACCTGCCATGGTCGGCCGACGCCATCACCTATGGCATCGACGACCATCCGCTCTACGTGCCGAACCCCGGAAGGTACCCACTCGTGGTGGATCCCGTCATCGGCAACGTTCGGCTCACCAAGGTGCTGATGGATGGCGGCAGCGCCCTCAACATCCTCTACTCCAAAACCCTCAAGCTGCTGGGGATGGAGCGCCCGCACCTCCGACCCTCCAACTCCCCCTTTCAGGGTATCGTGCCGGGCAAGCGAGCCTGGCCCCTCGGACAGATCGACCTCCCCGTCGTCTTCGGAACACCATCGAACTACTGTAAGGAGGTCATCACCTTCGACGTGGTTGACTTCCGAGGAACCTACCACGGCATCCTCGGACGTCCCGCGTACGCGAAGTTCATGGCGGTCCCCAACTACACCTATCTCCTCCTCAAGATGCTGGGCCCTAACGGCGTCATCACTGTTGGCTCCTCCTACGAGCACGCGTTCAACTGCGACGTGGAGGCCATCGAGCACGCCGAGGCCATGGCCGTCTCCGAGGCCCTCGACTCTAAGCGCCACGCCGGCACCTTCGAACCGTCCGATGGGGTGAGGGAGGTCCCACTTGACCCCTCCACCTCGTCCGGCAAGACGGTGAAGATCTCCGACTCCCTCGACCCTAAATAGGAAGCCGTGCTCGTCGACTTTCTCCGCGCGAACATCGACATCTTCGCATGGGGTCCCTCGGACATGCCAGGCATTCCGAGGGATGTCGCCGAGCACTCCCTTGATATCCGGGCCGGGTCCAGGCCGCCGATTCGACGAAGAGAAGCGCAGGGCCATCGGCGAGGAGGTGAACAAGCTTTTGGCGGCCGGATTCATCAAGGAGGTGTTCCATCCCGAGTGGTTGTCTAATCCTGTAATGGTTAGGAAAAAAGAGTGGGAAGTGGAGGATGTATGTAGACTATACTAGTTTAAATAAAGCATGTCCGAAAGTCCCTTTTCCTTTACCACGCATCGATCAGATAGTCGACTCCACTTCGGGGTGTGAGCTCTTATCCTTTCTTGATGTAGACTATACTAGTTTAAATAAAGATGAAGGAGTCCGACCAGCTCGCGACGTCTTTCATCACCCCCTTCGGCATGTACTGCTATGTGACGATGCCCTTCGGGCTCAGGAACGCAGGGGCCACGTACCAGCGGTGCATGCAGGGTGTCTTCGGCGACCACATCGGTGAAACCGTAGAGGCTTACGTCGACGACATCGTGGTCAAAACCAAGAAGGCTGACGACCTCATCTCTGACCTTAAGATCGCTTTCCAGTGTCTTAAGGCCAAGAGTGTCAAGCTCAATCCCGAGAAGTGCGTCTTCGGGGTTCCCCGAGGCATGCTCCTTGGGTTCATCGTCTCCAAGCGCGGCATCGAGCCCAACCCGGAGAAGGTGGCTGCAGTAACGAGTATGGGGGCGATCAAGAACCTGAAGGGTGTGCAGCGAGTTATGGGCTATCTTGCGGCCCTCAGCCGCTTCATCTCACGGCTTGGCGAGAAGGGCTTGCCCCTGTATCGCCTCCTGAGAAAATCCGAGCGCTTCTCCTGGACCTCCGAGGCCCAGGAGGCTCTCGACAAGCTCAAGACCGCCCTCACCAGCGCCTCGATCCTCGTACCATCGGCCGAAGGTGAGCCCCTCCTCCTGTACGTCGCCGCGACCACCCAGGTGGTCAGTGCAGCCATCGTCGTCGAGAGACAGGAGGAGGGCCACGCTTTGCCCGTCCAGAGGCCAGTCTACTTCATCAGCGAGGTGTTGTCCGAGACCAAGATCCGCTACCCGCAGATCCAGAAGCTGCTCTACGCGGTAGTCCTGACGCGGCGCAAGCTCCGGCACTATTTCGACGCCCACCCCGTGACGGTGGTCTCTTCCTTTCCGCTGGGAGAGATCCTCCAGAATTGGGAGGTCTCGGGGCGGGTCGCCAAGTGGTCCGTCGAGCTTATGGGAGAAACCCTCTCCTATGCGCCAAGGAAGGCCATCAAATCTCAAGTCTTGGCTGATTTCCTCACGGAGTGGACCGACACCCAGCTGCCGCCGCCCCAGATTCAGGCGGAATGCTAGACGATGTACTTCGACGGGTCCTTGATGAAGACCAGGGCCGGCGCCGGCCTCCTCTTCGTCTCCCCCCTGGGGTGCACATGCGGTACGTATTCCGCCTCCACTTCCCGGCGTCAAACAACATGGCGGAGTACGAAGGCCTGCTCAACGGGTTGAAGATCGCAGTCGAACTTGGCGTCAAACGCCTCGACGTCCGAGGGGACTCGCAGCTCGTCATCGACCAAGTCATGAAGGATTCAAGCTGCCACAACCCCAAGATGGACGCGTACTGCAAGGCGGTGCGCGCCCTGGAGGACAAGTTCGATGGCCTCGAGCTCAACCACGTTGTCCGAAGGCACAACGAAGCCGCCGACGAGCTCACCAAAATCGCCGCTGAAAGAGCCCCGGTTCCCCCCGACGTCTTCACCAAGGACCTCGCGGCTCCCTCCGTTGCCCTCGACAGGCAGGAGGAGGCCTCTGGGAAAAACTCCGACCCCCCTCGGGGGCTGGGGAGACGCCCGAGACCCCCTCGGCCACCGAGACCCCCTCGGATTCCGAGGCACCCTCGGAGTCAAATCCCGAGGTCATGGAGATCGACGGTGGGGACCCGGAGGCCGACCCCAAGTCGGACTGGAGAAAGCCATACCTCGACTGGATCATCCGGGGAACCCTCCCCGAGGACTTTAACCGAGCCAGGCGCATCGTGAGGAGAGCGAAGTCCTTCGTCGTTATCGAGGACGAGCTCTACAAATGAAGCCCCTCGGGGATCCTTCAGCGATGCATCACGACCGAGGAGGGCATCGCCCTGGTCCGCAAAATCCACGCCGGCGTGTGCGGACACCACGCCACTCCCCGCTCGCTCGTCGGTAGCGCCTTCCGACAGGGGTTCTACTGGCCGACCGCGGTCGCCGACGCCACCGAGGTAGTACGCACCTGCGAGGGGTGCCAGTACTACGCTCGACAGACGCACCTACCGGCTCAGGCGCTCCAGACCATCCCGATCACGTGGCCTTTCGCCGTGTGGGGGCTGGACCTGGTAGGACCCCTCAAGAAGGCGCCCGGGGGCTTCACTCATCTACTTGTCGCCATCGACAAGTTCTCCAAAATGGATCGGCGTGTCCGTCACCAACATTCGGTCCCAGTAGGCGGTGCATTTCTTCACCGATATTGTCCACCGTTTCGGAGTTCCAAACTCCATCATCACCGACCACGGTACCCAGTTCACGGGGTGAAGTTCGAGACCTGCGGCGAGCACCGGATACGCATCGTCGGTCACCGGTCGCGCACCCCCAGACGAACGGACAGGTGGAGCGGGCCAACGGGATGATACTGCAAGGACTCAAGCCTCGGATCTTCAACAAGCTCAACAAGTTCGGCAAAAGATGGCTTGACGAGCTCCCCTCGGTCCTCTGGAGCCTCAGGACGACGACAAGCCAGGCCACGGGGTTCACGCCCTTCTTCCTGGTATACGGCGCCCGCCGGCGATCTTTGTCTTCCGACTTGGAGTTCGGATCTCCGAGGCTCAAGGCCTACGACGAGGCCCGCAACCAAGTGGCTCGGGAGGACTCGCTGGACATGCTTGAGGAAGCCAGGGACACCGCCCTCCTACACTCGGTGAGATACCAACAGTCCCTCCGACGCTACCACAACCGACGGGTCCGGACCCGAGACCTCAAGGAAGGCGACTTGGTGCTTCGTCTCCGACAAGACAACAGAGGCCGCCACAAGCTCACGCCGCCTTGGGAAGGACCCTTCATCATCGCCGAAGTGCTCAAGCCGGGCACGTACAAGCTCGCCAACGAGGCCGGCGAAGTCCTCAACAACGCTTGGAACATTCAACAGCTACGTCGCTTCTACCCTTAAGCTTCCAAGTTTTTTATAGTTGTACTCCATGTCCCTCAAAGAAGAATGGAAAGCACTACGCTTTTTTACAATTTTCTGTAAATGAGAAACATGTCCAAGGCCCTCGGAGGCTGAGGATCTCAGCTATTTTCACACCGACTCAGAGTCTGAGTGAGACTCAGCTTTGACCCATCAAAGCAGAGCCACCCTCGGGGGCTAGACGGGGGGACCCCCTCCTGAAAGGCACTCTGCAAGCACACTTCTTTTTTGTTAATCGTTTCTTGAACATTTTCATGCCGAAGGTCCTGAACGTTTAGAAAAAGGGTAACTAAGGGAGACGTCTTCGAAACCTAGGGCCGGTTGAGCCACGGGGTCGCTTACGCCCATGCGTTATGGCACTCCTACTCACTGCCATAGGACGAAAAGACTTCATGCTTTGCGGGAGGGTCGCTCCAAACGTCAGGGCTGGCAAAGCCATGAGGCCGCCCACGCCCCAGCGCAACGGCGCCTCTGCTTACCACCCTCGACTAAGGAGCGGACCTCTAAACTCAATATCCCCGCAAAGGCCCTAACCAAGATATGAGGCGAGATTCAAAGGCACGAAAAATAGGCAAAAAACGATTAATAAATCGCAAGGCCTCGACGGGCCACAGTCTTAGTCGACACAGACAAAAGCAAAAAACTAATTAAGTTCTTTACATGGGCACACTCAGCCCGAATTGCAGAATTTACTGGGGGCATCCAACCCCCCTCCTCCCCTGGTGTCGGCATCCGTGGCGTTGGCCCCCTCGGCAACATCGGGGGAGGATAGGCTGTGCGGAAGTGCCCTACCCGGCCGCGATCGTGGCTTCTTCACCTCTTTGGAGCAGCTCGGCGAACACATCTCCCTCGCGACCAGCTCGCCCTGCGCTGAGGAGTAGGCCGCCTGCACCGCACCAAGGGCCGCCGCTTGCTCCGACGACTTCCTCCTCAGCTCTGCATTCGCCAGGGGTCAATCTCTGAGTAGGAAAGCGAGGATATGATTGCCCCAACACAAGACTTACCTTCCGTTTGCACCACCTCCTCCGCCAGCTGCACATGGAGCTCGTTGGCCTCATTCAGCGCTTGACCAAGCTCGGCCCGCAACATGGTGACGTCATTGATAAAGAGGCGGTGATCGGTATCCATGTTCACCGGGTTCTCCGTCAAAGGTCCCAATGGTGTCGGACGCCTGGACAAGCGCCGTCCTCATCACCTCCTTCTCGGCTCGGAGCTGGTCGAGCTCCGACGACCGCTCCTTTAGGGCCTCCGACAAAAGGGCGTCCCGCTCCGGTGCGGGAAACAAAGGCGGGTGCAGGGGCGAGGAAGGCGAGAAGGAAACCGAACGCCGCCTACGCCAGGTACTTATACCCAGAAACTCCCAGTCAGTTCATCTACCTGCATTTAATGCGCGATCGCGCCCGGGATTCCCTACTCAAGTGCATGTCGCACGGAGACCCGGCGCCCGGCGTGCGGGCGGCCACGGCCACACGGGCCCCGCGGCGCCTCACGCACGGCGCGGGGTTTTTCTCCACATAGGTTCGACACACGGGACCCGGGGCCTGACGCGGCGCGGCTCGATGGCGGCCGCAGCACACGCCACCGTCCACGTCCCCTCGTGGGACCACACGCACAGCGCGGTGCGTCAAACCGCCTCGATCATGGGGGCCCACCAACTCTTACGTAGAATGTGGCGCGGCGGTGCTCACCGCCCCGGAGAGGACGCCTAAAAAGACGTGCCCACGTCTCCTCGACGGGATTTCCATGGCGAGCGCTTCCTTCTCCTGGAAGGAGCCTGGGCGACGGCCCATTACGGTCCAGAGGTTCGTGGGCTGGCCCACTAAAGGGTTCGACAGCCGCCTCAGGGCAACAGAGTCAGGGATGGCTCGGACGAACTCATACACAGTTCAACCGTACATAACAGGGATCGTCCGACGCCATATCCAAGGCCAGCGAGGCAGTCTGAGTTAGGGGGATCCCGCGCGGGAGTGCGTCGAGCCCTCGGGACCTGGCGGATAGGACCCGGGCCCTGCCTCGGACATACCTTGCGGGCACTAATGGAATGCGCCTCTGGGCCCAGCCAACCCCTAGCGAACGGGGCACAGGCATTCCACTTGGATTTGCCCGTTAACAGCTCACAGGATCTAGTTGTGTGCGGCACCTGCCGTCGACAGCATGACAAAATCCATCCTCCTCCCTGCGGAAGGGATGCGTGAGGCGCCTTACGAAATTAATGACCAAGTACCGACCGGCCGCCCCACGCCAGAACGGGGCTCAGGGGCTACCCCGGCATAGTGGCTGAAGATGGGAAACGTCACCTAACTACGCGCCATGCCTCCCGGACGAGCCGACGGGCCCGGGGGCTCGGCACACGACAGAAACACTCTAACCAAAACACGCGCAAGCCCTCGGAGAAGCACCCACACTCCTCCGAGGCCTCGGGGGCTACACCCGGCGGGTGCGCTCGCGCGCCCCCCGCCGGAGAGTATAACCTCAGAGACAAACAAGCACCCTCACCAGACACGTGCAAACCCCCAAGGGGTAGAGGTGTTTCATAGTAAACAGGATTACGCCTCTCACAAACCACAAACACATCTAGAACACGTGCAAGCCATCGGAGGGTTGTTCATACCCCCTCCGAGGCCTCGGGGGCTACACACGCCGGGTGCGCTTGCGCGCACCCGGCGTGACAAAGCTCGAAACATCTAACAGCATGCCTGACGGAAACTTGGCCAAGAAACCACAGCCTCCGAACGAGTACACTCACTCCTTCGAAGGTTCGGGGGCTACTGTCGGGGACCAAAATAAGGGCCCTCCAAATAGTCAGGCCCAATAAACGCAAAGCTAGGCTACATGGTAACTAAACATGGCCTGCCAAGGCCCAGCACGCTGCTTGCCGTATCGACTGAGCCCTCTTTGCTCGGGCCCACGGTAGACGCTAACCTTCCGTCCCGTCCGAGCCTCCTACGCCGAGGCCTCGGACGGGCACTTGCCTTCCGTCCCGTCCGAGCCCCCTACGCTGAGGCCTCGGACGGGCGCTTGCCTTCCGTCCCGTCCGAGCCCCCTACGCTGAGGCCTCGGGCGGGCGCCTATTTTTCGTCTCGTCCGAGCCCTCGTCGCTGAGGCCTCGGACAGACACTAACGCTCTGTCTCGCCCGAGTCCTCTACAGGAACGCCTTGGACGAGCTTCCGACTTTCGTCCCGACCGAGCCCCTGTGCCTGGGACTTGGACGGGACGCACCGCACCTCCCGGTCAAACCTGGCCACAGACATGACGTATATCCACCACCCGCCTTCCCACAGTGCCTGTCAGACTGACGCCAAGTCCTGGTAGGGGATGGGAGCCGTCCCGTCACAACCCTACGCCCGCGCTCATGATTACGTTACCCCTACAGTGACGGCCATGTCTGCCACTGTAGGGCATCATGATGACTAACCTCTATGATAGGTCCCATCCCAGAGGTCCCGATACGGCGCACACCATAGCCGACGCACGACGTCAACCCTGTACGGAGGCCGGGTCCTCCGGAGCCCCGGCCACTGTACACCCGGGTCTCTAGAGCTTGGGCAGGCGGAGATGGCTTCCGTACGATGTATCTCTGCGCCGGCCACGCCGTATACGACAACGACGCCACGACCCACGAAGCTTTGGACCGGGGATGAGTCAAGGCTACAGCAGCCACAGCGCTAGGACATGTTCACCATGACGTCCTCGCCAGCCTCTGCCGAGACAGACATCCCCTCCGTCGCCGGGATCGAGGAACCGACTCCACAGATCGGCGCTCACAATCGGCAGCACGACGGCGTGCAAGAAAAGGCCGCCACCCACATCGGAGCCTCGGAGCAAGGCAGAGGAGAAGCACCGAGGCCTCGGCCGGGAAGAGGCGGCGCCCACCACCGTTTCACCTATTCAGACACTATACTGTAAGCCCGTCCTCCCCTTGCGGCTATAAATGGGGAGGACGGGGGTCCTTCCAAGGGCAAGTGAATGAATCTACACACGAGTCTAGTAACCTCCTTAGCACACAGGCTCATACACTCATCTTCACGAGACTTGGGATCAGCTCCCTCTCTTCACCTGCTTGTACACCCCTACCTACAAGCACCTTGGTGCAAGATAATACAAGTCTCCCTTGTGTCCATCTTGCACACCATCCGGGGTTGGGAACACGCACGTAAATTTACTCGTTGGTACTAGGACCACCAGTTTTAGCACCGACACTATCATATATGGCTTTGGTAGGAATTTAGATTTTGTCATACAAGAGCTCATCATGTAAGATTTTAGGTTTTCAAAATAAATCTCTAGAACTTAGTAATGCTAGGAATAAGATAAATAGCAGCTTAAACCTTCATGTATCATATCAATCAATTACCTAGACTTAGCTCAAACATATGCCTCCACAAATTTTAGATTCAATGTAAATTCTTATATCAAAGTAGTCATGTCCAAAACTCAGGAGAATGCATGGTTAAAAACTAGGCACTTGAAAGGAATTACTGTAGAGCAACTATTTATCATCTCCAAGATAAAATTTTTATATTCTCTAGTTTTTATTTGACTCTTACTAACTAGACACACTCTATGATCATACCTTAATATATAGATAAGTATCTTTTTATTTCTATTGGACTCACATGACTCTAAAGATATGGACCTTCATGTGCCCATATATTTTTGGTATTTTTATATTTTCTTATGATACTATTGTGAACCTTCATGTGCTCACATATTTTTGGTATTTTATGACTGTATAAAATAGACTCGATAATCACCTAGGTATGGTTACCTGATAACTAGGGGATGCTCCTCCCCCAAGCTAGATGTTTGTAATACTTGGTGTTGATGATCTTCAGAGTGAGCTAACCAGTAGCAGTCCTGGTGGATGCCACTAATAGACTCTCTCTTTGTCATAATGTTATTCCTGCATAATTATACTCCAACAAGAAAACCAAAACTCGAGGCTCGAATTTAATAATAGGTTAGCGGTGAGCCAATAAGTGATTGATTGTTCTTTGAGTTGATTTCAAATTGACAAGTTCTAGCAGGATTCTCTTTTTTAGGATTTTCTAATTTAATTATATAGAAATTAAATATGAGTGCATGATATATAGTTGTATTATTTATTTGTATGCCACCACAAAGAATTTATTCTTATGGGGCTTAGGCTTTTCATAATGCAAGAATATAGGACTTTTTTTATGCCACCACAATAAATAATCCTACAGGGGTTACCACAAGTTTATTCACGTGGGGCTTTTAATATTTTATGACGCAAAGAAATGAAGCAATAAATATTTATTATATTTTATTTTCTTTTTAATATTTATGAAGATGAATATATTAAAATAAAATTATTAATATAGATAGGAATACTAATTAATTAGATAGCTACCATATTACCTTATGGCAAGGGTACGGAATTTTAAGTTTACCGACAGAACTTTTTCTTCCACTCTTGTGTATCTCTCCATCTTGAGAGATGGAGGTCTTAATAGTTGCATACCTCTAGTGATGATGATGTCACCTTTGTTCTTTGATTTGGCCAACAGGTTGAAGTAGAGCTTTTATTATAGCTGGCAGCATCTTGCTCAGTGTGCATGTTCACCGAACTCTCACTTGTAGAATTAATAAATTTTGCTCGATGTGTTGTCCTGTTTGCAAAACCAAGGTAGAGATCAAGTGCATGGGCTCTACTAGTGGATCCAAGGAGAAACGAGCCATGCGGTCGAATCAAGATGTATAGGTGGATGGATATATGGTGGATATATGGTGAAACCTAATTCTACTTAGCTCCTTGAATGCTTCTCTCTCTTTTGAAAACTGGCCAGAGGTTATGAGCTATCTTTTCTTTTTTTTTTCATTAGGGAGTCAGGCATCTATGCACCCATTGTTGCACTGGGACACTTGTCCATCTTTCTTTTATTCTCTCCTTCTCTCAAATATCTTTTTGCATAGCTCATAGCACTCCTTTTGGCATTGATGGATTCTAGAGAGATAACACAGGAACATGGATCATTTGTTGGGTGGTAACCTAATGGAATATTTTTGGTGTTCTCTCCCAGTGTAGGAGAAAAACATTTTTAGAGTGGATGTAGGTGGAATGGCATGTTGTTACGCCTACTCCAGTGTAAAGTAGTGCATATGGAGGTGAATCTTGATTCAAGAGCATGATAAATCTCTCACCAGGGTCACAAAGGTTGACAAAACTCAATACAAGACAAGCAACATATATGTGGAAGTTTAATTAGCCTATCTCATCATGTTTGGCTCTGGTGGGAATGTAAGCTTTGTCATATAGGAACTCATCATGTTTTGCATTTTTTAAAAGATAAATCTCCAGAACTCTAGTATCACTTAGAACAAAATAAATAGCAGCTCAGACTTTCTCAATCTTATCAATCAGGTACCTAGACTTAGTTCAAGCGTATGCAACCCACAAGTTTCAGGCTCAGAGGAAATTCTTATGTCAAAATAGTCAGAGCTAAAACTTGGGAAAACTTTTGTCTAAACTCTAGGCATTTCAGAGGTGTTGTAACAGAGTAGCTTATCATCAATTCAATTCATCTCAAAAGCTTCCTTTCTATTGACTCTAGACAGACAAACATTTTTATTTGGTTTTTTATTTTTCAAAGACTCAAACTATAAAACTCAAAAAGACTCTAAGGACTCTTAAAAGCATGGACCATCATGTGCCCACATATTTTTGGTATTTTTGGGTTTTCTTAGATACTATGGTGAACCTTCATGTGCTCACATATTTTTGGTATTTTTATTTTTATGACTGACTCGATAATCGTGTAGGTACACTTACCTGGGTACCTAGGGGATGCCTTCTCCCAAGCTGGTTGTTGTCATAGTTGAGCATTGAAAATGAGCAGTCCTCTTGATGGAGTTCATGCTTGTAAGAGCTGGTGTAGCCGAGAACCTTGTTGACAGTCCTTAACGTTCAAATTCAACCGTCAACTAATCTTCCAAAATGATATAAAAGCAATCCATCTACCTAGAGTAGGGCTTTAACTAACTAATTCCATGAGTTTTGGTGAATCAATGGTTTTGCAGGTAAACACTAGAAAAGACACACTTTTGGGCTACACCACAACATAGAATGCAAGATTTTATGCCACAGCAACATAGGAACATTTCAAAAGAGACGAGAAGGCACCACACCAAGCGAGGGGCCCGGGGGCCGCCAGGATAGACCGGCCGGTCTGGCCCTGGACCGGCCGGTCTGGGCTCTGCCCCGGTTGCGCCCCGGTTCGCCCGGTTTATTCCACCGCCTTTGAGGAACGATCTCCACCATTCGCCACGGTCGGTTTGATCCAAGGGCTCACGTTGATTCGCTAGGGCCATAAAAGGAGAGGCATACCCCCCATGAGGGAGGATCCAAGAGAAGAAGAGAAGAGCTTTAGCTAGAAACCCTAAGTAGGGTTCTCGGAGGTGTCCCTTGAATGGATGACCTCTCGAGTTAGCATTCCAAGAGAGAGCTAGTTCTATACCTCTAGAAGCTAGTTCTTCGGAGATAGAGAGATAGAGTTGAAGAGAAACTTTTGGAGGAGTATCGGCCTGTCGGTGCTACCTCTATGGCTTGTATCTCGAGACTACTTTGGAGTCAACTTCGTGTTCAAGTAAGTAATATTGT